>CM040931.1:19928063-20412377 GCA_023029165.1 Gobiocypris rarus
GTACAATAAACAGAATAATGATAGCACTTATAAAGTTACTTTACTAAGATTAGCTTGCATTCGTCTGGGAACCTGATCGCTGATGTTAGCAATGAAACGGTAAAAAATAATGAAAAGGTAAAACTATTATTCATTTTACATAGATGTCATAACCTACATGTTAACTGACAAATTAAATAACTGCAAATTATAATAGTTTTCTAAAGTAACCTCATCACTTGATGTTTGAACTGGAAGCCATATTAATCTTGGACTAAATCAGCCACCGTGAGGGGAGTTAAAAGCAGAAATTGGATTTGAGAGGAACAGAAACTAATATTCACTGGATGGTCATACACCTTTTCACCGCTAGATGGGGGAAAATATCACACAGTGTAGCTTTAATACCACTAATAAGGCTCAAAATAGCCTCACACTAACACGGTAGCATAATGAGGGTCCCTACATGCAAACCGAAGCATTGAGAACGTTGTGAGTGTACAAACAGTTTAATAAGAAGATACTTTATAAAGACAGCACATTATGCGTATACAGACAGGAGCCATCTTGGAAAACAGTTTTGATGAGTCGAGCCACGAGCAGCTGTGCTAAGTGAGCTGGTCGATAGGAATTAAGTTAGTTTTAATTATTATATGAGATTCCAAGTCACAGTTCATCACGTAGCACAGCGTTCGTGGCTCGACTTGTCGAGACTGTTTTACAAGATGGTTCCTGTCTGTATCGCATAATGTGCTGTCTTTATTGCATGTGGGACCCTCATTATGCTACCGTGTTAGTGTGAGGCTATTTTGAGTCTTGTTAGTGGTATTAACCAAGCGATTTAATTGTACGTATTCTGTGCCCCATAAACTATTGTTATAAGCTAATCTGTTTTTAGAGATAAAACTCTTTACATTCGATTTTCATGAAAACGCATCCCAGAGAACGATCTGCTCGGTAACCATGTGTTAATTACCCTAGGTTCATTTTTCACTGGAGTTGTCCTTTAAGAAACAACTTAAAGGGATAGTTCACCCAAAAATGAAAAATATCCCATGATTTACTCACCCTCAAATCATATACATCTAGGATCATGGGCTAATTTTCATTTTTGGGTGAACATTCCCTTTAATACCAATGTTGAAAAAATGTTGTGCTGATTAATATATTTGTGGAAGCGAGACTACATTTTTTTTAGGATTCTTTGATGAATAGAAATGTCAAAATAACAGCATTTATTAGAATTATACATGTCTTCAGTCAATTTAATGTGTCCTTGCTGAATAAAAGTATACATTTCTTTGCAAAACAAAAACAAAAAAATGTACAGAACCCAAATTTTGGAACGGTTGTGTGTTACTTAAAAGGCTTATAATGTATGGGGAGAAAACCATGTGACTGAGGACAGTCATTTACACTCACCCAGGTATTCCTCGGCTCCTCCACACCTCATACAAAACCATTGGGATGTTTCCACTCGCTGTGCTCGTCCCAGCCTGACGAAAGAGACAAAACACAGTAATGATGGATGATCTGTCTTTAAGCTTCCTGTCAAACATGTAAACACACACAGTGTTTTGTCTTCCTTTCGATTCTACCCTGTCCCCGGTATACTCTACCCGTCTTCACCTGTTCAACAGCTCCCCTTTCTGCTCAATATATATTTATAGTCCCTCTTCTGCAAACCCACAGCACCATCTTCAAAAGAACATCTATATCAGGGAACTGTGAAGGAGAGTTAACGTAACAACTATGTGTTTTACACTGGCACACACCCTTTCTGAGGCTAATTTCAATGGCTCTATATTTAGACTGGGTTAGTTTTTCACATTTCAGAGTTTAAGTTGATGAGTTGACTGTACATTGAGCAGCCTAGCACACTGCAGTTCCCCACAGGGCTTGGAAAACAGCCTGGAGTGTCTGTAGGCCAAAACACACACAGTACAGCAGACCTGCCTGAATATGAAGTCTCAATTTCTTTGATTGGTCAAATGAAAAAGAGAGAGAGAGCGAGTGAGAGAATAAGAGAGTGATTTGGGCAAACAAGTCAACTTGAAGCGATGACACCTGCAGCGAAACACATCACTCTGTCAGCCAATCGCACGAGGAGACAGGTGCAAAAAAGACCCTTCACTCACCATTCAACTTAAAGGGGCCAACATTTTATTCAAATGCAAAATCAACTCCATTTATAATGTTTGTCAAGTATAAATGTAGCATTTCTTGACCATTCCCTTCCTCTCTCTGACCATTAGAATGAAACCGTTTGTGCTACTGTACCTTTAAGATTCTATATGTATTCAACCTCTGTTTTTATGACTGCGTACTGAACACTAAGATATTTTGAGAAATGTTAATAGAATGTTAAAGGTCAATAGCTGTTTGGTTCCCAACCTTCTTCAAAATATCTTCCTCGTGTTCCACAAAAGAAAGTCAGTCATACAGGTTTGGAAAAACATGAGGGTGGTTAATGGTTAATGGTAAGTTCCATGTATAGTTTACTATACATTATACAGTGAAAAACTGGAATGGATCTAACCTTACATTTCATGTCATTTTACTGTAAAATACTGTTAAATTTAGTTTTTGGAAGTGAAAAGAACAAAACATCTTGTAATATACAGTAAAAACGTTCAAATTTTCTTATCAGTCATGTACATTAGGGTTTTATGTTATATCTTATGCTGTTAGATTTATGTTTATTGCATTACTGTGTTCTTGTTTTAAGATATGTTCGTATTAAAGATTAAAATGCTAAATATGGCTCTATTATTGGGTCCCTCACTATAGCTCTGTTCCAACCTAGTGACCTACATAGACAGCTGACTTCTAAGACAGCCTCCTAACTACTATGGAACCCATAGGTGACATTGGGAATTAAATAAGCCGCAATTAGCAGTTCTCAAATGATTTGTACATTGTTTACCGTTAGGATGTTGCTAAGCTAAGGGCACTGTAGTCTAAAACTTCGCCAGAAATCATATACTAGTCTAGTAGGTACTACATTTGCTTTGAAACTTTGCGGCCATTAAAAAAGCATGTTCTATATAGTGTGAATGTGTGTAGTATGAATGAAATTTGGATGTACTAAATCCGACATGTTGGCATCAGTTGCTTTACTTCACTGCCATCCCGGATAGCATGGGATGTTCATCGAATGTACACTCCAGAATCTGACCAGAAGAAGTATTTGAGTAAGCTGAAACCCAATACTTGCGTTTAAAAGTGTAATTCGAAAATTCACAGGAAAGCGAAGGCCGCATTTGAAGGAGCCTTCAAATTGGAACAGCCTTCATCGCTCTGTGGTGACGCAATCGGACTTGAATGCACCCTTCAAGGAAGCAGCCTCTGGATTGAAGGCAGCTTACATAGTATGAAAGTAGGTATATTACATTACATACACAACAATAAATAGGAATCAAATCAAATTGAAATCTGAATCAAATCACTTTGAGAGCATGTGCATCTGAAACAAAATGTATTGGGAAATCTGTATTTTGGGTGGTTTCTAATTGGTCAAATGAAAAGAGCCCACTTCTAAATTTCTATAGGTATGGCTTGGATCCCTTCGGGAGAATTTATTCAACCACAAATGTTATTCTTCGTTTGTGAAGAGTCTGTGTGCTCACCTGTGTGAGAGTCTGTTAATAAATGTCTATATTTTTGCAGACTTTCCACTTATTTTTTTTCACACAGTAAGTTTATTTATCGCCAACATTATTATTTGTACTTTTGTGTCGCAGTGCATTCTGGGATTGCCTTCTCTGTTACATATGATGCTGCTTTATCATTTTGCAAAAATTTACCAGAAGCTGAAGTTTCTTACCTAATGCTGCCTAGAACAGAGCATCAGCACCAGATAACAAGTCTGCAGCCTTGCAGCTCTAAAGTGCAGTTCCGTTCCAGTCCATAGACAACTGGAAATTACACTTGAATATACAAACGTCTTCTGACATCTAACATGTACATACACAGCTCTGTCTGTTTTGAGTCTCGACTGGACAGCAGACAGTAAGAGGGAGTGCGTTTGTGCGTCAATAGTGTCCCTGGATAACCCTGCTATTGGATCAAGCTGTGTGTCTACTGAGGCTTTTCTTCACTCTCTCTCTTCTGTTGCTTTTGTCTACATTAGGGCCGTTTGTTTGCACACCTTGCGCTCCATCTGGGAGGCATCAGGAGACAGATTTAAACAACAGTTTCAAAGTCTCACCTTAGCCAACATTATCCAAGTCTTCGCCACATCTAGCGGAGTTGTGACGAACGCTGCTACTCCACCTGGAAAGAAACGTATTGTGCATGTGTATCAGCGCACAAACACAAACAAGCACTAATTACAGTGTTAATCATGTTATAATTACCACCGAGCATAAATGTAAATATGTGCCATGAGATCAGCACCGATCACCCGATGGAAACGTTCTAGAGAAAAGAAGACGTGGATGGATTTTTCAAACTGGCCTGGCACTGTCACGACACGTAAACACTCATGCACATTCATAAACTTGTTTAGGCGTAAATGAGAACAGAAAGAAGTTCCTCTCTTTTCTAATAGAGGTCGGACAAACAACAGCATCAAGCTTTAAACATGCTCTTCTCAACGCTGAAATAAACCACTAGCTCTCCCATTTCACTTCACTAACCAACAATGAATGTGTTTTTAGAGAAATGTTCCAGGAACAGCCTGTCGATTACCACAGAATGTAATTTTGACTCAAACCTCAGATAGTAAAAATAAGCAAAAAATGACATGTATGTATATGTTTGATTTCATTGTAATGTAAACATAAAAAATGTGGTAAAGGCGGTAAAGTTGTCACCTTTAGTAGCAGTTGGGCTAATTTTCTAGGCCTAAAATATGATTGTGTTGTCAACGTAATTTCTAACTGATCTTTCATTATATAATCAGTTTCAACCTTGTATAGACCTTGGTCAGGTTAGATGTCATATTGAATTTAACACAGATGAAAATGAGGCTGTGACGTAAAGTCTTTTTCATTGACATGCAATGTATAAAGTTCCTAGATCAAGTCATTTTCACAACTCACAACTTTTAAAACTGTTTTATGGAGTGAATTTTTTTTTTAAAAGGCATTTCTCAGCTGAACAATCGGTATGTTGTTGAACTACAGTACAATTCCATTGAACACACTGTATTCTATCCCTCACAGCCTCGTTTTCATTCCTGTCAAAAATTAAATTTGAAGCTACCATGACTAAGGTCTATTCTTTTTTTCCTTGCTGGCTGAATGATCTTCTCAATCCTACCTAAACAGCAGAGTATCTTGCCATTTTCTTTTGCAATTTTTTGGGCACTTGACTGAATTCTCAATATACAACAAATAAATAAAATACATTTGAAATGAAAATTAAAATAATACATAACTAAAAAAAAACTATTCTCCCTTAACAAATTCTATTCGAAAACATCTGCTACATACATACATGTAAATGTTTTCTTGTGCATATAAGGCAGAAGTTAACAGATTTACCAGCTTTACATGATCATGGTAATGGAAGGGGGATCTATAATAGAATTTAACTCTGAACAGACAAGGTTAGCGATTCTTCCTCATTAGATTCATGCTAACCTGCATAATGTTTACGCTTCATGGCTATACTTTCAAAAAAGCAAAGCTTTCTATTGTAAGTGAATTACTGTAGATGCTGCTTTTGCTAGTTTCCTGAGGGATGAGATTAAATTTACTTCAGTGGTAATCAACAGCAAGTCACATATGTGACATTATATTGTATTCCCAATCTTGTACTGGACCCAGAACAACACTCCTTAAAAAGTAAAAGAAGGACATAATATTGGAGATGGAGAGAGATTGGGAGAAAGAAAGCGTTTCTCATTTGTTCTCTTGAGGCTTGCAGCTGTGGCAGTGATGGCAAGCGAACGCAACCATACAATGCATCACAATTCACATTTGTTTGGGTGATTTCACAATGACGCTAACAACCACAATTCCGCCTAAAGCAATAAATCTGTGCCAAGCAACACATGTGCACACACAAAACAAATCCAACATCACACTCCAGGTGGCGTGGCTGGCAGCCATATTCTTTCCCCATTTGGGTGAAGCATCCTCGTCCCTCGATTGTGTCCCAGCACCTGATGAGTTATCACTCTGGACGGAGATGTTTTCCAGAATTGTGACTGGGGGAATTAGACAGCTGCAAGGGCCCCTGGGCCAGACTTGAGCTCCTTTAGAGTAAACTCTGACTCTAGTTCGTAAACTCAATGACTGCTGACAACAGCTACAAAAGTTACAGAGCATGATGCAGGGGCAATAAAAGGTCAATGTTACACACATCCTCTTACTGACTCTCCACCTATAATTAGCTGTTTCTGTCCCTCTCTGTTGGTGCACACCAGCTGATGAACAACCTGATGTGACCATCTTGACCTGTGTGGAATTAAACAGGAATGCAGCTGGGTAAAGTTTGGATATTCCTGTCGTTGGACCCCATCCCAACTCCCAATCTCTCGTTCTCCTTCGCTCTCTTTCCCAGACCTCTGTGCCGAGGCTAATCCCACACACCTGCGAGAGCTCCGCACACTGCTGCCTGCCAAGAGTCCAGCCGTCCCCCTTGCCTCCTCCACCACATGACCTACAGAGAGAGAAAGAGAGAGATTTGGGGATTATTACATTTATCAGTCAACAACAACACTCAAATCCCTTGGGTTTGCTTGTATGGGAACTCAACAGAACAGCTATCCTAATGTCCACATCTCCTGTATGATGTCAAGAGTCTAATTTTCCCCACAAGGAATTGTGACAAAATTTGAAAGAAAGAAATTTTCCCTGACTTCCACAGCTCAGCACTATTGAACACACATGCTAACTCTATCAATCCCTGGAAAACAAATTGTCTTTCATGCTGGTTCAGAGTTTTCCAAGAAATGAGGGGAAAACGATAGAGCTTTGATGAGTGTCACAGATGGAAGATTACGATGAAAAGGGAAAATACTAGTGCTGGCTAAGATATTAGATCTGTTCCAAAACCTAGTGTGCTGCTTATGTTGTCCACTACTAAAGAACCTTCCTAACTGAAATAAAATATAAGGAAAATTATTGAAGCACTGCTTAAAGATAACTTTATTTATCGAGTGCTATTTATGCGGTATGCAATTCATTTCGATGTTAGCCTGTTGCTAAGCTAACAAAAAAAAATTCACATTTGTAGTAATATGTGCTTTCTATTGACATTCGTTGCGGAAAGGGAATTTAAACATTCAAATGCTGCGATATGTAAAATAAATTACAATGATGGTTTTGTGTGGAAAGTAGAGGATCTAAGCTTTGTAAAGATACCATATATGACTGTTAAAGTTCCATCAGGACTTTTACAGTTTAAAGCATGATCATAATAATGCAATTGACCTACCGGTAGCCCCACCCCCATTAGTTACTGTTGCTAACTCGGACAAACAGAGTTGCTTACTGTCTTACAATGACAGCCAGTCAGTGTGTTTACATGCAACCTCATAATGCGGGCAGAACGCATACGCTGGTGTAGGCAAACCCGGCATTGGGATATTCATCACAGCGCCGAATAATATCCAGTACGTCCACAAAAATCAATTTAAACAATGGCCGGTAACATGCATACTGTATGCATGACTGTGTGCTATAATCATTCTTCTTGTCGAAAATTATTCAAGTAGGACTTAAATATACCATGAGGTATATAAAAGATTTAAAAATAAATATGGTGGGTAACAAGATTCATTTGAAAGCAAGGGGTTTACAGATCACAAGCGGGTGAAGCCTCATGTTACGGTCGCCATGATCGCACGGTCGTATGATCGCAACACTGTTCATGTACTGCAGGGTAAGATTCAATT
The DNA here is from genome assembly GCA_023029165.1 of Gobiocypris rarus. Classification (NCBI taxonomy): domain Eukaryota; kingdom Metazoa; phylum Chordata; class Actinopteri; order Cypriniformes; family Gobionidae; genus Gobiocypris; species Gobiocypris rarus. The sequence continues at coordinate 19,935,892 of CM040931.1, forward strand.
CATTTACATTTAACCAGTTTAATATGGAGAGGCACTGAACACTGTTTTTTTTATACGTTACACTGTACATGACGTGAGAACAGTTAGTTATTTAGTTTTGTACGTTAGCATGGACTAACTTTAATTGTAACTTAATGAAAGTATGCAACCCAGAAAAATAAAATATTGTTAAAATATTTCTCTATGGTGCTGAAATCCTAAAGAGGTCTGAGTTCCAGTCCCCGTGCAACCGATACTCAACTGCCATTGGCTCATCTGCATTCAAGGGGAGGGGCTTACCGAACCTGGTACCGGCTTTACAACTTTAAGGGGTTTAACAAATTAGAAGCACGTGTATAATCAACAATTCTTTCTATGCTACCATTTAAAAGTTTGGGGTAAATAAACATTTTAATGTTTCTAAAAGATGTCTCTAATTCTGAACAAAGCTGCATTTGTAAATATAGTAAAAACAGCAATATTGTGGATTTATTACAATTTAAAATAACTGATTTCTATTTGAATATATTTTAAAATGTGCTTTATTCCTGTGATGGCAAAGCCACATTTTTAACAGCCATTACTCTAGTCTTCAGTGTCACATGATCCATCAGAAGCTTTCTGTGGATACTTTGATAAACAGCGGCATTTATTTGAAATGGAAATATTTTTCATTATACATTATAAATGTCTTTACTGTGACTTTTGATCAATTGAATGCATCTAATGCTGAATAAAACCATTACATTTTATTGTGCATAGTCTAGTTGCAATTTATTCTGGGATTGTCTTCTGTGAAGAGCATACATGTCTGCCTTCATGGCCATAATGAGTCCTCTTAGAAGGCAACAAAATGTTGCTGCCTTTTAGAAGAGTATATTGCAATGCTGCCTAGGCACCTGGCTCACTAGGTTTTGGAACAGTGCTACTGAGTTGATGACATCGGCAAGACAGGTTTGACAGGATCTCAGTCAATTGCACAATTTGTACTAATTTTAGTATGGCTAATTGTTGTTTGAACTCCTAGTATTTAAAGAGGTGAAGTAGGAGGGAAGGAATGTGGTAAGTTAAAGAGAAATGTGTGTGTGAGGACTGTTGTAGAAAGGAGGAGGAGCTTCAGTGACTTCACGTGTTTGTTGGTTTAATGTTGTGTTTGGGAGTTATTATGCAGCCAGGCTGCAAATAATTGCTGGAGTTTTCCTACGGCCTCAGACCAGGAGCATCTGATGGCTAAGAAAGGAAAACAATTGAAGAACAGCATGAAGTAATTATGAATGATCCTCTCCAACTCTGTGCACAAGAACACACACACATAAAATGCTTTTTTCTTCAGTGCATCATGTGTGTTTCATTAGCTGTCAGATTAAGGAAGAGTCTTTGTTTTCAAGTTCAAAGAGCTTGTGCTGGAGAACATCCATTCCTCTTCTCCGTCACACTCATTGAAAACAAACTGGAGGCAAGTTCTCCTCAAAACAAACTGATTGACCGCTGCTCTACATGCCAGAATGTACCTGACATGAACTACAGTTGACACCAAGACAAGGGTTTCATTCAACTGCAATTATATTTTATCATTAAAATTATATAAAAAAACATATTGTTGCCTTCATAATGCAATGCAAGTATATGTGCATTCTCAGTGTTGCTACATTTGGGCAGTATATTGGAAATTAATTTTCTTCTTAGACGACTTCTTGTCTACATTCTTGTCTACAACTACTGTCATGGAAGAGACAACTTGATGAGAATCTACACTGACACAAATATCCCTTAAGTTTAGGGACCCTATCATACACCCAGTGCAACGCGATGCAAGTGTATTTTGCAAGTTTCAGCTCAATGCAGTTATCATTTTAATGTCCAGATTTAAATAGCAAATGCACGCCCATCTGTTCACGCATAGGCGTGCTGGTCTGAAAACGAGGTGTGTTCAGGCCTATTGTTGGCACGTTATATGTAATAAGTAATATGCGCATATAAGTGGGTGCACAATGCACATACACTCTGCTTAGGCATTCGCAGCAGCACATAAACATTTAAAATATTAAATTTTTTCTCTCGTAAATTCCACCATGCAAATAGTGAATTCGCCGTGGTGCAAGTGCAACTGGCTTTTAAAGGGAATGGGAGATGAGACTCTGATTGGTTTATTGCACGCTACGCCCAAAACATACCCGTGGCTCATTGAGAGAATAGAGACAACCCTTTTGGACCGTGTGCCTGGCGCTGACCGTTTTCTGGTGTTAGACTAGCAAAAGAGGATTTGGACACACCCTATGTGCACTTATGCCCCATGTGCACTTCAGACCATGCGTTTAGATCGTTAAAATAGGGCCCTTGTACTGTTAAGTACTAGTACTAAGTATTTTGTCATGTCATGTTCATTCATTTTAGTCTTTTACCTAATTTTGATTTCAGTTGATGAGAAAGAGTCTAATTAAAAACCAATGTATTACATTTATGTATTACTTTCAAATTCATAATTTAAAGTCATGATGAAACATTAGTGGCAGATTTTCCATTGAAACGCATTATCAAAAAAAAAAAAAAAAAAATTGCACTCAAAATTGGAGAAAGAGAAACTTGAGTTTGCAGGGGTGGGGTTTAAAGCGGACAAAATTTTTCGCATACATCACCAGATTTCATTACAAATTTGAGTAAAACAAAAAAAACAAAAAAAACATACATGGTACTTTGTTCACAATAAGAACAATAACAAGCATTTAAAAACATTTCTGGCGATTTTAACAAATACTTGAAAAATACTATACTTGTTGTGAACAACACCATCTTTAGTCACATTCAAATCAAAATTAACCAAAAATTGAAATGCACGGGTCTTTAAATGAATGACTTGGAGTTTGTTTTACCACTGAAAGGTCGTGGATGGAGACCTTTGTAGACGTGAGCAGGTGGGCTCCTTTCACGTGGAAAGATGGGGAGCTTGATAAACTGACATGGTCAGGGTAGGTTGTATGGTTTAATAAAGGACTGTGAGAAGCAGCGAGCCAGACCACTGGCAGCCTTGTGTGACAGGAACAGTGTGTTTAATATGATTCTGGCAGCTACTGAAGATATGTGAGTAAAGGTGTAGTGAGAGAGGATTTATAGAGGTTAAACAGGCTCAGAGCAGTAGGCAGTGGATGAGGAGCGAGTTGCTGGTAGTTGTGAAATATTTTGTGCCTAAATGGGAAATGAGGTAGTTCAGGGGTGAAGAAAGAGCAGCTAAGTCCGCCACAGCTTGAACTTTTCATTTGATAATAAGTATAATAAAGTCTGACTGATCTAACTTCTTTGTTTAACCTGGGACATGCCTGAGATCAATTTAAAAACATTTATGCAGACAAACTGGCCTTTTTCTTATCTAATCATACTAAACACTAAATGTAAGATTTATTTACTAGTCTTTTCCGGGACACACCACCTTGGCCAGGCATTACTCCGAATGTACACATCAGCTTTAATTACTCAAAGCAAACTAAGACTTACTCATGACACACTTGCACTTAATCATGGGAAAAAGTTTGATCCACTGACACATAAATGTCGAGTTGAGTGGGCACGGTGGGAAATAAATGTCCGTCTGATGTAATGACACAGCTGCTCAGTGGTTTTGTAACAGAGCAGCACTGAGTTTAGGGGATTGTTGGTAGATAAACTTTGGGAATTGTGGGATACGCTGGAGAGAACAGATGGTTTACTGCGGCCTGCCACTCGGATGCCGGGGCTTAAGTTGTTTTTGGTGCAAATGACTTGAAAACTGGTTTGGCGATAATTGGGGTTTGATTTCCCAACATGAAATGCTTGCCAGGCTTGTAGATTGTGGCATTTTTGGGATTCTGTGCAGCCCACTGCACTTTGTTGCACTCCTGTGCTCAGAAACAAAAACATGCACATAGTACATAAATAGAGAATCTTTTCATTTAAAAAAGAAAATCCTGATATGGTCCCCCGAAGGAATTTTTTCACTGCTTTACAATCTATTATTATAATTCTGGCAAACGATTCAGCTGCTCAAATATCTCTGAACATGACAAGCAGAAAATACACACAGATAGATGTAGGGATGGAAGTATAAAAGGCGTAAGGGTTCAAATTTCTCATGGAAAATACTTTGTACTTTACTATTTATGGTTGACTAAGGGTTAGTTCACCAAAAAATAAAAATTCTGTCATTAATTACTCACCCTCATGTCATTCCAAGACTTTTGTTCATCTTCAGAACACAAATGAAGATTTTTTTGATTAAATCTGAGCGCTTTCTGTTCCTCTATTTAACCCTTAGTTTAAAGGTCCAGTGTTTAGTATTTATGAGGATCTATTGACAGAAATGCAACATAATACACATAACTATGTTTTCAGTGGTGTATAAAGACCTTACATAATGAACCTTTATATTTGTATTACCTTAGAATGAGCCGTTTCTATCTCCATACACCGCGTGTCCCCTTACAATAAAATCGTCATTTTGCGTCACGTTTCTACAGTAGCCCTAAACGGACAAACTTCTCTTCAGCGAGCTAGTCACTCTGTGCTTTCTCCGACGATGACAAAAGAGTGCTCTCTCTCTTTTGTCCTGTGTCGGCTACCGTAGCCCTGGTCTATTGCAATTCACAACCTCACCTCTAGATGCCGCTAAAATTCACACACTGCACCTTTAAGGCCTGCTTACACCAATGAATATTAATTCTAAAGTTTGAATAATCGCTCTAATTGAACAGGGAAGTCTACACCACAGCTATAACAATAACGAGAGAGAAATTATATTGTTGGAACAACTTTCAGAATTTTTTTTTCCAGCTGATGAGCAAAAAAATCGGAATGTTACCGTACATTGGTGTGGCCACTAATATAGTTATCATTACAGTTATTCTTGCCAAGGGCCTTTACAAATTAAATTATTAAATTAATTTAGAAATAAAAATGGAAATAAATCACTTTTTTATATAATCAATAGACATAATAAATAGACATTTAAAGGTAGGATAGGTAAGAATTATCTAAAACACTTTTGTCCAAATTTGTTTAAACTTTCTTTATATGTCAATACATAATTAAAATGTAAGTAGTTTGAAAAAGAGAGTATAAAAATCGAGTGACTCTAGACTTTTTAATCTACAATAAACACCGCTTATTATTTTAGTTTGGGAATGAAACAAGTGATTGGCTTGGCGACTGTCACTCTCTCGCTACCATGGCGACCACCCCTTTTGCTACATGATCTGCCCACATGCGCGCACCTCTGCTTCCTCGGACACAAGTTGCCCGCACTCTTGCACGACCTCCTCTGCTTCGCCCTCGACCCCGGCCTTGTCCTCGAGCCGACGATGCGGTACTGTCTCCTGAGTGTAGTACTCATCAGAGTCAACAATGCTTTCATCATGGAAACTCTTACATGCAAAACACCGTATACCTATGTTATGAACCTTACGAAATTCATCTTCATCACAGTATAACTGATGTTATTGAAAAAACATGTATCAATGCTACCCGTTTTTAGCTTTGCCTTATAAATATAACTAGCTCGTTACCGAATCAAACAAAAATATATTTTAAAGTTTACCAGTATCGGTATTCTAGCTTGATAGTGAGTACTAAAAGACATCTTATTTGTTTATATTCATACTGATAAAGTTTTTTATTACATGTGATTCTGACATGAAGCGGAGTGCATGTAGTGTCATCTTCTCCGCTCGTCTCAGGTAATTAATGCGTCTTCCAGATGAGCGGCAAAACATCATGTGTTTGGGGCGTGGCTTTGGAAAGAGCCCAGAAGGGAGAAGGTGGAGTGAATGGAAATAATGAGCTGTCTTTAAAACAGTCGTGAGAGGTCTACAGACATTCAATTTTTATACTTTCTTTTTCAGAGTACTTACATTTTAATTATGTATTGATATATAAAGAAAGTTTAAACAAATAAAATTTGGAAATAAAAGTTTTTTTAGCTACCCTACCTTTAAAACAGTTTATTCATGTTCAGAAAGGTAGATGTGACAATAAAATAATGTGTAAATTACTTTTCAAATTGCCAAAAGGCATATTTAAAACTGTTTAATTATTCATTGTAGTGCCTAAAATGTTTGCTCATTGATTAGCCCTAGCAGTGAACTGCAGGATACTGCAGGATAAAGGAAAGACATTTGTAAATGCTTTAACAAATGTTTTTAATTATTTTCATTGATTTTTAATTGACAGTTCTACACCTCCATAGCCAAGAATAATTGAATTCTAAACCACTGGTACTGTGCCTGGTCGCCCCTCAATGTCCAATGTAAAAAATAGGTGTCCTGAATATATACAACTTTTTTTTTTTAAATAGCTGAATTAACCATACACTTTTTGACACAAAAGTTAGTTTCCAGGGTCACTTAAAACTGTGAATGCACACTTGAAAGAATGTGGTAATCAATGATGCGAAAGCAGCCGTTTAAAACCAACACTGGCATCCCCTGCTATTGTCTCATCTACGCTTTCTTGCTTTTCAAAGCCATGCTCTTTTGAAAGAGAGTTTAGCAAAGACTCTCACATTCCAGCAGCTCCACACAGATGGCCGGAGAGGCTGAAAACATGGAAGAATGAAGGAGTTAGAAAATGCCTTTGAACGTGCCACAAAGAGGCGGCCATGAATGACACTCCTTATTATGTTGGAGAATCGCGGTTAACGCTCGCCCACAGCTGCACGTGCTATTGTCCTCCGATGCCTCTCCTTCTCTGCTTCGCTCTGGTCGCTAGGCCAAGAGCGCTAATGGAATTTTCTGCTCTCGCCCTGGAGACATGATGTCATCCTCACAAACTGGGCCTTTTTGAAGAAAAATGACTTTTATGTGGCCCGGACCAGACAACGAAGAAGGAAATGGACATTTGGCTAAGATTCGAGGTTTGCGAGAAATTACGATTCCGCTTAACCACCGGAGAGGGCAACCAATAAAATGCATCGTCATTTTGAGAGCACCTAAAAAAAAGAGAGTTATTAAGCGATATGGAGGCAAAGTGTGTGTAGTTTGAGTTGTAAATGTGTCACACCATTACCAGGCCGTTATTCCTTCATTTGAGCAAAATTATGAGGCCAAATTAGAGCAAAATGAGAGGACGTGAAAGAAAAAAATGTGGATTCATACCTTTAGGTACTCCCAGAGTGGAAACTGCACCAGTGAGAATGGAATCTGAAAGTAAAAGAGAGTTTTATAAAATAGGCAAGAACAGAAAATATTAACTAAGTTAAAGGGATAGTGAAGAATACATTATTTGCACAATGAAGATCCAAGCTGCTATGCTCCAAAATGACAAAAAGCGCCATAAAAGTATCATCATTCGTTAACATTTTTCCTTTAGTAGTCCACAAAAGAAAGAGAGCTTGGAACGACATGAGGGTAAATAAATAATGAAAGAATTTTCTTTTTTTGGGGAACTAATAAAACTCTTAAGTCTGGATACAAAGTCTGTCATACAGTGACAGATTACACAGTTTCGGGGGAAAAAGGTTTCAACATTAATAAAAAACTACCTTCACAACAACCAAAATAATGCCATTATAATGTTCAATACGTGGGAATAAAATTAAAAAATAAATCTCTTGTAAAAGAAAATGGATGACTTGTGGCAACATGTTCAACCACAAGCAATGGCCATTTATCTCATGTGTCAAACTGTTTTAATACTGATGTCTGTACGTCTGGAAGTGTGAGGTATATGAGAGAGAGAGAGAGAGAGAGAGAGAGAGAGAGAGAGAGAGAGAGAGAGAGAGAGAGAGAGAGAGAGAGAGAGAGAGAGAGAGAGAGAGAGAGACAGAGAGAGAGAGAGAGAGAGAGAGAGAGAGAGAGAGAGAGAGAGAGAGAGAGAGAGAGAGAGAGAGAGAGAGAGAGAGAGAGAGAGAGAGAGAGAGAGAGAGAGAGAGAGAGAGAGAGAGAGAGAGAGAGAGAGAGAGAGAGAGAGAGAGAGAGAGAGAGAGAGAGAGAGAGAGAGAGAGAGAGAGAGAGAGAGAGAGAGAGAGAGAGAGAGAGAGAGAGAGAGAGAGAGAGAGACAGACAGACAGAAAAATAGAGAGATCCTAAGGTCGAGTGCTGGTGGTGTTTCACTCTGACAGCGATTTGCAGCAACAAAGTGACCGGAGAGAGTCATTTATTTTCAATGAGAGTTTGTGATTTCAGGAGAGAGAGAGAGAGAGAGAGAGGAGAGAGAGAGAGCATTTCCTAAAGTGTTCAGAGGGTTGCTAGGGAGTTGCAAGGTAATCGCTAAGGTGTTGTCAGTGGTTGATATACTGATGCTAAGGAATTCTGGAAGGTGTTGGTGTTTTTTCACGCAGTTGCTAAGGTTTTAAAAGTGATTGTTAGGGGGTTGCCAAGCATTTAATAAGGTGTTCAGAGTGGTTGCTAAGGTGTTGCCAGGCAGACACTAAGGTGGTGTGAGTGGTTGATACAGGGTGCTAGGGAATTATCTGTGGTACTAGTGTGTCTCTAGGCAGTTTCTAAGTTATTTGTTCAGGGTTTTCCCCAAACACTTGATAAGGTGTTCAGAGTGGTTGTTAGGGTGTTGCCAGGCAGTCGCTAAGGTGGGTAGTTGAGTAGTTGAAACAGGGATGCTAGGGAATTCTGGATGGTACTGGTGTTTATTTAGGCAGTTGCAAGGGTTTTAAAAGTGATTTTTGGGTGGCTCGCCGAGTATTCAATTAGTTGTTTAAAGTGGTTGCTAGGGTGTTGCCAGGGAGACATTTTTCTGTGATCCTAGTGTGTTTTTTAGGCATTTGCTATGGAATTTGATAGGGGTTTTCCCCAAACATTTGATAAGGTGTTATAGGTGGAGTGATTGTTAGAGTGTTACAAGGAAGTCACTATGGTGGTGTAAGTGGTTGATACGGTGTTGCCAGGGAATTCTAAGTGGCTCTAGTGTGTAGTGTGCAAAAGTGTGTGTTAGGGGTTTGCCAAGCATAAACTTGGATTAACTTAAGACTGCTTAAGGACTAGACTAACTAAGGACTAGACTAACTAAACATAGCAGAAAAGATCAGTTTACAAAATCATGGCTGTCTTTGGTGCTCTGTATTGTGTGAAAAGACTAGCACCAAATTAATTTTAATGAAATTAATGAAGTTATGTGCTGATGTTTTGGATGATAATACCAAGTAAGAGCAACAATAATAATACTGATGCTTAGCATCACCCCCCTCCTCCCCTAATTGATGAACGACAAATTCCCTAATTTAGACTCTTAAATTAATTCGACTCTTTACACTCATGCCTTCATACTGGACATAATGTGGTCAGTTTAAGAAACTCTGAGCTCCATACAAAACTCTTTATTGGAAACATCTTATTGGACAAACAGTGTAATTTAATATAATAAAAGGACTGACTGTAAAAACAAAGCCCTCATTGGCTTTAGCTGGAAAGACTTCCAAAGTTTTGACAAAAATTAACATAACGAACACAATGAAGCAGCACTGTAAACTCTGCGTGGGCATCATGCAAACTGCCAAAATGTTGCATCTCTGATTTCAAAACAAAGAACAGATTGGTGCAATGTGACCCGATGCTGGGGAGTGTGTATTTTTTTCCAAAAACCAAATCAGCCACCTGTCTTTTATTACCAACGTGATATATTCAGCGTCTCTGTGCTCAGGAGGAGCAGAACGCTTAGAGGAATTTGCAAACAGAAACGAGGCACAGCAGATTTATTCATAAGTTTAACACTTCTGGCAGAGACAGGGCGCCTGAGCAACACAGATGGTCAGATTTATATTGATAAGGCCGTAATGGATGAGAAGAGAGAGCGGATGATGGATATGGAAAGACAGAAGGATGGAAAGCAGGTTTTTGACCAAAGGCCAGGCTTCACAAGGAAGAGTCTGTCCAGTGGATGACGGCACATTTAACATGTGTGGTCTAACTGCTGACCAGCTGTACCGATATCAGTTCAAGCACATATCACACTTTTTCAATGAAGAGCATTTATATTGTTAGTTAAAGGGAGGGGTCTAATGCTATTTCATTGATTCTGACTTATTTACACTGTTAAAGAGTTGGATTCTCATGCTAAACATGGCAAAATAAATAAATGAGTTGGACGTATGATGGAATATTTCTGTGCCAAATACACTCCTTGAGGATTCTAATGAGTTTTGTAAAGTTTTTGTTCGAGTATGGAGCTTTATGAAATCATAAAGGGCGGAATTCCTCGTATGGACACTTCTCCCGGATGAGCGTGTGCGCACATCAACCAGAGCGAGAGCAAGAGCATCAACAATGAGCTTTGTTCGGGTTCTGGGAGCCGTCGGCATCGCTGTCATTTCGTTTTTAGATCACGAAATCAACAATGTCACTAAAGAAGTGTGTTTCTGGTTGTAAGGGAAAGATAAGCTTGTTCAGCTTCCCAAATAAACTCAGCATTAAGAAAACAGTGGATGCAGTTTGTTTCCCGGAGCAGCAACGGAGTTCTGCAAGTGTGTTTGTTTGTTTGTTCCCGGTCAGGAGTTGAAACCGCAGGCAGTGAGTGAAACTGCATCAAATGTCTGTGTTTTGTTGGCAATTGGCATAACTTCAAATAATGTAAACAACACAAATGTGTTTTCAGAAAGAATCGTACAGCGTATCTGTCTTTAATGAATATGATAAAACTAAAGACTTTTCTGAGATATGAAGGATCCAATACTACTTTATAGGTACTTAAGATTGATATGAGATTGGCAGAAAATGTGTTATGTACTCTTTAAGGTTTTCTGCATTAAAAACCAAGCCATAACTGCTCAGGGTAGATTGTGTGTTGTGTGGTATTGTCAATTTTGGGCTGATAGAGAAACAACAAAACACAGATGCGGATCAAATGCTCTTCTCTGCTGTCAGTATCGCTATCACCACATGTAACTGTCAGGTACGTTATCATTCAGAGATAGGGCTGGCTGTGTGTTTGTGACGGGTTACCAAATGGAAATATTAGTATTCTGTTGTGCTCTTCACTGTCAGGCTCCTGGCCGCCAGTGTGATATCTGGGAAAACAGATGTCAAAATGCATTAAATGAAGCTTGATTGGAAGTGTGGCGCTTTGGATGCTATTTGACAAATGGCTTTAATAGGTCAGACGGTACTGGATGGATACTAATGAGAGGAGAAAGGGATAGAGATAAATCTGAAATCCGATTCAGTTTCATTGGGTTCATTCAAAACACATTCATTTTTAATTAGCCTTGATTAAAATGTGATGTTTTACTTCACTTTAATCTAAATTAAATATGCTAATGCTAAATACAGGACTTAAGAAAACATAACATAAGAAACATAAAATGTAAATGTAAATTTTTTCCACAAAAACTAAATAAAATAATAAATAAAATAAATAAATCATGATAAATATTAAAATGCACTGTATAAATGTGTTTGATATGTCATTAATTGAATATCAAACCAAGTGGCCTTTAAAAAAAGACAGCAGATGCACAAACAACAGGAGTTTGTTTGATAAAAATTCAATATAAATAATATTTAACAGTAAATATTAAAACAAAGCATTTGAACATTTCATCCAGACTAATTGGATAATTTTATTTGCATTAAATTAATATAAAATAATTGCCATTTAAAAGAAAGACAAAGGTACACTTAAAAAGAAAAAAAATATTTCACAAGAAAACAGAAGATTGTTTGATAAAAATATTTTATACATATGTATGGATTAATAAATGATGATAATGATCAAAAATAATAATAATAAAATATTAATAAATATTAAACAAAGTTTTTTGACACTTCAGACAAACTTGCATCTTTTTCCTTTTTGCAAAACCAAGTGGCTATTAAAAGGAAGAAAGCAGAGACTTCTTTTTAAAATATTTTAAAAAATCATGTCTGCTGTAAATTTATTTTTGTAAAATTATGCTAAACTGTATTTTATTTAATCCATTCATGTATATGTTGGTAGTAGGGAGCATAATATGACAGTTCAACAGCTTATTAACAGAAAAATAATACATATTCGATTGAAGAAGAGTGAGATAGAGATAATAAATATTTTAAGTAGGCCTAGTGGTGGGCCGTTATCGGCGTTAACGTGCTGCGTTAACGTGAGACTCTTATCGGGCGATAAAAAAAAATATCGCCGTTAATATTCTCAAAGTTTGGGTTGGGAGCTGGGTCTACACTATGTCAACCTATGATGACTTTCACAGCGATATTTTAGCGCGGATGTATAGCTACCTAGCCGAATTGCACTGTAGGGAGCGAGAACCTGCGTGTATGCTGTGAAATTACCACATCAAGCGTGACGCTGGCATCCGAACTCGGTGCGCACCCGCGAACGTGCCGAGTCTGGCGAGCGTGACTGGCGTAGCTACTGAAAGCAGAGAGCTGTAAATCTAATTTCTGCTCGTCAGCGTTAGAGCATTTGCAGTAACTTACATTCGCGGCAGATAGCGCAAGTGCTATTACCTACTGAAGCTTTGGTAACAAAACTAACGGTTCAAAAACAAAAATATAAGGTAAACAACGCTATTCATCCTGCCACCTTCTTGCTCGACGTCGTTGCAAGTAACGGGTAAACAGCTGCTGCTTTTATGACGCAACGCACCCCGGTTCGGACCCAAATAATATCATATGAACACGTTCCAGCGGGGGGAGCAATCTAACTCGGGTTCGGTCCAGGCAATCGAACCAAGTGTGAAAGCACCAGTCATTATTTGGGTAGCACACATATTCTGAATGCATTCGGCAGAATTCAAATGAGCCATTTTAATCTAGGCTAGATGAATCTAGATTAATTCCAAGATCACAGTGAGATTAATCTAGATTTTTAAAAAATTATCTATGCCCACCACTAATTTTAAGATAATAATAAATAAATATTTATAGTTTTTGTAAAACCGTTATAATAGAAAAAGAAATTCAGGAAAATAATAAAATGAAATTAAAATATTTTCCAATTGAAAGAGATGTATTGGAAAAACAGAAGAGTGGTTTTGATATAGCAGTTCTGTCTACAACGTGAGGGAAGATGGCATCTGCACAGTACTGAAATAAAAGAAGAATTATTAAAGCACATTGGAAAGAAGATATTTCTCAACCCAAGAGGGACGACATACTGACCACTCCAGAGACACTCAGCGAAAGAAGAAAAGAGAGTGAGGCAGAATGACAGGAAGTAGATGAGGGCCAGATGGATATGTCATCAGCTGAGCCATGATTCAGCAGCGCTGGGTATGAAAACAGCAGAAGGACTGGAGGAACCCACAAACCCTCATTTTATTACTAAGAGCTGTGGTAAAAACTCATTTTACAGGCCCTTCCAAACACACACACACGCCTAATACATACTGTAGCAATGCATACTGTAAGCATCTGCAAATACAGCATGATTGTCTGTGCACACATCAAACATTGATGCAGTAACATTAAACACAAGAATATTTATCAGTCAATGCTTTTAATTGACAGCTTGTTGAAGTGTGATGAGGAACAAATAGGAACAAATTGGAGGTGGAGAGCAGGAGGGGTGAAAACTTGAAAGAAAGAGTTTTATTATGCAAAGCCATCTGCCAAAGCCAAACATGTCGCTAAACCTGTTTATGTCTTGAGTGATTTATGAGCCTCTTCACAGGTGTGCGTGCGTTTACGTTTGGGTGTCACACGTGTGTTTGTATACGGGCATGTTTGTTCACCAGCGTCACAATACAGTGTGTGTGTGTGTGTGTGTGTGTGTGTGTGTGTGTGTGTGTGTGTGTGTGTGTGTGTGTGTATAGGCATTCAACACCTGACTAATTATGGAAGGGATCCAGAAAAATCTCTCGAGCTTTAAAATACACATACACTTGAAACAGATAAGTGAACCACTCTCACTCACTATTAGATATAAACTCATCCTCATTACAAATAATAATATATAAAATTTCCATTTTCAAAAATGTGTATTAATACATTGAAAGAAAAGAAATACACAATCGTTGTCAAGTCTACTGATGCAATAGTAATGAACACAACTTTCACGTGTATGCAACAGACAAATAAAGCACGCTCTTATTTCAGTGTTGTTCATTTTGTGTCTATTTTTAGCTAACAGTTTGCTTTGTATATTCAGTTAAAATCCTTATGTTAAAGAGGGTAAACTTTATCATTCAATTTAACAGAGCATGTGCATTTTAAACACTTGCGTTATGTTCTTGCACCGTCTAAGCAATAAATGGAAGGGCTTTAATGAGCAGAGTGCCCCTATTATGCTTTTTCAAATATTACCTTTCATGCAGTGTGTAATATAACTGTTTGTAAATGTAAACATTTCTGCAAAGTTTTAAAGATTAAAGTGCACAACAACTATATATTTCTTGTCTCCTAAAAGAAAGAATTGATTCCGAACTGCCAAAACGAGTCATCAGCCATTCCAGTCTCACTTCCTGTTACAAACCTACGTAACAATGTAGCAAATTTGCATACTGCCAGCCCATGGTCTTCATTGGCTACCCGCGAACAACGTTTACTTTGATTTGCCCTCAAACACTGGTATTGAGGCCTGAAAGTTTGGTTTGTGTTGTCGACATGCCGAGAAGACCCTGTTTTCTTGTTCTGCACTCAAGCTGGAAAAACATTACTGTTCATATTACTCACAGACTGTATAAAAATATGGACGTATTGTCCGTGACATCACCCGTAGGATTCTGAAGTGCAGTTTTGAAGCGTAAAGTAGGGTCGAGCTGGCCATTGCCACCAAGAGACAGACAGCAGACAAATGGCTATCCACCTGTCAATCAAAGTGGCCACGCCCTTAATTGTGCAGAACTTTAAGGCTTTATATTAAGTAAACGAGTTTACAAAAAAAAATTCACCCCCCTCACAGTTGTCATGTAGGGCAAAATTAGCCATATAGACCAAAACCACAATTTGTACCAGGCTGTAAATATGTTTTATTCTGCTGTAAAGTTGGGCATTTTAACATGGGGCTCAATGAGATTCTGCTCCCTTCTGGAGCCGGTCCCTAGTGGCCAGTCGATGAATTGCAGTTGAAGTCACTTCCATAATGGCTTCAAGACAAACTGCGGGAGGTTGCCGCATGGTATTTCTGCGTATGCAAGAGCTGAGGAAGCTTCTGGAGTTTTAGTTCGACACGCGGTAGACCAATCACAACAGACTGGGCGTTCTGACCAATCAAAGCAGATTAGGCTCTAGGAAAGGAGGGGTTTAAAGAGTATTCACATGAACCGGTTTCAGACTCTTTGAGAAATAAGGTGATGCTGGAGTGTAAACTATGAGAAAATGAATGTATTAATTCACTTCAAAATGAAAATTTCCTGATATTTTACTCAGCCCAATCTCCTTCAAATGGTCATGTCTTTCTTTCTTCAGTCGAAAAGAAATTACGTTTTTTTACCTAAATTGCTCATCTTGCGCTGCTCTGCGCGCGCCAGTGATTATGTAATCACGTTGGAAAGGTCACGCTACGTAGGCAGAAGTACTTATAGACTTAATAAATGTGCTTTAGCAACAAAAAAAAAAAGTAAAACAACGATGTCGGACGATTTTTAAGTTGAAGATGGAGTGTTTTTGGTAAAGGGCGTTTGTATTAGTCCTTGCACGTTCTCTTGGGGCGGTACTTCCGCCTACGTCTATAGCGTGACCTTTCCGACGTGATTACGCAATCCGTGGCAAGGTGAGCAACTTAGGTAAAAAAAATTTGGTTTTATCCTTAGATTTTTTTTTTTTTTAATGACAGATCGTTTCACTAGATAAGACCCTATTCCTCAGCTGGGATCGTGCAGAGCCTCTGAAGCCCTTTGAAGCCCTTTGAAACTGCATTGATTTGGACCTTCAACATTTTGGTTGCCATTGAAGTCTATGATGTGAAGAAAAATCCTGGAATGTTTTCCTTAAAAAAAAAACCTCTTCGACTGAAGAAAGAAAGACATGAACACCTTGGATGAGATGGGGGTGAGTAAAGTATCAGGAAATTTTCATTTCGAAGTGAACTAATCCTTTAAGGCTCTTTTTTTTACCTTTGATGCATGTAAACATATTGTACTTTTAAAAAGTACTGATGTCAGTGGTATAACCTATTTAAGGTATGGCCAAGCCTTATTAGTTTTATATCATTATTTAAGAGGGTAGAGAGTAGAGAACGATATCTGAGCCAATGTGGTCTTGCAAAGGAGATTATAAATCTTTTCCTGGTTAAATAAAAAATAATTTTAAAAAAAGACGATAGACAACATGTACCAATTAACATAGACAATGTATAACAAAACATGTAGTTACAATAGAAAAACACCCTATAAATTATGCATAGTTACATGCAACTAACCCTAAACCAAACACTAATCCTTTAGTAAGTACATGTAGTTATGTATCATTACTCGGTACTTAAATTACACTGTAACACAGGCACTTTAAGATAAAGGGTACCCTTTAAGGTTTTGATCAAATTCATTGCTAACAATTCAGTAGTTCTTGGATATCAGTAGAGACATGTCCATACTAGCTCCCCTACCAAATTCTAAGCCCTTGGCACTAGAGACTTCGTTTAAAAACATTAAAAACGTTATTTAGAGTATTTTTTAAAATTAAAATCAGTTGGAGGATGGAGACATTACACAACTTTTTATCAGAGGTTGATATTAACGGAGCAGGACCAGTATCACTGATCTTTTGTGAGGCTTGAAAATGTGATTTAAACCCCAGTGCTATAAAAACTCCTCTGGGAAGCAGTTTAGAAAATAAATAAACACATAAATAATGGAAAAATCAATAAGTTGAAAGTCAGTGGGATGCCCCAAACACTTTATTAGAGGAGAGTGAGCGAGCGAGAAGCTGTGTTATGTTTCACGCTTCCCTATTGTCATATAATCTTGGCTGAGATGAGAGGCCTGGTCCCTCATACAGAAAACATGCACATGTAGCTCCCACGACTGAAACGCACACTTCACAGCGTAAATTCAAAGTCAAATCTGTTAAGAGAGGTCAATTCAAATTTGCATATTTCTGGCTCATAAGCAGGGCCTAAAATTAAAGAATAAGTTCACTTTAAAATGAAAATTAGCCCATGATTTACTCAAGCCATCCTAGGTGTATATGACTTTGTTCTTTCTGATGAACACAATCAGAGTTACATTAATAAATATCTTGGCTCTTCCAAGCTTTATAATGGCAGCGAACGGGGCCAACAAATATAAAGCTCAAAAAATGCATTCATCCCTCATCCCTCAACGTACTCCACACGGTTCCGGAGGGTTAATAAAGGCCTTCTGAAGCTAATCATTTGTGTAAGAATGTTTAAAACTGTATAAAGTAAAATATCTAGCTATCTAGAAAATGTATGAGACAGTTGCATCTTTATTAATCAGAACAATTCATAAACATGAACAACGCTTGGGACAGTTGACGGGCCAACACTGCATAATCAATGTCTTTACAATTTGCATTCAAGTGCAAGAGGAGCTCATTTAGTTACTTGTATGCTTTGTGGAAAATTTTGTGCGCAAACATCTGAAGTGTGCGCCCAGAAAGCATTAGACAGCACACAAATACTGAATTGAGCTGTCTTTCATGTCTTCTTGCACTTGATGGGTCAAACAAAATGATGGGTAAAACTAGCAAATATCCTAGTAAACATAGTCGGTTATGTCTTAAAGGGGTACTTCAGCGCTGGGAAGATGCATTTGTTTTTAAACTGGGTCATTTATGTAGTAGAAAAAAATATTTTTGAATTTGGTGCCTTCTAGACTGAGAAAAGAAAGAAAATCTATTTTGTCTTATGGGGATAAAAGACAACAACTCCCAGAATGCACTTGCTTCGCTGCTCAACGAGGCCACTCCCAAAGCCATGGCTACTGGTTACCACTATGCCCACCGGCACCGCCACCACTGTTGTTCCAATGTCCATAGTAATAAAATAATTTAGTTCAGTTAGAGAATAGACGCTACAATTAAAAACTGAACGTGTCTGTTTAATAAAGTGTGAGTGAGCTGACAGTGTCACAGCACAAATGTAGCAGGAGTCAGATTACATTCATCATGAGAGCTGAGCTGAGGTAAACGCGGGCGCAACATACATTCACGGCACGTGTTCAGTCTGGCTCCGTTATGAATGCCCAAGCCGAGCCGCTGTGTGCATACACGTTCTGTGAGTGAGATCCCACCCCTGTGGACGGGTTGATACCATGCAGAACTAGCTCTCTCTACTGGCTGTAGTCTTTAGTCTGGCCAAATTCCTCTGATGACTCAAAATGACAATATTTGTGTCATCGGAGGAATTTTTCCAGAAATAAAATGCATAAATCTCTCGTCTCAGGGTGATATGAGGGGGGAAAGTATGATAATTCGAATATACTACTGGGTTTCTACTGATACAAAACTCAATGCTAAATCACTGAAGTAACCCTTTAAGTTAATGTAAATAGTTGAGAAAGTAAATTCATGTGTACAGTAGTATCTGTATATTAGATCCGTGCATTCACTCTTAAAAGTGACAGCAGCCTTATATTCCTGCTGCCCGTTTTTAATGTTAATCAAACAAAAATGGAAGAAAAGAAAAAAAATCACTTACTGCTCTTGACTGAATAACTTTTGTAAATTTAAAGGATTCATTAATAAGATTGTTTAATTTATACAGTTAGACTATGCGGTGTTATTTTATATTTGCTTATTTTATGAAATTTGCAAACTACTGTCAGACCTACCTGAAAAACCTATATTTATTTGTAATTTTGCTTGTATTTTGACTATTTATTTTTGTTTTACTAATGACTATTTACTTGTCTTTAATAATTTTTTAAAATGTGTATTAGTTATGCTGGTAGTTTTAACTACCTCAAATTGGAACAGAGAATTGTGGATTTTCACTGGTATCTAAAATGTTGGTGTCATTACTGCCTATTTTTGCAAAAACAGTTTCATGGCAGGTTAAAATTATTTATGGCCGGTAAATTTTCTTAAGTCACTGCAGGCTATTTGCAGGTGTGGCAAAAAGTTAGCCTCTTCTCATAAGGATGGAGAAAGCATGAATCAGCAGTGCTAGAGATCAGTACTCTTTTGTGTTTGGATATGTGAATCCACTTGCTGTGGAATTCTGACAGGCTGAATGCTCCACATGGACACTTTTACTGACTGTGGTTGGACAAGCCTGGAGCGCTAGAATGATTGAATCGGCCAATCAAAAGGTGTGGAATGATGCAGCCAGCCAATCGGATTTCAGAAGCTCCCTGGTTTCCATCAGCGCCAGGGACAAGCAAGTTAATGTTCTGGGTAATAATATTCTAAACAAATTAAGACTTGTTCAAGGCTGGAGGGGGGAAGAAAAAATGAAGAGGAGAGGGAGGGGTTATGTGGTTAAGGACTGTTTGGAATCAGTGAGCTGGCAAATATTCAAGAGTGCAATTCCATTGACATGAGTGAAAACGCTTCCCAGAACCGTCACATAATATTTACATTGTGGGGGGATTTTCTGGCCGGAGTTGCATTGTGCCGTCGCAGCAAGTGTGCCAGGCTGATGCAACAAGTGAACAAAAGAACAGTGAAAACATAGACCGCACCCCTATCAACAAGGTACCGGGTCTACGGCCGAACTGATTGTTTCCTTTGTTCGCATTAGAACAGGTGAATGTCCTGACAACAAAATAGGAAATTCAAGTCCGACAGTGACCAGTGTGAGCTACAGGTGCATGCGTGCACACAAACAAACACAGAAACTCGTCCGACTGGCATGAAGGCCCTTTCATGTGAGGCACCAGAGCGTGGAGCGGGACCCTAGCACACAGGCCATGATGTCAGAGGAAAACTTTTAGTGAGTTAATTTATAATCTGTGTGTATGTGACATCGGATGGCCCCAGGCCGCTCCAATTAGGTGCTGACAACAGCAGCAAGATGGATAGCGGTCCTTGGGGGAACACGAAAAGTCTGAGCAAGACAGAGAGAGAATGACAGAAAAAAAGATGGGCCAGAGAAGAGAGCAAAATACAAAAGTTTTTCAAATTCAGAGCTTTCCTATTGGTTACTAAAAGTTTTCAAACTGGGGTCCAGTGACCCAATGACCTTGGTATTACATTTTGAAAACTCCATACACTACCAGGGTGGGTTGGTTCACATAAAATCTTCAAGCAGCAAAATCTGGCGTATGGACCAGCACTGTAGGGCTTGAGAGGTGCATTCGCACATGTTGAACCATGCTGGCATTAACCAACAAGCATAAATACTGGAGTATAAACTCAATGACCTCAGTCTGATAAAGATGTTTGGAACCTTATCTGGAAGACACTGTGCAGAAGGTGTATGAAATACTTCTCCAGTTTTGGTAAAAGTGTTCTTGTTGTACAAAGCCTTCTTCATATCTGAAGAAAGGATGCAGATGAAGACTTATTTTGGCATGAAGGCATATTTGATATTGGGCTAATAATAATAACTGCAGGATAAAAAACAGATCAACAACTTGCAATCATGCAGATAGATAACAGTAATGGTAATCTATACAAAGCCAAACTTTTTCCTGAACGAATAACAGCTCACTCTGAACTGTTTTTACTACATTGCATTAAAATGCATTCGATGAGAGTGAATTTACAGAAGAAACGCCTAGCAATGTTTTATTATAACGAGAGGTTTTATAGAGTTGTAAGGCTGGGCGGTGTATCGAGTTTGTACAATATATCGATATATTTTTTAGAAACGATATGGAATGAGGCAATACCGTTTATATCGCTATACAGTGAGTAGATTGATACGAACGTATCTGAAAAATAGAGGAGGGCCTTAGAGCTAATGCAGGGAAAGCGCATGATAGGCTACAATTTGTCCTAAACATGACACATGCTTTATATTAAGGGCTTTAAAATAATTTTTAAGATATAGCCTAGTTAACACGTACAGTTTAAAGCAGCTTGCCCTGTCAGGTGCTCTGAGATAGGCTCTGACAGACATGAGATGTTTATAAAAAAATTCACCCATGAAGTTGTCATGAAGGGCAAAATTAGCAGTTTAGACCAAAAATAGAATTTGTACCAGGCTGTAACATGTTTTATTCTGCTGTAAACTTTGGCATTTTAACATGGGGCTCAATTAGATTCTGCTCCCTTCTGGAGCCTGTCCCTAGTGGCCAGTCGATAAACTGCAGTTTAAGTAACTTCCGTATTGGCTTCAAGAGAGACCACGGGAGCTTGCCGCTTGGTTAAAAAAGATAAATTGTGCATTTTAGTCTGGGACTATGGTTAAGCCTTGTCTGTGAAATGGGACATAAATGTTTTATTGTCGGCCTGGTGAAAAAGTAGCACACCTAAAACAAGAAACAAAGCCAGTCAAATCATGCAACAAGCCACAAAATTAGAGACATCATTCATGTCTGTACCCACTTCCAAGCATGTGCAAAACAACCAAATTATAGACAATGGAAACAAAAGATGTCGAGGGTTTAACCCACTCTGAGGGTTAAATAAGTGCAGTATTTGACATGAAGCAGTGACATCATCCTCTCACCCCAAACCTGACGGCTCCCTACAGATGTTTCCAGCCATGGGCTGATGTTATGCGAGCTTAACTAAACATTACAGTCAGTCTTCAGCTTTCAGCAGTCAGTGCTTCAGCAGGTGCGCCCTCCCAACCCACCAAGCATCTACACAGGCCTTTTACATTGCACAGATATTGGTTTCTGCTTTTTATCTGATATTAGTTATGGTTGCGGCGGGTAGAAATTGTGATGAATCTTACACCTACAGTATATAAGGACAAAACACAATTTATACCTAGCAAACTAATCACAGCCGCTTTTATGGCCTTCCCAGTATGCCATTTGAAATGACATCACCATGATTTCATTCAATTTAGTCCAATACTATCCCTCAGGAGAGCAATAGTGTAGTAGAATTGGCCATGATTACTTGTTCGCTAATAGACGACATTGTGTGTTCTATGATTTATATTATGTGCTAAAACAATGAGAGTTCGTTCATATGGTCCTGCCAGATAAAATCTGGAATGAGACATGTGTTACTTCAGCATCTGTTGACCTAACATTTGGACACAGGAAATGCTGAAATGTGCAGTCAATGCTGATAGCTGGGTCAAACATGTGGAAGAAAATCACGAGCTATTTAATGTTTCACATCTGAGACATGATAATTGGTTAAAACCTCAAATGCAACGCTACAACCAAATCTGGTTAATTATCGATCGGAACAAGCTCCCGGTCTGAGCCTCTCTCAAGCTGTAATAATAACATTAACTGTTCCGTAAAGCCGTTCACCTTCAACCTCCCATTATCATGCAGCTCGGTGCTCAGACTCCATTTTTCTCCAGAGACAACTGGGGTTAAGTACACAACTCCAGGACACATAAGCATCGCTGCCCCTGAGATACTGAGAGCGGGGGAGAGCCAGAAAAGGAAAAGATGTCTTCAGCATTAAAGGTAGAGAGCATTTTGAAAATAATATTGAGGGAGAAAACGGGTTCGGAGAAGGACGGAGCGAGAGATGGCGCGAGAAATAAATCACAGCATGAGACAGCAAAACTAACCCTGCAATTAGAGGTTAACCTCACACTTGTTTTACAAGGGCACAGCTCTTTCATGAAAAGGGCAAAGCATATCACCCTCTAGGAGGGATGACTTACTCCCTTCCCATTGCCTTCTGATGCAAGTGTTATTATTAGATTACCATTACATTTGTTTTCAACATGCGAATCGATTTAATTTACTGTTGTTTTTTTATGCGATCACATACTGTACAGAGGATCAAAGCAGTCCAAACTGTTTGGGTGAGTGTGAACATGTTAGTTCGTTGTTGCTCAGAGGCATACTCAAGCTCAGGTCACAGGTCTGTGGGCCAGCAGAGGACAAAACCCCCTCCTCCTCCACCCCATCCCAGCCCCTTTTTCTCTCTGGGTCCCCAGCCAGACCGGCCCTTATTGAAACCACATGTGAAGGGCTGAGATGGTTTTCTGCTCGGATTGAAGCAAACATGCAGAAAATTGTGGGAAGCAAACATAACCCCAAGACCTAGTGAAATACACTAATTAAAACAACCTAACCAGCCTACAGAACATGCACACAAATCCACAGCGACAAAACCTGACTGAGTTACTGTTAACATAAATAAATACAGTAAAAACGTGATTCTCTGAATATCGAAGCTCCCCCTGGGAAAGAAAAAAACAACTAATTGTTTTTATGTATTGCAGATGCAATTATATACATATCAGGGGTTTCAAATTGGAGTCCAGGGACCCTGAGGGGGACACGAGTGGGCTCAAAAGAACATTTGAGAGGAACAAATAGTTGAAAAGAAAAAGTACTATTTTGAAAATATTATTACAATTTGAAATATCTGTTTCTAATTTAATACATTTAAAATGTAATTTATTCCAGGCAAATTTTAATTTTTTGCTGCCATTACTCTATAGTCTTTATTGTCACATGATCCTTCAGAAATTATTCTAATATTCATGTTCAAGAAACTTTTCTCTTTATTATAAATGCTGAAAACAGTTGTCTAATATTTTTGCATATATCGTGATACCTTTTTTCAAAAAACTATTATTTGAAATAGAAACTTTTTGTAACAATGTCAATGTCTTTAGTGTAATTTTTATTAATCAATTTATTGCATCCTTCCTGAATTATCTTATTAAAGGAGTAGTTCACTCAAAAAAATTACCTCATAATTTACCCTCAAGCCATAGGTGTATATGTCATGAATACAATCTTTGTAGTTTTTTTAAAATAGTTTTATTAAAATATGTCCTGGTTCTTCCCAGCTTTAATAGCAGTGAAAGGCAGCCCAAAATTAGAAGCCCAAAAAAGTGCATCCATCCATTATGAAAGTAATACACACGTTTATAAACACGTTATAAAGTAAAATATCTAGCTTCCGTCTGACTACCTTCCGTATTCAACTTGTATTTTTCTTACAAAAACCCATCGATTCACTTCAGAAGGCCTTTATTAAATTTGAGGTATTTGAATTATATATCTGAATTAATTTATATCTGAAGGTATTTGAATTATATATCTGAATTACGGTCTATACATCTAATACTATTAGATGTATAGACCTTATCAAATCTATACATCTAATAGTATTATAATAGCAGGAGGAAAAAGCATACACTGTCAGATTAGGCTTTTGTCCAATGACAATATAAAATCTTGTATTTTAATGATTTTTTTTTTACATATATGGGTCAAACTAAATTAAATGCATTTCAAAATGCATAAGATTCATTGTTCAAATGCAGTCCAATTGACTTGTAACGCAATATGTATCATACCGAGACTCAAAATCAGTGATCAGATCCAGAAGTCTTGTGATTGTTACATTATCAATGAGAGTAACATGCACTGCAGTGGATTATGGGTAAAAGGATTAATTTAACAGCAGTACTAGACAGAAGTCCACACATGAGATATGAATCAAAAGGATGACAGATTGGAGTCGAGCAGAATTGGGAGTCTGAACTGCACACCAAAAACATGAACTATACATCAATCTCTGTATATCGCGCTGCTGCCTCATATGTTCATGAGTGTGTGCGTGTGAACCAGGACTCTTCTACACTTGGAAAAGTCTGTATCCAATTCAAATCCTCAGGAAAACCCAGACAAATGAAGTGTCATGTTCAGCGCTATCACATAAGAGGATTCCCCTAATGCTGATCAACAGCCTTGTGAGAAGACCCGCCAAAAACAGTCCCTCAGAGAGAGGAAAGAGTGTACAAGGCTCATATAGAGTCTACTCATCACACACACACACACACACACACACACACACACACACACACACACACACACACACACACACACACACACACACACACACACACACACACACACACACACACACACACACACACACACACACACACACAATAGGCGTAATGCATTTTATACTGTACAAACCGTATTTTCTATCCCCCTACACTGCCCCTGCCCCTAAACCTACCCATCACAGGAGACATGCTGCATTTTTACTTTTTCAAAAAAAATCACTTAGTGTGATTTATAAGATGTTTTCCTCATGGGGACCAAAAAAATGTCCCCACAAGGACAAAAATTTGGATATTGCCATCTTTGTGGGGACATTTTGTCCCCATACCGTAGGGATTACCAGTCCCCACACACACACACACACACACACACACACACACACACACACACACACACACACACACACACACACACCTTGGACCAAACATCCCTACACTACATCAGCACTATCTGCAAACCAGACAGAATTCTCCTTGGGTCATTTTGTTTAAGCTGCAAATAGTCTCACACAGCCAGAATTCTGATTGTCGACATAGTCTGGTCCACACTGCAAATTATCCTGGTCAAGAGCTGCTCACTTAGACAAGCTGTTCCTGTCTCACTAGCATGTAAAAACAAGCAAAATTATGTTTAAGAGCATAAAAAAATTAGGCACAAGTTGGAGAACAAAACACATATAAATGTACAAAAAAATATAAACGTGTGCTCAAGAATATGTCATTATCCTGCCAAGTTTCAAAGTAAGATTCAGTGCCACAAACTTTGTAAACATGACTAGCTCTTAAGATAAAACCTGAGCATGCCAACTCGTATAAAGCCAGCCAATCAGGTTGGAGCTTGTTCACTGGAAGCTGCACTGCAATTTCAATTTGAATATCAGAAGTGGAATTAAAAACATAAAACAAAGAAGAATTATATCAAGATTTTTATGTAATTTAAAATAAGTACAATAATGTCAAACAAATACAGTAAATCAAAGACATTTTAAGTTAGCCAAACAACAAAACATGTACTCACATTGATTTCAGTTATTTAGATAAAAATAAATATTGACTAATTTTAAATAATTTACTCATTAGTTATGGATGTTTGGCTCTATTCTGAAGAATCCAATATGTGTTGGGTAATTTTGGTTAAATTATAGCATTCTGGGGAAAATTTTGTTAAAAAATTATGTTGTTAAAATTTAAATGAATTATTATTTAACTTATTAATTTGTTAACATTATTAAAGGTACTCTGTAACTTTTGTCCCTCTAGCAGTTAAAAAACAAAACTGCATGCATTTTGCAGAAGAAACGTCATCTCCACATCGCTTTTACAACGATTGAAATCCTTCAGTTATCCAAAAAGCCAAGCCAATGTTGGTTCTTGTTTTATTAAGAACTCTGTCGCTTTTTGCCAGCCTGACTCTCATCTAAAAATGTTAAATATTAAAAATAAAAGGATTACAACGTAAAAGATTATTATTGTGTACATATAGATAAAAATGCCTACATGTTATAATGGATAGTCATTACATTTCTCAGAATTACCTATTTGTGGTAATGACGAATGAAATTGGCTACTTATTTAACCAATCGTGGCAATACACGCGTGTATTTAAACTGACTCGTCAGGTTAAGGGTGTCTATATTCCACCATGTAAATAGCGAATCCGCCATAGCGCGAGCGCAACTGGCTTTTAAAGGGAATGGGAGATGACACCCTGATTGGTTTACTGCATGTTATGCCCAAAACACACCCATGACTCATTAAGAGAATAGAGGCAACCCTTTTAGACCATGCACCGGGTGCGCCAACCATTTTTCCCGTCGTTAAACTAGCAAAAGTGGATTCGGACACGACCTAAGTGCACTTGCACCGTGCACTCAGACCATGTGCTTAGATCGTTAAAATATGGCGCAAACACTTATAATAGGCTTACCGTAGTAAATCAGGTTAAGACAAAAACACTTTTTGGATGAAGGATTGATGATGCATAGACTCCTTTAAATGTTGTTAATTTTGAACAAAAAAATAAATAAAATAGTGCAGCTTTAATAACACCTATCTGGATCATATTAATGGGTAAATATATATATATATATATATATATATATATATATATATATATATATATTTTATTTTATTTTATTTTTTATTTTTTTTCTACTTACTGTAATTTCTGCTCAATTTCTAATTCCACATCCTGTTTGCTACCTCAGTTCAAATGCGTTTTCTATTCAGTTCTGAATGGTGACGAACCTGGCAAGCACAAGTCAGCTGAATGAGTGAGTGTCATCAGTGGTGTAGATATGGAACACGAGGTTCATTGCCCCAGTGGGAGCTGGATTAGCAGTTTAGTTTGAGGTTTGGAGAGAGCTGAATGTTTTTTTCTCACCGACAGCCTCGGCAACAGCTGGTCTGCCGCGTCACGGTTGACATGCAAGCCTCCATGCCAGCACCAGCCCTCGTTAATACACAGCCAGTATGGAACAGCACCTTTATCCTGACACCACACCACATTCTTCAAAACGGTCACATTTCAGCTGGAGGCACGATGTGCTCAGGTGGAGGATCGAAACGAAGTCTTCGTGCCTTCACACGTGTGCTATAAATCATTCACTCCTACAGTATGTGCCACAGGTAAAATAAACAGAAAATCTGCCAGCGAGCCAACTAGCTGAGAGACAATAAATACAATCCGGTATGGATCAACGCTAACACACATATCTACATAACGTACTTCACACATGCACAAATCATTGTGAAATATGCTGAGGAATGTGCATGGCAAGCATGTTTAATGTCTGCTAATCAGACCAAATAAAAGACAATAAAAAGGATCACAGAGTAATGAGGCAGGGCTAACAAACTGGATGGCTGAGCTCTGAAAATATCTGATTGAAGTTATATTAAATCCAGCCCTGAGGAATAAAGTTTAACCCTTGAGACCCACTGCAGAATAGCTAAAGCATATTGCCTAAAGCAATCAGATGACAATTTTTTACCAAATTAAGCAGCAGCAATAGCCTATATGGAGCGCCTAAAGGGACATGGTAAAGGCTAAAAAATATAAGATGGAGAAAAAATAATTTGGGGGTTTTATTGGGGGCAAAAATAATCTGAGGGTTGAATAATTTACAGTCTATGTTTAAAGAAACTTTGTTGAAAGGGTCAAAATAACATTCTCATTCTCGATTTATAAATGATTGGAAATGACAGTTGAAAGAAGTTAAATGGAGAGAACACAGAAGTACTGTGAAAAATTGACAGGAAATTGATTGAAGAATAAATCCACCAGACAAGCATAAAGAAACGCACACCTGCCTCTTATCCTCTCTTTGCTTGCCTTATAAAGTAGAGAGAAGCAAATCCACACTGAACTACAGGTCAAACATACACACTTCCACCTGTTAGCTGCACAGTCCACTGTGACCAATGAACAACAGCAACATAAACACAGAGATAAGTCAGACAAATTGATCTCGGGCAGATCCAAGACCTCTGGGGCTCTTTGGCTTCAGTGTCAACTAGAAATCAGAAGAAGGGTGGAGCGAGAAAGAGAGGAAAGAAACTGAGAAGAATTTGATTTAATTTGATAAGAAATGCGTTTAGGATTCTGTCAAACACTGACATAATGCAATAAAAAAGAATGAAGGAAAACACACTCTGACAAATCCTCTTCGCATAACAATGTTCATGTAAATGCATTTAACTAAATACTTTCAAAACAGTGTCATTTCATCGTCTATCTACACCAGTGGTTCTCAATCAGGGGACCTCAGTAAACTCATATTGTTATTATTATTATTTATTACTAACTTAATTAAAATGCTAAAAACACAATTTAAGATTAATATAAATAAATAATTTTTTTTTTAAAGTACACTGAATTGTTCTTTGTTTTAGTATACGTTGACATGATGTACTAAAAATGGAAATGTTTTTCCTCTGTGTTTTTCGCTGACAGACAACAGTGTTGTCAAAGCCATCCCTGTCCACATGGATCCGCAAAATGACTAAAAATGCTGTTTTCTGCATGCCGGCCCAGTAGATGCCGATATCACTTAGAAAAGAAACATGCCTGAACACATATACATGCATAATGACAACGTTTTCACAAATTTGCCTTTTTGTTGTTTAAACCCAGACAATAACGGGTCAACATCGTGATGTCTGTCAGCCATCGGCGAACCCTACTTCTGTTTCACTTCGTTTTCAAAAGTTTGTATTTTCAGGCCCCAATAATGCCATTGTCATGTTTTAAATTTTTAGTTGGAAAAATTACCCTTAATTTTAATATAAAGCACAAAATAAAACGGCAAATGCTGTTGAAAGGATCAGACCGAGCACCACAACACACTTGCAGCCAATCAGCAGTAGGGGGCGTGTCCACTCAGGAGAGGAGAGAGAGAGAGAGAGAGAGAGAGAGAGAGAGAGAGAGAGAGAGAGAGAAAGACAGTAGAAAGAGAGATGGCTGAGAGACATTATAAACGAGAAAAGGTCAACGGAACACCACTGGGAAAAGAAGGGTTATGATCAGACAAGTTAATATTCGAAAAGATTTCTAGCGATTACTGGAGAGACCCAAGCAGGACGGCCTAAAAACAAAAACATTGGTTTCACAGAACCAAGATCTGCTGCTGTTGTTGTAATATTAGCTATAGTAACAGGACAGTTTTGAGTGTCATTGTCTGTCTGGAGCTGCTGGTAACTAACAACAAACTCTTGCTTGTACAGTATGTACTCTCGTGTGTTAATGTTTCGTTCTTCCGTCCGTTCCTTGGTCATCTACACTTTATTTGCCGCTAAGCATTATTTAGCTTTTCTTCAGATGTGATTAAAGAGACATCCACTCTTGCATTGCGTGGAGCAATGAAGGGTTTGTGTTTGTTTGGGTTGATTTCAATTATCAACAGTGTTTCTTAAAAATCACTTACTTAAAGGATTAGTTCACTTCAAAATGAAAATTTCCTGATCATTTACCCAAAAAAATCCTGGAATGTTTTCCTCAAAAAACGTAATTTCTTTTCGACTGAAAAAAAAGCAAGACATGAACACCTTGGATGAGATGGGAGTGAGTAAAATATAATTTTGATTTTGAAGTGAACTAAGCCTTTAGGATCAGTGTCTGAATCTGAGCAAATGCTGAGGGAAAAACATTTATGGACAACTCGGCAACAACTAATGCATAAGTTGACAGGAGCGCAGCTCAAGGCGTAGGTGTTTCATAACTATTCTTACAAGGTTGCCAGTTCTCCTCTCCTCCCCTTCCCTCCGCTCTCACATCTGTGCTGATATACAATGAGGACTGTCAGATGGTAGCAACACAACAGTACTGTGAGCTGTATCTCCAACAGCACTCTTCTTCTGTCTGTCTGTCTGTCTGCCTCTCTCATTCTCACGCTCTCTCTTCTGGGGCAAGTGTCACGGACCATGAGAAAGTCCTATGATTAGGTCCCTCAGTCAACATGACAAAAACATTTCAAACACTGTCCATATTATACATTTTTAATACTACTGTTATACTGCAGCAAATAGGTCAATATATTTAATCATAGGTTAAAAGTCTTAGCCAGGTTTTAACTTCCATTCAGCTTTTATAAAGTTGATTTAAATTGTGCTCTTTGATGTTCCTAGTAATCTGAGTGCTGTAGTTTTGCAGATGGTTATGAGATTTGCCTAATCCTGTTGTGCCCTCTAGTGGATGAAACCAGGACACACTCTATAAGATAATATAAGTATAAAATGTACTCTTGCATTATATTCTGAGTCTTGTGGAGTCAGTTGTGTGAGGAACAAAGACAAACGTTTCTTTCACTGAAAATCTTCTCCATTTGCAACCGGATCACTTGAGAACCGGATAGTTCAAAATTAATTTAAAGTGATAGTGCAACCAAAAATGAAAATGACCCCATGATTGAATAAGAAGAATGTCATATACACCTATGATGGCTTGAGGGTGAGTAAATTATGGGGAAATTTTAATTTTGGGTGAAGAAGAGAAATTAGCGCTCATTCACGAATTGGACTTTTGATAATAATTATTTTATTTTGGCTTGTACCCCACACAAAGCTATCGAATGGCTTCAGAACAAAGACTTGTAATGTAGTGAATGAATCTTAGGAAATAATTTCATGATATTTTTATGACAGCCACAATCCTTATACACTTTCATAATACTGAAAACAGCGGCCACTGGCCGTGAAGTTCTTGTTAACAGCAGAAAGAAAATCATGCGTTTTTGGAACGACATGAGTAAAAAAATGACTTTCATTTCATTGAATTTTCCAAACTTAAATGGTTAGTTCAACCAAAAATGAAAATTCTGTCATCATTTACTCACCCTCAAGTCGTTCCAAACATGTATGAATTTCTGTATGAATATGGGTAACCAAACAGTTGATGGGCCCTATTGACTTCCTATTTTTTTTTGCCTGGTGACATTCTTCAGAATAATCTTTCGTGTTCAGCACAACAGAAACTCATACAACCTGTCAAATGATGACAGAATTTTTATTTTTGTTGAACTATCCCTTTTAAGTTGAAGAAACTACCTTTGAAAACACACATTTTAAGGATAGATGCAGTACTACTCAAACTTTTTCAGTCAGTGAAATTTTTTTTTAATTGTTCAGCAAGGCAGCAGTAAATTGATCCACAGTGATGCTACAGACATAAAAAATCTATTTAAAATGAATGCTGTTCTTTTGAAATGTTATAATTATCATATAATCCAAAAAATTGGATTCTGAAATTGTTTCCACTACAAAAAATGTAGTATTTTGACTGAAGACACAGAAATAAATGACATTCTAAAATATACTCAAAATAGAAAACATTTATTTTAAATTGTAATAATATTTCACAATATTACTATTTTTACTGTATTTTTGATTAAATAGAAAATATTTTTGATTATCAACATAGGAGCCCTCATTTTTATCAAACATTATAAAAATCGTACTGCCCCCAATATATCGAACAGTATTTTTTTAGACACAAAAGTAATAAACTAAAACCTATGGTTCATTTATATTGACTTCATGTATCATGCATGCATGATTTCTTTTTACACCAGCCTTTTTGTTTGTCATTTAACTGCATGCTTGTCATCCTCTCTCTTCTACATGATCAGCTAGTGCATATTGGCGGGCTGTATCTCATCACAACCTCTTGTCCGGGTTCTTTAATGAATCTGCATAATGGAGAAGACCCCAATTAAATCCTTGCGTGAGGAGGACTCGGCATCCAGGGTAAACAAACTTACCCTGACAGGGTTGCGGCGCTGGATAAGATAGCGGGCCGAGAAAATGAATTAGCTTCCTGACACACGCCAATCCCAAGGAAGAAGCGGGCACCTCTCGGCACCTCTATTTTATCTGGCCCTTAGTATTCCGTCTGAGCCGCCGCCGCATCCAAAATGTATTCATTTATTCAAAAGCCCTTGGAGAAATCAGAAAAAGCTTGTTGTTCTTTTTCTTTACGCCCAGGTGGAGTTTGCGTGAATAACGTGAGTTAAGTGAGGCGGAAAATAAGTACAAGATCACCCGGCAGAGAGACGATATCACTTCACCAAAAAATGAGTGTCACCTTCATGCAGACAACAAGTTTTCTTTGATTTTGAATATTTCACTCCTTTTATCTTTGTCTTCTGTCAGTCGTAACATGAAGGAGGAGAAAATACATTCGGAAAACAAATGAAAAAATATGAGCTTTGCCTGAACTCAATAAGCATTATCATGCAATGCAGGTGTGCGAGAAAGCAGATGATTAATCAAAGGGCAAGAATGAGAGATCCATTTAAAAAAGCATCTTCTCTTGGGTCGGAGGGCTGGTTTGAGTTTCACCTTGTGGTTCCTGCCTGCCGCTTGTTCCATTGCTAATTCATTTAATTAGCTAGATAAATTGTTAATACCAAAAAAAAAATAAAAAAAAAATAATGAGCAAACTGAAATTCAGAACAAAAAGCAAAGGGGTCAAAATTTTGCTCAAAGGGTTAGTTCACCCAAAAATGAAAATGATCCCATGATTTACTCAACCTGAAGTCATCCTAGGTGTAAATTACATTCTTCTTTCAGATAAATAAAATCAGAGTTATATTATAAATGTCCTGGCTCTTCCAAGCATTATAATGGCATGTGAATTGTTGCTCCGTTTTTGAAGTCCATAAAAGTGCATCTATCCATCATATAACTGCTCCACACCGCTCCGGGAGGTTAATAAAAGCCTTCTGAAACGAACCGATGCGTTTGTGTATGAAAAATATCCATATTTAAAACTTTATAAAGTAAAATATCTAGCTTCCGGCAGATCAGGAAAAAAACGTAACTGGTGTGCAATGTCGTCAGTTGTAGCGTAAGCATTTTGAACTGCGCGAGGCGCTACACCTTTTCCGTAAGTTGAATACGCAAGGCGATCTGGTGGAAGCTAGATCATTTACTTTATAAAGTTTTAAATATGGATATTTATCTTACACAAACGCATTGCTTTGCTTCAGAGGGCCTGCTATTATAGTGGGATACGGGTAGGTCAGGGGCAGGTTTAGTGGTATGATTTGGTTTGTAATTTTTTGCTGCTAGAGGTAGATTTTAGATTGCTCTTATTCAAAACAAAGGCGTAGGTTTATGACGCCTTTTTTACAGAGCTTTTATTATGCCGCAGACGACCACCTCCGCTTCTTCCGGTCATGTGTATGTGAAGTAATGCAGCACTGAATTTATCATTTTACATTCATTTGAATGTGTTGAAAGTTATGTTGTAATGCTACTCTGTGCGTTCGCTCGGCGGCTACTATGAGACACTTGTTCAGACTGCAGTGAGCTAGATCAATATTAGGCATGGTAAAACATGGTACTCGCGGTCAATCAAGAAAACGAGATTTAAACAATAAGACTAACTGTGTTGAGCTACATAAAAATGATTAGTTCTCCGTCAATTAATGTATCCAAACAGTTGCTCACCTGTCTAATGAAACGCATACTATATTAAAGGAACACTCCACCGTTTTTTAGAAATAGGGCTTATTCAACAAATTTCCTACATTTAGATATGTTGGCAAATGCATTTTTGTATCAGTGCATGCATTGTTTTAATTTGGTAGGGTCGCCGCTAGCTTAGCATAATGAATGGAACCCAATGTTGCCAGCTAGCATGTCCTGAGTAAAAGTGATAAAAATAAAAAAAAAAACGATTTACTTGGCCTGCGTACTCACAACAAATAAAAATAGCGATGCAGATTAAGACTAGGCGATTTCCTAGGCAGATATTGACTATATTATGGGGAAGCACAGGCGAAGCATTGCTACTTGGGTGCAGAGATATCACGCAACACATGAAATCCCCAAACTTCCGTCAACATACCGGCATATGTTGTGCATGTGTTGCTTTTGATCACTTTTACTCTAGGACATGCTGGCAACATAGGATTCCATTCATTGTGCTAAGCTAAGCTAGAGCGACCCTACCAAACTAAAACAATGCATGCACTGAGACAAAAATGCATTTGCCCACATATCTAAAAGTAGGAAAGATGTTGAATAAGCCCTATTTCTAAAAACGGTGGAGTGTTCCTTTAAAAAGTCTTTGGGGTTTTACAAAATAAAACCGGACATTAAAGGGTAACACAGGTATGATGTCATTGATAGGTTTGTCCTGGTTAAAATTGCTTTTTTCTCTGAATTTAAACATTCTTGGAAACATTTGAGATAAGTACAAAAGTAAAAAAAAAAACTTGTTCTAGTGTTTTTTGGATATTTTAAATCACAATTATTGTTAGATATTGTGCCTTTAAGGGTTGGTTTCAGGTATAAGGGAGGGGTCAACAAAGAAATTATAGAAATTAAATACAGCTGTAATTACATGAAGGTCTTTTAAAATATAAGTAGATGTACACAATAAGTGCATTCTATCAAATGATTAAGTGAAATGTAAGTACATAGTAGTTAAAGATACTTAAAGGGTTAGTTCACCAAAAAATGAAAATTCTGTCATTATTTATAAAGTGAGACCCTCTCCCTTTAAGAGATATTCAAATCAAATGGCAATATCACAGCATTTCTATAACTATGTAAATAATGGAGTATTAATATGTTATGTGTATACAGGAAAGCCAGCCTACCTCCCTAAGTACTGTGCTGCCATAACCTCTGTACAGCCCTCTGAAACCCTGCATGAGAAATCAAGAAGGGTTGTCATCACTGTGCAAACAAAAAGACATGGCATTTTCATGACTGGTTGCTTTAAAAAGCGACTTAATCAGTCAATCCACCCGTCCATCTGTGTTTAACACGACAGTTCAAGTGAACTCAAGGGCATTGTTCACTGTAAGTCAAGCTGACGATATACACGCACCTCTTCTTGTAGTGTATTCAGCAGCACACGGTAGGTATTGAGGGAGGGATTGGCCTGTGTTCTCTGCTTTACCACTTCAGTCGGCACACGAATCAGACAGGCGATCTGTGTAAGAAGAAGTGAACACTCATCAACACAAATAGTGCTGTTCACACAAACAGTTAGAAATACTCAAGTACACTGTACAATACAGATGTTTAAAAACACACACACACAAAAAAACAAATATATACAGAAATAAAATGTTTATAGCTGAAAACTAAAAACTGAAACGTGGAATAATATACAGTATATATAGACACTGGTAAGATTGCAAAAAGCAAGCACTTGAATTGTCAAAATATATATAAATAAAAAAAAACTGTAAAATAATAATAATATAAAATCATTATTATTATTTTAAATTGTTCAAAAAATGCAAGACTTTCACCGCTTGAAATATGAAATTTAAAATACATACAACATGTTAACATACGTGTAGGCTACACGCACACACACAAACACAAACACACACACACACACACACACACAAGTCATAAGTCGTGACGGGTATATTTGTGGCAACAGCCAACAATACATTGTGTTCATATTGACCCTAAAAATCTGATTAGACCATCAAAAATATTTTTAAATATTTTAAATATGAGGGAGGAACAAAACACTAAACTTGGTTAATGCATTGATCTGACAAATTTGGCAAAAAAGCAAACTACAGCTACATTTTTGTTTAATAAAAGCTTACATTGACTATTGCATGTGTTCATAATTTAATTGTATATGAGAGAGAGAGAGATAGAGAGAATATATAATTCAGGAATATAATTTAATATAATTTCAGAAAATGTAACAACTAATTGTCAGACGAATGAGGCTACTGCATTGTTTGTACTTATTAGATTATAACACACCATCTGACCATTATCATAGTTTCACAAAAAATTGACATGAAACACACACATGCACAACAACTGAATTCCAGCAAACGTGCTTTGTTGATAGCTAAGTGTGGCATTATTTCAAGCTCATTCTTCGAGGCTCCATACCCCTCTAAACTACACTTGTGGTGCATTACTTCTGATCCTCTCCATGCTGAGGTGGAAATACCAGGGCGAACCGAGGATGGAAAGCAATCTTCACAACCACAGGGAATTTTACCGGGCCCCCGCCAGACCCCCAGGCTCACACTGGATCTGTGGTGCTAGAAGTAATCTCTTTTGAATGTATAACAGAGCAGGCATGGGGTGCTTCTTTGAGAAAGGTTAGGTCCACTGTGAGCCCAGCTGACAGCCTACAAGCACGGTGTGTGTGAACACGCTATGGTAGTTTATGCGTTCTAAATGAGTCTGGCAGGCGGCAGAGCATCTTCTTGCACACTGAAGTTGCTGAATGAATGGGCACTTGGCTTACAGATCAGCATGCAAGACTTTGCGGTATGGCATGGCACAAAATGTGCAAGATCCAGCTGAGGGAATCTGTAGCTTATCTCTATTGAGAAAAGTAAGATCAGTGGGGAGGGTTCAAATTTTAAACAAGGCAAAAGCATGTACCAAGAGTGCCATCCAGTGGTGAAGCCGGGACCTGCGATCATCGGTCTCTTACTGAAATTGACAGGGCCCATTTTACTAAGCTCATTACATTCTCTTTTTGCTGGGTTAACATTTACGAAACACTAAACATCATGTCCCCTCGTGTAATTCTCAAAAGGATCAAAATTACAGCACTAAATAAAGAGGAAGTGGATATGACAAGTAATTCTTGGAGTAATTGAATTGGTGGCGCAAGTGCGCGCGCAGCAATTTTGTACCATCTCGCAGGGAGTTTGATGGAGGACTGGCGAGAGATAATATCAGATCAATTACCGACATTGTGTATTTCTGGGTAATTTACAGAGAGCAGTGAGGAGGAAAACTAAGCTGAAGAACAAGTGGATGTCGAAGTCTTTAGAGTTTCCTGGTGTTTATGGACGTAGTGGGCCTATCTCTATGTGACCAGTCAGGCGATTATCGAGGCACCGTTTTGTACTAATTAACGTTTGGTTACCTTGTTGGAAAGAGTTATGGTTATAGGCTACTCATTATTGTGAGATACATTTTTGGTCTTCGTGTTTTTGCATTCCCATCACCATTTATCTTTATTTGCAAGTCATTTGGAGGGGGTGGCATTAATTAGTCGCTGCCTCGGTTC
Source organism: Gobiocypris rarus (assembly GCA_023029165.1). Classification (NCBI taxonomy): domain Eukaryota; kingdom Metazoa; phylum Chordata; class Actinopteri; order Cypriniformes; family Gobionidae; genus Gobiocypris; species Gobiocypris rarus. Next base: position 19,973,102 of record CM040931.1, read on the forward strand.
CAAGCGCATGCTTCCCGTTCCTCTGCGCTGCTGAGGCGGAAAAAGAAACCCCTCTGAGGACGAATCTCCCAATTCCAGGGCAACACGACGACCAGAGGCCAGCACTCAGCCACAACAGGAAGGTCGGTGAAGAAGCAGGGACAATTAAAGCGAGGCACATAGCTTATTTTCGCGCTGGGTGAATCAGTTCAGGGCCGTTTGTCTTGTCCTCACGCTATTTACAACACACACACACACACACACACACACACACACACACACACACACACACACACACACACACACACACACACACACACCTATCAGGGACGAATGAACACTGCATACGTCACACGTGACCATTTGCCTTGACACTTTAAACCGACTGAAAAACATTTAGTTTCAGTTTTATTATTTATGAAAAAAAAACTAATAGAAATCACTATGAAACATGCATTATGTATAATAGGCCTATCTAACACCATATAATCAGTTGTTTACATAAATGTAACAACTATGATTCTAATAGTAGCCTATATGCATTGTAAAAAAGGAATATATTTTAATTAACAATTTAAACTATATTTAAAATTATATTACATTATAATAATACATTATGATACTTCTCTATTCAGGGTCGTTGCAATTAATTAAAACACAAGATCAGCATAATGCGTTATATTGTGTGTTTTTATATTGCATATACTCTTTAAAAGGTGTAACTGAGAATAGATCGTAATTTATTATAACTGTGGTCGAAAATGAAAAGATATAACACTTTAGAATGCATATTATAAGGAAATGAATTATTAATTCTAATAATTTTATAATGATACAGTTTTAAGTTAAGTGTTTCCAGAAGTGCTATACACTGTCGTTTAAAGTTTGCGGTCAGTAAGATTCTCTTTCTTTCTTAATATTCATATTGATCGAAAAATGACAGTAAAGACATTTATGTTACAAAAATTTCCATTTAAAATAATTACTCTTCTTTTGAATATTATATCCTAAACACACACACACACACGTGCGCACGCACACACACAGTAGTGGCCAAAAAAAGATAAAATAATGCATCACGGATTCCACAAAAATAATAAGCTGCACAACTATTTTCAACATCTGTAATAATAAGACATGTTTCTTGAGCAGCAGCTCATCATATTAGAGTGATTTCTGAAGGATCATGTGATACTGAAGACTGAAGCAATGCTGCTGAAAATTCAGCTGTGACATCTCAGGAATACATTACATTTTAAATAAAAATAAAAAAACATTTCTTTTGTAATAATATTTCATAATATAGCTGTTTTTACTGCATTTTTTATCAAATAAATGCAGACTTTGTGAGCATAAGAGTCTTCAAAAACATTTTAAAAAATCTAACTGACCCCAAACTTGGCAGTGTGTGTGTAAATTTAAACAGTAATTCAAAAAATGTTTGCCATTTTACCCAAAAACCTGAAGCCACTTTTTAAATCCCAACAAAACACATTCCCATTAGCATAGAATAAACCAAGGTCACTCTCACAGCTGTGACTCCAGACATCAATAGACACAGCTGGAACATTCCAAACAGTCCGTGAACTCGGAACACACGCCTCCCAGCAGTGTTTCAGGAAGTTGGAATTACAACAGGCATCTGTAACAATCTTCCTCAGATCATCCAACAGGTGCCTTAAAAAACAACAACAGCGTCCCCTTGGGTCCTTATGGAGCGATGCCTCCCAAAATCCTTCTGCACAGACCAATATCTGTCTGACATGTCCCCCATCTCTTCCTTTATTATACTGATGCATGTGCACAGATAACATTGTTAACCCACACTTCACTTTTGGATTGCCTATTTTTTAGATATTTCAAAGACCTGCCAGGTGAGAAGAAGAGGGTTTTGGAAAAGGTTGAAAATGAGCCATAGTACAATGCTATGGCTTGATTTGTACAATAAATCACAGGCAACCGTATTCTCACGGGCAATGCATGGATTATTTGCTGTGCCAAACTTAGCGGGTGCCAGTCGCCCTCCTCTAGTCATGATGCATGCTGTTTTCACCCCACAGCCATAGGGAGAGACAAGGTTTATAAATGTAGGAAAAGTGCTCCTTCAGTTTGACAAATGAGCTTTCGGAAAGCGTGTTGGGCAAATGGGAATGAAGATAAATCTGATATAATGGCTAGATAACAGCCTACTCTGGCCCTGACAGACACCATCAGCTATTGCATTTTTTATAGCACATGCCCAGACTGAGAAAGAAGAGACAGAAATACTGCTGCTATTATTACACAAATAATATAGAAACTTTTCATATGACTGTATGATGAGAGAAGCTGGACTTGGGGCCCTATTTTAACAATCTGCGCGCATCGTTTAAAGCGCACGGTACAAGTGCAATTAGGGCATGTCCGAATCAAATTTTGCTAGTTTAACGACGGAAAAATGGTCGGGCGCATGGTCTAAAAGGGAGTCTCATCTCCCATTCCCTTTAAAAGCCAGTTGCGCTTGCACCATGGCGGATTCGCTATTTACATGGTGGAATTTGCAAGTAGAAAGACTGAGCGCTTCTCCAGAGAGGAATCCTTTTATTTTTCATATTTAAAAATGTTTGTGTGTTGCTGCGTCCCTGTGTGTGTGTAATAAGAAGAGTGTATGTCGTTGTGCACCGCCTATAGGCGCATGTTTCTAACGTGCCCTTTAAATAACACAAAATATAGTAGGTTTTGTTGGTCAATGGCGAGTCATTTTATGTTTCCTCAAAAAACAGCAATGCGCAAATAATGCGCATCGTTTTCAGACCAGTACGCCCATGGGTGCAAATGGCTGCAAATGCATTTGCTATTTAAACAAGGTGGCGCTGGATGTGAAAATGACAACTGCATCGGGCTGAAACTAGCAAAAAGACACTGTCATGCCTGGCGCGCATTGTGCCGGGTGTATGATAGGCCCATTAAGTGTTAGTTCACCCAAAATTTTTATGTCCGTCATTAATTACTGTCATGTGACTTCAACCTTAATTTTATGAAGCAACAAGAACATTTCTTTTCCGTCTCAGTCTCCTATGCCGTTCACGTGATGGAGGACTTTCTGACGTAGAACCCAAAGCGATGCACTGTGTTTAACAGCATTGGAGATTGACACTAAAAAGAAGAAATTGTTGTTGATCTTCTTCTTTGGTGTTTTATGACAGTTGGCATCCATAATGTTGCATTTATTTTGCCCACAAAAAGTATTCTTGACGTTTCATTAAATTAAAGTTGAACCACTGGAGTCATATGGACTATTTTAACAATGTCTTTACTACCTTTCTGGGCCTTGAAAGTGGTGAAGACGCTGCAGTCTATGTGGGGTCAGAGAGCTCTCGGATTTCATCAAAATATCTTTAGTTGTGTTCCAAAGATGAACAAAGGTCTTACAAGTTTGGAACGACATGAAAGTAATTATAAGTAATTATGAGGGTAAGAAATTTCATTTTGGGGTGAACTAACCCTTTAAGAGAGACTGGAGTAGTTAAATAAAGTGAGGCTAACATTTCCAGACAATTAAATTCTTGCTGGTTGCAGATCCGATGCTACAAAGGCAAAGTCTGAATCCCTGAGCTTAAAGTCCTGGATCCACATTGCGTTTGATTAGCGTGCTAGCACTAACCTTATAGGGTCAACCGGATAACTATGACAGTACAGCAGCAGTGAAGAATCTTTTTTTCTGTCTAGGAAAGTAATGGGGAACAGTACAAAGTAATATGAAATAAAAGCAATTATTGCACAAACAAGAAACTAAATGGTTGGATGCAAAACTGGGCCAGAAAACTCTCAATCTAACAAATTATAAACTAATGAGTCATTAATCATATCCAGTCGGGAAACCTATTAGCGAGAACTTGTATAATGGCAGAAGTTACGCAAGAAAGATGACTTTGTCTTCTGCTCCAGACGGCCTGAGGGGAAGACTTTCATGGCTAGATGCGGGATTACTGGCTTTGAACGGGCAATGTGTACCCACAACACTGGGATTCAGCTGGGGCTCTGCTGTTAAAAATCCCCTTTTGAAGTGTGCAAATCCTGCTGCACAAGGCAAAGGGTTATCAACAGACCTGACTTCAACTTCACCTCATATTCAAATATCTTGGCTGTTGGTGATGGCTGAACAGTTTGTTTAACGTATCTTTTGAGTCATGCATGGCCGTGATTAGCACGTAATGTAATTTGCTCCAATTTTCCAAGCAAAAAGACACTTTTCCCCCCAGAGTGTCTTCTTCAGTATAAAGAGTAGAAACAGCCAGTTAATTTAATGGGTAATAAACTGAAATGATCAACCTAATTACAATAGTTATAGTTATATAATGTCACTTGAAACAGCGTATTGAGATGAATAGGACGGTAATGTATTAGCAGGTGCATAGAATTTATTCTGCTCTAATGATGTTGAGGAAAGTTTGCTTAATAGATTTAAACATGGCCAAATATATAAAACAGAGCTGAGAGGACTGAAATCTTGTGATTTCAACATTCCACGAGGATTCCAAAGAAAAAATAAAGCATGTCCTCTGACAAAAAAAGCTTGCTCTACAAAAAAACTAACAAAAGAAAAAGAGGTAACACTTTACAGTAAGGTTGTATTAGTTAATGCATTAGTTGACATGGACTAACCATGACCAACACCTCTGTTCAGCATTAGTTCATCTTTGTTAACGTTCGTTAATAAAAAATACAGCTGTTCATGGTTTGTTCATGTTAGTTCACAGTGCATTTACTAATGTTAACAAGATTTTAATAATGCATTAGTAAATGTTGAAATTAACATTAACAAAGATAAAAAAATGCTTTATAAGTGCAGTTCATTATTAGTTCATGTTAACTAATGTAGTAGTAGTAGTAATGTAATGAACCTTATTGTAAACTGTTACTAAAAAAGACATACTTTTTCCTTCTATTTCATGTTTTTGCTCACATTGGTATCAAGAAATTCATGCTTCTGCTCACAGTGGCATCGTTTACTGATCCAATGTATGTACAGTTTTAAAGTTTGGGTAAAATGTTTAATGTTTCTGAAACAAGTCTCTAATACTCATCAAGGTTACATTTATTTGATTAAAAAATTGAATAAACATTAATACTGTAGAATATTTTTACAATTTAAAATAACTGTTTTCTATTTTAATATATTTTAAAATGCAATTTATTCCTGTGATCGCACAGCTGAATTTTCAGCATCATCACGCCAGTCTTTAGTGTCACATGATCCTTCAGAAATCACTCTAATATGATTTGCTGCTCATGAAACATTTCTTATTATCATCAATAATGAGAACATTGTGAATAGAATGATGAATAGAAAGTGCAAAAACTGTATTTATTTGAAATAAAAATATTTGTAACATTGTAAATAGCTTACTACCAATTTTGGCTTTAAAAATTCTTCTAACTCCACTTTTTAATAAAAGTGTTCATTTCTTTGAGAGAAAAAACAACAACAAAAACAAGTAAAACCCCAAACTGTTAAACGTTAGTCTACACTCACATTTCATGCCAGTCATTGTTCACTTACAACTACACTTACAAAAAAATCCCTCATATTGGTCTCATGTTCTTTTAAGTGATGAAGGCAATCCATACAGCAGATCCATACAGAAGTGGATGGCCATGCATGACCTAGCCAGCACATGGAGAGATATGGATGGCCATGAGGCAGCATAACCAATAAACATTAAAGGTGGAAGATTAAATGGCAAATGTTTTGCTTATATGTGTTCTGAACTGCATAGCTCTGAGCTTACAGAATTACACTAGCAGAGGAAATGAAGGTGCTCCTCACAGCTCCAACACTTAAATCTCCCTTGACAAAACTGCAAGACTTGTCTCTATGAAAACACTTATGTCAATAGACAACAACAAGATCATATTTGGCCAGCTGGTGGGAAAATAAAGGTTAGTCTGTGGCCCGGCTCTAACCCAGAGCAAAAAACACATTCTAAGCCTTCTGAATATTTGTCACTGAAATAGACATACTGTTCATTTGGACTGCAATGGGTAAATGATGATAAATACAAGGACAAAGCAACAGAAAAGAAAGAAGAATAACAGGAAACCTACGATTTCTCCTAGTGAAGCAGCCAGCATGTGAGTGATAGGGGTCAAGCTCGTGGCAGTGTAGCCAGCGAAGAACGACTTGGTGCCTTCATAGGTGACAAAGAATGCTGCCGCTGAAACCAAGAAGAAACACTTTGTTTGAGGCAAACTGTTTAAAGTCGGCATAAAACAAGTTACGTCCTTCCCTATTGTGGTGTACACCGATGAGCCAAAACATAATGACCTAATACGCAGTGCTGCCAAAAAAAGTGCAAACCTGCCGATGCATGGACTATTTTTTAATTATTTTTTTACTGAACAAAGCACACAATATAACAACATGGCATATAAACATACAAAAAATAACCAATGACACATACAAGAAGGAAAAATTACTAAATTATATATATATATATATATATATATATATATATAATTCTTGTATGTGTCATTGGTTATTTCTTTTGTATAAGCAATATGCCATGTTGTTATATTGTGTGCTTTATATAATTTAGTAATTTCAGACCTACCAAAATTATATATATATACGTTTAGGTATATTGATAGATTTAAACGTAATAGTAATTGTTAATATTTAAAATGTTCTGTTACATATCTGGAACCTATAAGATTTTAGGGCAATCATTATAGCAATTGCAGATACAACTCTCTAGGTTTGGCAGCCAATCCATCACTGCCAGCAAGCACAACCAATCTGGAACCGCTGTGTGCACCAGTCAGCTGCCTTGCCATACACACCATAACCGAACCACACGGTGCCACACCACGTCACGAGAGGTCAGAGGTGGGACCACTGGCAGATATGGGACCAGGCAAACCAAAGCGATAGTGCCCATGCCAACAAAGAGTGCTACTCATACCCACCAACAGTAACGAAACAGCCGCTAGACCTAATAAAGTAAATCAATTATAAATGACTATAATGGAGGTGGAATTTGTTTAAGGGAGGGGAGAGGGAAGCAAGGATAAACTGTTCCTTAATATCATATATAAAAATACTACTACTACTCATAATAATATTAATATGCAAACTATATATAAAAGATGAAACAAAGTATAATAATATAATATATATGACAATCTATAAACAATCTATAATGTATAATATTTGGTCTCTTAAGAGATGTAGGCATTGTGCAATTGATATTTGGTATTTAGTTTGGTAATTGAGTAATATTGTTGTCTTGGCGATAGCTGGAGACATGAGCAAAGGTGCTGGGTGTTCAAGAGGAGGGCTCATTTGACATGTATCACCCAAAAGGGATGGTAATGGTTTTTAATTGCCAAAAAGTCTGCTAGCTTACAAGTTACATCTGGTCAGAACATGAACATGTGGGCATAACCAGAGTGTGTTAAAGTAAGAGTCCGGTGTATTGAGATTACAGTTAGTACATCTGTCAGAAGTTACTAATCCCATTACATTTTTTGTGCTGTGTGATGTGTTCTATGTACAATTTTATACTAAATTAACTGGTTATTTGTGTTTGTAGTTTAGATAAAAGTATTTCTGCAGACTGTTTTCCAGAATTATTATCATCTGTGATATTGATATCTTTTCCCTATTGTTTAAACTGGTGCTGCTGTAACTGGTGTGGCTTTAACAGAATTTCTAATTTGTTGGTAATACATTCTCTAAGTCAAATGTCTGTAAATGTAATGGTGTTATCAGGAAACAAATTATGTAAATGAGTGATACCTTTCTCTTTCCATTTAGTATTGTTAAGTGGCGAGTGGTTGATGGGATTATGCCATATTGGTGAGTTCATGGCTCAATGTATTGATCTGCCACCAGGCAATGAGATTGCTTTAATCATCATATTCTTAAAAATTTGAAAAGTTTACATTTTTTTATTGTGTGATGGAATATGAGACATGGTTATGTCTTTAAATTCTGCTTGTTCTAACTCTAGCCATGGGTTTTGGAAACGGTCACATTTGGTCCATTTGCAAAGATATTGTAGATCAGACGCAAAGTAATTTTTTGTAGTGATTGTAAAGTTGTTTTTTACAGTATGTATGTATGTATGTATGTAATATTTCTTGTGAATGGTGTGTCCTGTATGCCAGTGTCATGTGGCTGTTGATTTGGTTTGTGGCGTAGTCTTATATGGTAGAATATTCATTGATGAGTTTAATTATTTCTGAAAGTGATGTTTTGGGATTTTCTAGGAATATGTAATATGAGGCATGGACTCGATAAGACCCCTGAAGGTGTTGAAGCGACAAATGACCATCTTGTCACTTAGAGGTGTTGTAGGGTTATCTCATTTATCCACTTTATTTGTCACAGTTCCGATGCTCAAACACATCGTAATCCTCCCTTTTGTATATCCACTCCTGACACGGTCAAAAATAGTTTTCCTCATTGCACCCTGACTACCTATATACCATTTAAACCCACACTCCACCCAGTGTCTAACAGTGGAGCTACAACAGACATTTAAAGGGATAGTTCACCCAAAAATGAAAATTGTATGTTTATCTGCTTACCCCCAGTGCATCCAACTACGCCAGATCATGTATACCGAAGTGATGTCTTGACATGTACGACGCCAGAGCGTGTATAATGACCTTCCTTACAGGAAGTGAAGCGCGTTCCAGGCTGTTGGCTATAGCGTTGTATTTGAGGTAAAAAAATTATATAAATACGGCTCGATAGTTTTGTGTCTTAAGATATCAATGTGTCCTCATGAGCCACAGGGATCTTTGTGCATGTAGTCTAAGCATGTTTTTTTTTTGCTCTCATAGAATTGTTACCCATTAACATGCATTATATGACAGGCACAGCAACGGTTATAGTTAAAAATCTTCAATTTGTGTTCTACTGAAGAAACAAAGACACCTACACGTAGGATGCACTGGGGGTAAGCAGATAAACATCAATTTTTCATTTTTGGGTGAACTATCCCTTTAAATAGAGCATAATGGCTCTTACAGGTGTGCTGTGGTTTGTGACAGCAAGACGTTAGCAACAGATCCTTGAAGTCCTGTAGGTTGTGAGGTGGAGCCACTGCAGATCGACTTGTTGGTTCAGCACATCCCACAGAGGCTCGGTTGGATTGTGATCTGGGGAATTTGGAGGCCAGGGCAACACCTTGAACTCTTCATCATGTTACTCAAACCATTCCTGAACAATGTGTGCAGTGTGAGAGCACTACCCTGCTGAAAGAGGCCACTTCCAACAGGGAACACCAGTGTCAAGAAGGGGTGTATCTGGCCTGCAACAATGTTTAGGTAAGTGGCCCGTGTCAAATTTGTCCACATGAATGAATGGCTGGATCCCAGGGTTTCTCAACAGAACATTGCCCAGAGCATCACACTCGCACAGTGTGTCCTGGTGTCATCATCACTTCTTCAGGTAAATGGCACGTACGTACATGGCTGTCCATGTGATGTAAAAGAAAATGGGACTTATCAGACAAGGCAACCTTCTTCCACTGCTCCATGTTTAGTTCTGACACTCACATGTAGGCACTTTCGACGGTGGACAGCCGTCATCATAGGCACTATGATTGGTCTTTAGCTATGCAGCCCCATATACAGCAGAGTGTGATGCACTGTGTGTTGTCACACATTTCTCCCATAGTCCTCATTAAAATTTTGTGCGCCACAGTAGACCTTCTGTTGGCTCGGACCAGACGAGAATGTTGTTGTGAGTCCTGAAAATATGCAGGTGTCAGTTCGGTTATAAAATGGGGTTGTCACGTTCGTAAAAAACAAAATGCTGTATAAAAGCAACCGTATTAAGCAACACTGCCATACTAGCCATTAATATCTGCTCTAGTTTTGTTGAGTGAGAAACATGACAGGGGACTAGAGATGAACATAAACTGTGTAATTGACGTAATCGTTTACATCGATGCGACACTCCAGCCCTAGTTTGCTTACCATCTAATCTACCCAGACCATGATGTGGCCTTGTTAGGAGATGATCAAAAAATGTCACCTATGACATTATAGTCATAATGTTTTGACTCATCAGTGTATACCTGAGTGAAACTGAGATTGGATCATTGTTGTTTGCTATTGCTGTGATGTCATGTGAGTGTCAGGTTGTCCACTCGCGCCTCAAAACACAACATCAGAGAAAAAAAGAGATGTCATTGCAAGTGGGAGGTGAAGTTACTGTGATTAAAGATTATGAGATTACATAAATTTAATAAAAAATAATGACGTGTGCACAGATGAACTACTCATTATAAATACTGCAATACATCATAAAAAAATAAGAATTGTCCATTTTGTTTTTATGGCAACTGCATACACTTTCTGACATTTTTAGGTGTATCCTGAGAGCTACAGATCCTAGTTTTTCTGTATATGCTATTTATATACAGAATATGCTATTTATCATAATCAGAAGTAAAGAGAACACTAACGAGTTTAAATTGAACTTTTAAACATGCAGCCATTGTTCATGTTAATTATTATAAGATATATAAACTTACCATTGGGAAAGGAGCCTATAGCAGCAGATGGGACCCCTGCATAGATCCCACGGAAACCACCCGACTTGTAGAAGCCCTGCTGGCTCTGCAACCTTGTCTTTATGGTGTCCAGAGGAAAGAGAGTGAGATCTACACACATTCCCCGCACAGCCGCCAGCCTAAGGGACAGAGAACAGGGATACAACTGAAATGCATCATTATCCAATGTGTCCTTAAGAGTATAACAAAATCTGGAGCAATGCAATTAGTCACTGTAGTACCATATTTAACAAGATAATAATGCAAATATGCTCATATGCAATAAAAGGCAAATTACTTAAAGCTTTAAGGAGAAGAAGTGTAGAGTTTGTGCTTAATATTTACTAAAACATAAATCAGAACACTTTTCACCTAATTAATTATTCATCTTTAGTAACCACAAAGAATTTTTGAACATAAGGGTAAAGAGTGTCTTATTAACCTAAAAACGTTTTTAAATCCCTAAAAGGTTGAGAAAAAAAGCTACTGTAAGAAAACACAAATACTACATCTAGGCAAGGTTTATTTACTGATTTATTTACTTACAAGAAAAGACAATCAATTGTTTAATGGCTTACATTATCTTCATTACTTTCATTATCATAGTCACTCTGTCATTATAAGTATGATCAAAAATCACTTCCAAAAGGACTAGCCTAAGATTAATGAAACAAGAAAGCCTCTAAAAGTTTACAGTGACACATCCGCGTAAATACATTGTTACTAACACTACACTGGATAATGCCATGATGAATGGTGCTTCTGCTTTTAGCTCTTGTAATAGACATAAAATGAGCATTACCACAAGGGAGGCTGTTAAATCTCGTCTGTCCATACCGTATGCGAGGACTTCAGCATTTAGCAATGACTTTGTGAAATGGTTAATCTTTGACAACAACTACTACACGTTCACCAAGGGCGCCGCCATGTTTAAGGCGGGCGTTTTAAATGACGTCACGTGACGACGACAACAACATCGCTCTTCATTTTCAGCAGAAAAGGAATTCAATATATTATCATCGTTTTATTGGCATAGAATATATTTCGTTCCATATATTATTAATAACATTCGATGTAACGTTCTAAACCTATTTATGTAAATATAAAATTGGCAAATGTTCTCAGAAATATTCTCCCAGCTCTGGGAATTATACAGTATATAGAATAAAACATATACATATATATATATATATATATATATATATATATATATATATATATATATATATATATATATATATATATATATATATATATATATATATATATATATATATATATATATATATATATATATATATATATTAATCTCATCCAAAATAAAAGTTTGTGTTTACATAATATATGTATGTTTACTGTGTATAATTATTATGTATATATAAATTCTCATTCATATATATATTTAAGAAATATTTGCATGAATACTGTATATATATTTATATTATATAGTTATAATTTCACATTATAATGGAAACCCATTCCCTTCACATAAAAAAAATGCTTTGGTAAATAAAATTCATAATTATGACATAAAAATTAGACCATAATAGACTTGTGATAAATGTCATAATTATGACTTTATAATTGAATTAAGGAGTAGACTATAACCAGGAAAAAAGTGAAAATAAAATTTACGTTTTGTGTTCACATGTAACTTGTTTGTTATATAAGACTCTCAGATCTTTTAAAATGTTTTAATACTTTCAGTTCAATTTAGTATTTTTTTTTAAATATAAAAACATTTTATGTTATGTGTACAATGAATGGAAACACAAAATGAGTTAAATAAAGTCAAATGTTAATGTACATATATTGCCATTTTGAATAACCCATGAAACCCATTCCCTCCCAAAAAAAAATGTTTTGGTAAAAAAAAGAAATAAAAAAAACAGAATTATGACATAAAAATTATGTAATCAATATTTATGACTTTAACTTTAAATATGAGGCGAAAATGTGGTTACATATTTTTTGTTAAATACTTTATTAAAAACAAAAAATACAGAACGTGTCTTTTAAAGAAAAATGTAAAAAGTGCGACAATCCAGTCCGTTTTTAGGGCGTGTCTTGTGGGGTTGCGCGATGACGTCACCTGCGTGATGACATCGCTGGCTATCACAGGGTTGTTTTGGAGGAAGTTAAAGCAGATCCCGAAACAGAAAGAAAAAGACCCGTCAGGTAACAAGGGGACAATAACGATTACAGCACCCGTATCGGTATCCCCGATTCCGGATTAGTTCGCTCACACACTAGCCTAAGCGATCCAGTCTTCCGCTGGCGACAGAGGCTGGACTTATTGTTTGTTTTGTTCATAAACATCAGGCTTGTGAAAGGACACGGCAGCGATTTAGCTCACAGGCTACACCTCAGCGCAAAAACAGACTGATATTCGCTAGAACTCCTGTTTTATAAACCAGGTGAGTCATTAAATGAAGATATAAGTTTGTAACATGTTAAACCCAGAGACTGGTCGTGGGTTTGTCAAAGAGAGACGGTGTATTTGAAATGGAAGCTAACTGACGTTAGCAACCGAACTCATTTGTTATGCTGTTAAAGGACACTAAGATGATTCAATTACCCTCTGTGCATGTTTTTTTTATCTTCTGTGTATTCGCTTCCTTTCCGGTAAAAAAATCAGTTATTTACACGCTGTGATGTTGATCTCTAGTCAGGCCCTTGAATGATCAGGTGTTTACCCTGACAGGCCTGACAGTCGCGATGGATTGTGTCGTTTTACATTTAATGTTTGTTAAATTGTATCTCAGGTCGTTGTCTTGAATTAATATAAATAAGAAGGATTTTTTAAATTTAATGTCACTAACAAAATATTAAAATACCAGAAATGGTTTTCACAGCGCTGTCTTGTTTTCATCTGAAATCAGCTGATTGCTCAACCAACATTCACTTTCTGCTTGCATGTTTACAACACACTGAAACAGGTGTGGAGTATTGCGAAACAAGCCATTTTAAACCAACACCTATTTACTATAAGGCTAAAAACTCCATTACACTATAACCCGAGTGCCTTTATTGTTCAGAAGTATCGTACACTTATAAGACACGCGTATGTCAGTATAATTAATATGCACTTGATTGTTTGATGAGATGTGCTGTTGAAATGGGTAGCATTCTGCTATTCTTATGCATGCTAAAGGAAAGTGCTCTGCCATGTGATCCGACTTTACCGAGTGTCATGGGTTCCAGATTAAATATGGAGTCGTAAAACTCTTTGCACTCATGAACTGTCTCTCAGAATCTAGCGAGTTGCCTAACTTACTAGACAGGGGCATTGGGAATTGCATGCTACTCCCAGTATATCTGCACTACATAGTGTGCACGTGCATATATTTTCATAAAAATATAATGTGTATTTAACACAAGTGGCTTATTGTATTTGGAAAAATGTGTAGCATGCAATCACATCGTGCTTCCTGTGTCTGAATATGTGTAATAACAGTATGAAAAATGCATTTCATGTGTAGTATTTCCAAATTAGCAGTAGTTCTCGGTTAAATGTTAAAGCAGTGCACACTTTTCTATCCCATAAGGTTAAGTTAACTTTTAAGATGCGATCACATTCGCAAAATTTTGGTGAAATTCCATTAGTCAGTGTAGCACTGTATGAAGCACAACTCCCACAAAAGTCTCACGCAAAAATGAAAATGATCCCATGATTTACTCACCCTCAAGACATCCTAGGTGTAAATGACATTCTTCTTTCAGACGAACACAATCTGAGTTATACTGAAGAATGTCCTGGCTCTTCTAAGCTTTATGGCAGTGAATGGCAGGCCAACATGGAGATCCCCATATCTATGGGATTGAACCATGTAGGGCATTAAAATGAAGATTACAAAATAAGAGTTTATTAAGAATTCATTAAGAAGTTTTTTTTTTTTATCTAGATATCTTTAATATTTTTAGATTTACAGGCACACAAACTTTGTAAAAAAAAAAAGAAATGTATAATATATATATATATATATATATATATATATATATATATATATATATATATATATACATACACATATACAGGTCCTTCTAAAAAATTATCATATTGTGATAAAAGTTCATTATTTTCCATAATGTAATGAAAACCCAAAATTCTCAAATTTCTCAAAATCTCAAAAAATTTGCATATCATGAAAAGGTTCTCTAAACGAGCTATTAACCTAATCATCTGAATCAACTAATTAACTCTAAACACCTGCAAAAGATTCCTGAGGCTTTTAAAAACTCCCAGCCTGGTTCATTACTCAAAACCGCAATCATGGGTAAGACTGCCGACCTGACTGCTGTCCAGAAGGCCATCATTGACACCCTCAAGCGAGAGGGTAAGACACAGAAAGACATTTCTGAACGAATAGGCTGTTCCCAGAGTGCTTTATCAAAGCACCTCAGTGGGAAGTCTGCGGGAAGGAAAAAGTGTGGCAAAAAACGCTGCACACCGAGAAGAGGTGACTGGAGAAGGACCGATTCCAGACCTTGGGTGACCTGCGGAAGCAGTGGACTGAATCTGGAGTAGAAACATCCAGAGCCACCGTGCACAGGCATGTGCAGGAAATGGGCTACAGGTGCCGCATTCCCCAGGTCAAGCCACTTTTGAACCAGAAACAGCGGCAGAAGCGCCTGACCTGGGCTACAGAGAAGCAGCACTGGACTGTCGCTCAAATTTTGCATGTCATTCGGAAATCAAGTTGCCAGAGTCTGGAGGAAGACTGGGGAGAAGGAAATGCCAAAATGCCTGAAGTCCAGTGTCAAGTACCCACAGTCAGTGATGGTCTGGGGTACCATGTCAGCTGCTGGTGTTGGTCCACTGTGTTTTGTCAAGGGCAGGGTCAATGCAGCTAGCTATCAGGAGATTTTGGAGCACTTCATGCTTCCATTGGCTGAAAAGCTTTATGGAGATGAAGATTTAGTTTTTCAGCATGACCTGGCACCTGCTCACAGTGCCAAAACCACTGGTAAATGGTTTACTGACCATGGTGTTACTGTGCTCAATTGGCCTGCCAACTCTCCTGACCTGAACCCCATAGAGAATCTGTGGGATATTGTGAAGAGAAAGTTGAGAGACGCAAGACGCAACACTCTGGATGAGCTTAAGGCCGCTATCGAAGCATCCTGGGCCTCCATAACACCTCAGCAGTGCCACAGGCTGATTGCCTCCATGCCACGCCGCATTGAAGCAGTCATTTCTGCAAAAGGATTCCCGACCAAGTATTGAGTGCATAACTGAACATAATTATTCATATAAGGTTGACTTTTTTTTATATTAAAAACACTTTTATTTTATTGGTCTGATGAAATATGCGAATTTTTTGAGATAGGAATTTTGGGTTTTCATGAGCTGTATGCCAAAATCATCAGTATTAAAACAATAAAAGACCTGAAATATTTCAGTTGACACCGAGCTATACTGTCAAGAAAATTGACCATAAAGAAGCTTGTATAGTGATTTTATGTACGGTTAAGTGTCATATGGGTCGAATGTGAGATTTTCGTTTCAACTGCTCCAATCCAGGCTCATCTACTAGCGTCTGAATCTGAAATTTGAGGTGAGCTTTTTTTTAAACGTCTTTTAGTATTTTCTTCTTGTAGTGATACGACATGGGATGATCAGAGGAAAGACATCTGCAATTTTACAATGTCCTGGTTATTTTAGGGGTTTTCCTATATTTCCATGTACTTCTTGTTTGAGGTGATTGCTCCTCTCTTTGTGGTTGTGTAGTATTTGTTGAAACAATGTGATGTACTACAGTGCATCTTAAGAGACGTAAGTGTAAGTGTTCCAGGTTGGTGACTTTAAGTTAGGATGTCTTTGTGGAGGAGCTCTTCAGTCCACTTGTAGATCCTACTGAAGCGTGGTGAGGGGTTTTTCTTCATAAACTTTAGTGTTTTTTTTTTACTTCTTGTATTTCAGCACCACATTCATTGTTCAAAGCTTTGCTGGCTTAGGTATTTTTTATTAACTCTAACCAAATAATTATAAGATTAATCAGCTTTGTTCCTGGGACATTTCATGATGCTTTGCTTATTAGGAGCCTGAAGATATTGTCAATGAACATGAGCTAAGCTTTCAAGTAGGATCAGGAGCTCTTTGGGGGCATAATAATAATCAATATATTGGTTTTTGATGCTAATTTTGTTGTGGAAAGAAGGTTTGAGTGGGATATGTTAGGAAACGTTTATTTAGGTTTCCATTTGTCTGGATTTTAAGTGGGAAAAATTACATCTCACATTGATTAAAGCTAGTGAAATCTACTGTGTTTTATATACTATGGTAATACATGACATTATTTGAAGAACCATATTAATGCTATGAAATATGAATCATTCCAACACAAACTTATGGCAATTCAAGTGTTTTATGTTTTAGCGAATTGACTCATTCGTAATCGATCTCATTCATATGCTTTTGTATGATCTGCTTACATCTTAGTAGGAGTGGGATATTATATAGATAGGGCGATTTTATCGTTGTCCTTCTCCATGCGATACGAGAATCAATATGCTGACACCAAATATCATTATTTTAATTGATAAAATAAGGCGCTCCAAGTAGATTTCCCTGTTCCCAGCATCGCTTCATTGCTCGAGACCTTAGACGCTCAACACATGAGTGAGGGAAACGTGAACATAAGTTAACTAGCCTAAGAACGGGATGGCGGGCTGCAGTGTGAGTGAAAATAATAGATGCCCCAGCCATTATTTAAAGGTGCACT
Source organism: Gobiocypris rarus (assembly GCA_023029165.1). Lineage (NCBI taxonomy): Eukaryota > Metazoa > Chordata > Actinopteri > Cypriniformes > Gobionidae > Gobiocypris > Gobiocypris rarus. The sequence goes on from CM040931.1 coordinate 19,990,356, forward strand.
ATGCAACTTTTCCGTCCGCTAGAGGCGCCTATTAAAAACAAAGGCGTTTTATGATGCCAAGTTTGAGAGCAGAATTTTGGAACATGTGGTCTTCACCTCACAGTCAGTGGAAAAGAATCAGGACAGGAGTCTGGCAGATATCATGTTCTTGGATGCGGTTATTAACGTTACTTTATTATGAAGCAGAGCAGGGCGAGTGCTTTGGGAGCAGAGCAAGGCTGCCAGAGCGATTGTTGTGCAATACACAGCTCGCGCACAGCGGGACTTTTAATATGACTGAACACAGTCACACCGCCATTTCCGCTTTTCCGGTCAGGAGTATGAGGTAACGCAGCTGTTTATCATATTAGATACATTTGACTGTGTTGAGAATTATGATGTTACTCTATACGTTCTTTCGCAGCTGCTGTGACACTTGTTCACACTCCAGTGAGAGTAAAGTGTTTCTGCCAAAAAAGGAAACTGTGGGTAAGGCAGATATGACGCCAGTGACAGGCGACTCCCGCACACGTCCAGGTTCCTTGGTTAAAATAGCAATTTTATCACGATTTACAAATAGTTGGAAACATTTTGGGATATTGTAAGTACTCAACTGAACAAAATATATAACAGTGGCCTGGTGGATTTTGGATATTTTACTGCAAAAATCCTACATACTGCACCTTTAAGTCCAGAACCTGCACTTCACCTTTTTTACAGACATTTTGTTTTCATAGTTAGACAGAAATCATGATATATTGTATCATTATGTGATTGTCTAGCAATATATTTCTGGTGGACCATCATGCTTACTTTTTCAAATAAGATGTTTTTGTACAATTCTACATTCTACAAATTCATGCAAAATCGCAACCTTGTAACATTGTTACATTTATCTGTGGGATCAGGTTGCTCATTCTCTATCATGGAATATACATATGACATGGGAAGTCTTGATTCACCAAGATATGCTGAAAGTTGTCTTTCAAAATTCATCCTATTAGACCTTTGTGACCAACCCTACAGTCAGATGCAGTTTTTCCACTACTAACTGGACTAATTACATAATTACACACAATTGTATTTTTCTGCCTGATTTTAGCCCAGTTGTTGGAGTACGCTGCTGTTACGTAAAATGAAAATGAGCAGTTAAAAGGTACTAATGGGTCTCCTAAGTTTCAAATGGCCTGATTTAAAACCACTTGAACCTATCATACCATGTTTGGGGCTTTACAAAGTGGTTCATGTTAAAGCTTATTTTTAAACAGCACACTGCATCCTTCCAGCATAGCGGCAGGGTAGGCGGGTGTACATTGTCTGGATATATTATTGTTGACTTACAAGCTGATTCTTCAGAGATATTTTTCCATCTAAATGTTTGCATCCGGATTATGTCGCCAGTTTGAAATTGTTTTGTATGTTTTTGTAGAAGTATGCAGACCGATTTAGATCAAGAATGTCAAATAAAAAAATGTTTCCTTTAGTTTTTAGTATGATCTATAGTATTATGGTTGCCTGGGTGCCAGCTGAACTTAGCCCCGCCCACAACATTTGAGGTCGGGAAGTTCGGTCTGGACTTGATCCATTGTGGAGCAACTATGCTCGAACCAGAGCAGTTCAGACCAATCAAATTGTCAGGGCGGGCTTTATGTGATGATGGACAGATGATCAACACTAGCCATCCACATCACCGAAGAGCACTTGGGTTGAATTTGATCCTAAACGGAGAACTTGTTCGTATATGCATTCACCTTCACTATTTCTCTCAAAAATTATGATTGTGTTGGGAAGTACTCTGTGTATCCTTAAATTCTTTTCACAACACCGTTGTGGTGAGCGTTGTTAAAGTCATTGCACCGTTCTGGGCAGAAACCGCTCTCTTGCGCATGCCGCGTGTTGTTTGTATTCTCCGCTGTAATGCGATCTGTGCCTTCACTATAGTGCAAGAGGGAAAAGGACCCTCTCAAACAGTGTTGTGCTGCACCGCTTTCCAAATGTTGTTTAAGTGACATACAGTGTTATTGCAGTATATTAAAAGTTAATAGCATAACAAAAATAAATAACGGTATTCAGAATGACTAGTACCGACTATTCGAATATACTACCAGGTCTCTACTGATACAAAGCTTAGTGCTTATCGCTAAAGTAACCCTTTAATATTATCTCTTTAATATAATTTGGCAGCGGGTATATTAGGATCCATTGTTCAGTTACACATGCATTTTCTTTGTCAACAGTTTCTGTTCACTTAAAACATAACTGACATAATTTTTACATAATGTTGTGTGTATTTGATTAAGTGCAATAGGCAGCGAAAAAGAACTCAATTTGGAGGCGGCCTATATGTGGAAAATGAGTATTGGACGCGTTTCAGATATTTCTGTATCAATATGTGTCGAAAAATTTATGTATTTTTTTACAACTCTACATTGCATTTCATTTTTTATTTCAGATATTAGTATTACCTGTTAAGTGTAAACTTTTGTAAATCTGAAAATGAATATTCATCAATATACATTATATAATGCCTAAATTCACTAGTAGCATTTAAAATAATAGATTTTAGTCTTTGTGTCATTTAATTTTTTTTATTTAAACAAAATAGTATTGAATTGAATATTATACATTTATTGGCTGTTGCCTATAACATGGAAATAATTATTGACCTAATATATAAAAAATACAGGTGTGATACAATGTCATTTTGTAAGCATCTCAGCAGATGGACCCGTATTATTTGAAAGATGGAAACGTTTAGTGAATGACATGTTCAAGCCCCCTCTTAAAAGGGAAGTCTGTTTAATACTAGGCGGTCAACAGTACATGACATCTCTGAAAGTGCATTTCTCGTGACTTTGGTAGTTAGAGTGCACATGACCAATTTGAGAGAATCATGGGTTTTGTCATTGAAACAAAAAAGGCTTTTATAGCCCCTTAGAGTGTGCAAGTTCAATCAAATGGGTGATTGTTGCTTTAGCATGTAGTAGTTGTAGCTTGTCTCCACGTCCGTATAAGCGTATTTTAGTACAAACGTTTTTGCTTTCACTTCCTTTTTTTTCATATGAGCCGTGCTGTTGAAATCTTTGCTTCATGCTTTGTGCTTCCTCCTCCCCCAGCTGTGACACTATGACATCAAGGAAGAAAGTTCTTCTGAAGGTCATCATCCTTGGAGACTCCGGGTGAGTTTCCACATTCAACACGGAAACAAAAAAAAAGTCAGAGCTCCTGCCAATTTCATTTAGTTTTAAGGGATGGAATTATAGAGCATGCTGTTAAATAATAGTAGTGGGATGAATAAATTAAAGTTACCATGAAATCAAAATAGACCATTTTGGTCACACTTTAGATAAGGGTTCAATTCTCATTATTAACTACGACTTTTTCCTCAGTAGACTCCTAATTACTGCTTATTAATAGTTTGTTAGGTAGTTGTTAAGTTTAGGTATTGGGTAGGATAAAGGGATGTAGAATGTGGTCATGTATAAGGCATTAATATATAATATTATCTGCTTTATAAGTACTAATAAACAGCCAATATCCTTGTAATATGCATGCTAATAAGCAAATAGTTAATAGTGAGAATTGGACCCTAAAGGGTTGCAATCATTTTATTTAAATGGAATATTGCTGTATTATAAAATTATTTATCCGTACATCTTTTTTTAATTAATTTGCTCTCATAATCTTTCATCAAAATAACTTCCCCTCCCTCTTTCAACGACATCTCTTCTCTGATGATGTGTTTACTGGCGTGAGGCGGGACAACCTGTCACTCACATGACATCACCGCAATAGCAAACCACAACCATCCAATGATCCAATCAATCAATTCCTGATGGACAAAATCAAGTCCCGCACTCTTTTTTTTTTTTTTTTTTGAAACCGTTTCAGATTTACATCACAATAGGGAAGAATTTTTCTTCCTTTTCATGGCGACTTTAAAGAGTCCAATTGATTTGAACTCAATGCAGTGTAGAAAGTACTCATTTTATACTTGTGTTGCCTGAGTTAAAGACAAATAGAAAAAAATATATATATTATTGTTTTTGTTGGATAACAAATGTGAAGAATGATCAGTGAAGTCCGATTCATAAACAGATATGAGTCATCACTCAAACATACTGAATCAGCTCTCTGAATCCGAACAAACATCTGACTCATTCAATAATGGGATGTTTATATGACAAATAAATGAAAAATGTTTGGGTTGGATAAGATTTTTTTGTCTGTCTTATGCTCACCAAGGCAGCATTTATTTAATTAAAAAGACTGTGAAATATTATTACAATTAAAATGTAATTTATTCCTGTGATGGTAAAGCTGAATTTTCAGCATCATTACTCCAGTCTTCAGCGTCACATGATCCCCTTTAGAAATCATTTTGATATTCTAATTTGATGCTCAAAAACATTTCTTTTGTGGCATTATTGTCTTTAACTTTCACTCTTGTCTTTGTTAAATGTGTTTCAACTCTAAAAACTAAAAAAAATCTAAAAACTAGAATCTCACAACACCCATGTTTCTGTGCTGTACCTGCCATGCTCAAATTTCTAGGAGCACTTTTGAGTGTTTCATTTAATAAATAAATACACTCTTATAAAAACATTCAGTTACACCCTACCATTGGACTGTTTGAACCACAATATAAACATATGTTCATGCCACCGGGCATTTAAATGAGGTGTCGTGTCAACCACCCAAACCTCCAAATATTCAATCTTTTATTTATTTCTATTTAAGTCTTATGAGCTTTCCAGATGGGAAAGCTTGTGGTGGAATATAAATTCTCAAGAAAATAGTTTGTTTCATAAAGGGTATGTAAATTGTGTTATGGCCTAGATTATTAATGTTCACGCTGTGTTTCTTTTTGCATGACTCATAATTCTGCACAATCCCAAATAGTGTTAGTTCTCCTTTCTCCTGCCAGGTGCTGGTTTAAATGTTCTTATTTTTGTCTCAACAGGGTTGGGAAGACATCTCTGATGAACCAGTATGTGAATAAGAAGTTCAGTAATCAGTACAAAGCTACTATAGGAGCAGATTTCCTGACAAAAGAAGTGATGGTTGATGACCGACTTGTCACAATGCAGGTAGAGATGACAGGTTGTTTTTACTGAAAGTACACAATGCTTTGAAATAAAAATGAAAGCATCTAAAGCATTTGTCTTTTCCCCATTCCAATGAGTGTCATCTTATTATTTCAACTAGCTTTACATTTTTGTATTATCTTAATTTGAATTTCTTATAAACTGAGAGCAGGCTTTAAAGAAAATACTTAAAGGGATCGTTCACCCAAAAATGAAAATTACCCCATGCTTTACTCACCCTCAAGCCATCATTTATTAACCACGGAACCTTTTATAATGGATGGATGCACCATTAAAATTTTGGGCTCCCATTCACTGCCATTATAATGCTTGGATTATTATATTTTCAATATAACTCTGATTGTACTTGTCTGAAAGAAGAAAATCATATACACCTAGGATGGCTTGAGGGTGAGTAAATTAAGGGATTATTTTGTATTTTTGGGTGAACTATCCCAATTGTAATTAAAAAAAAAAAGTTTTTGTCATTTACTCAATACTATTTACTCATAAAATTTTAAACCTGTTTGACTTTTTTCCATGGAGCATAAAAATAACAATACCAATCTTACTAGCTATGTTTCCATCCACCTATTTTTATTCAAATGTCAGAATATTGCATAAAAACACTGTATATTCATATATATATATATATATATATATATATATATATATATATATATATATATATATATATATATATATATATATATATATATATATATATATATATATATATATATATATATATATATATATATATATATATATATATATATATACACCAAGATGTGTATACGTTTTAAAAATGTGCATAAAAAGACGTATGCCCTCAAATGATAATTGTTATGTATCTAATAAGAAGACATGCACATAAACTACCATTGAAACACGTTTAAATAAATCCCTCGATGTGTTAAAAGGGACATGATTTGCCTCAACAGAGGATATGATTGGATAACTGACTAACCAGAGGACAAGTTTCATTGCACAGCATTCTTTCATTCAGATATGGGATACAGCAGGTCAAGAGCGGTTCCAGTCTCTGGGTGTGGCGTTCTACCGCGGTGCTGACTGCTGTGTGCTGGTGTTTGACGTCACTGCCCCCAACACCTTCAAGACACTGGACAGCTGGAGGGACGAGTTTCTGATCCAGGCCAGCCCACGCGACCCAGAGAACTTCCCTTCGTGGTGCTGGGCAACAAAATCGATCTGGAGAATAGGCAGGTGGGTGCTGTCAAGTCAACCTTTATTTCTATAGCACATTTAAAAACAACAAAAGTTGACCCAAAGTGCTTTACAGATCAAGCAACAACAACAAAAAAAACTTTTATTAAATATAAAACATAATAAATCAACTTTTAAATATAACATCATATATATGATCAGCTTCAAAACCTATTCCATAATCTTTACAAAAGACACAAAAAAAAATGTCTTTTAAAATGGCTAGCGATGAAGATGACCTTACATGGAAAGGAAGATTCCATAATCTAGGACCATAGGCGTAAATCGCCCCCCACCCAAAAAAAAAAAAATTAAACCACGCTGTGTACTATAAATTATAAATTACTATAAATTTCGTTGTTTCGCCATGAAACAGGAAGTTGTTGTAACTCGGTCATACAATGTCCTATCTGCCCTTAACTTCACATGCTTGACAAGAGACCTGACCTAAACACATCTACATGCCAATATTCAGTTAGTCATAGCGCCACCTGCTGGCATGCTGGCAACAGGAAATGGCATGCTGTATACTATAACTCACTTCCCGAAACCCTTTTAAATATGCCATGAAATCCCAAACATGCTAGAAACACATTAAATCTTGCAACACGTGGCTATGTGCTAATGTATGTGATTTACACCATTAAACAGGAAGTTGTTGTAAATCAGATATACAATGTCCGATCTGCCTCAGACTTCACATGTTTGATAATAGTCCTGACTTGAAGACATCTACATGGCAATATTCAGTTATAGTCAAAAAAAGCCACCTGCTGGCAGAAGGAAGTGTGGCACATTGAAGTGAGTTTGCCATATTTCTCCTATATTGACCCGCTTAAATGCATGTCGCCCACTATTCACTGTTTTCCCGAGGCCACCGGGTTGCGGTGCATGTGCGAGGGCCCTTCATCACTGCTAGCAGCTTTAATTGTTTATTGGAGTGCTCTGGTTGGAGAGTAAGGGTGTAAAAGGTTATTAATATATTGCGGCGTGAGACCAAATAATGCCTTGTAAACAAAAAGCTGAATTTTCCCTGAATTTCACTGAAACCTACTGTAAGGATGCTAAAACTACGGAAATGTGATGTCTATTTTTTTTAACCCTGTTAACAGCCTGGCTGCATTTTGGACAAGCTGTAGATGGGATAGTGCAGTTTGGGGGAGACCAATATTCAATGAGTTGCAATAGTCTAACCTTTTTAAGTGATATAAGTAAGTGGATTACAATTCAGAGTCAGTATGGGAAAGAAAATGCTTTATTTTAGCGATCGGTCTCAGGAGGTTAAAAACTACTCTTGACGACAGCACTGATCTGCTTATTTAAAAGTAAACCCATGTAGTGCAGTGATTCCTTTAATGAGGGTCTATCTGCAAACGTGTTTTCTTTTAACATGTTTATTTCTATTGAGGCTTTTTGTCTTCATTATTATATCAGGACAGTTGTACCACTGATATTTTTGAAAATGAATGAAACTAAGAACATATGTATTCATATTGTGTGTATGAATTGCATTTTAGAGTAATTTAATAGATCTGCACTAATACATTATCATGTTATTGACCCTTGTACATGTAGAAGTGAGTGAGTATATTTCAAGATTATGTCACATTCTCAGAGGCCAAGGGAGCTAATTTAGAACCAGCTGCACCCTCTCCATATACATGTAAAGTGTCTTTGGAGTAGTTTAAATTCCTGAACTTCCAGTGAATGATACCTCAAATAAATGTCTCGTCAGTCATGAAACTCTAGAGAGCACAGGCTAATAGGTCCTTTACATGCAGTCACATCAATACCGCATAGCACAAGCTGATTGGCCTCTGCTGATCCTGCAGCCAATGAGATTGCTTGCTCAAATTTCAAATAGTCTGGTTCATTGTTTGCTAGTCCTTCAGTGCGCACATCAGATTCTCTCTGAAGCCCTCCTCCTCCCCCAGCTCCACCTGCCTAGATCTGCTACTGGATTTATGGCCATTTTGACTGCTCAGGAGAGTACTAATGAAAAAAATAACATGCTATTTTTATTATCCCTCTTAAATTGTTAAAACAATTAACATCTTGCATATTCTACAATGTGTATGAGCAGAACTGAAATGTCTTTACTGTCACTTCTGATCAATTTTATGCATCCTTACTGATCCCAACTTTTGAATTGTAGTGTACATTAAAGGAACTGAGAGATATTGCCCAGTATCTTGGCGGAGACTTCCGCATGGGCAAACTCCACTCGATTTCTCATTTTGAATATAATCATGCATTGACAGTGACTACAGCATTAATCACAGTCTGTGAAGTTCGCATTTTGATTTTTCCTTTTTTACACGTTCACCCTCAGGTAACCACCAAGCGGGCACAAGCTTGGTGTCAGAGTAAGAACAACATCCCATACTTTGAGACCAGTGCAAAGGAAGCCATCAATGTAGAGCAGGCTTTCCAGACCATCGCACGCAATGCACTCAAACAGGTACGTGTTGTGTGTTTGTGTGTGTATATATATATATATATATATATATATATATATATATATATATAATATACGTTCAGCTCACATACATGCTCCTTTTTCAATAATTAGTTTGTCCACAAGGTGGCAACACTGCCCAGGCCTGTTGTTTCACTGCTGAAAAATAAACCAATGAGACAACAACAAACTATATTCAGCAAAAATTGATGGATAATCAATAACAGATAATTGCAACTCTAGTTTAAACACATTTTATTGGTTATAACTAGGGGTGTATCAGTAAAAAATCTAAATGTACTGTTCTCCACCCATGGACGCATCTATAATGTGCTTTTTTTTATTTTTTTTATGCATAAAACAGACAGAGTTCGGCTAATGTATGTTTCTGTCGATGGATACGCATTCTGGCCTCCCAATACATTACAACAGCGATGATCAAAAACGTAGACAAAACAGTCATTCTTTGTAAACTTTGTTCAATGAGAATGCTACATGCCTTGCCAATTTAAAAATACAAGTGCAAGAAAGAAGAGACCTTTTGTGTGTGTGTGTGTGTGTGTGTGTGTGTGTGTGTGTGTGTGTGTGTGTGTGTGTGTGTGTGTGTGTGTGTGTGTGTGTGTGTGTGTGTGTGTGTGTGTGTGTGTGTGTGTGTGTGTGTGTGTGTGTGTGTGTGTGTGTGTGTGTGTGTGTGTGTGTGTGTGTGTGTGTGTGTGTGTGTGTGTGTGTGTGTGGCCGTGTGTGTGTGTGTGTGTGGCCGTGTGTGTGTGTGTGTGTGTGGCCGTGTGTGTGTAAAGTGTGTGTGTGTGTGTGTGTGTGTGTGTGTGTGTGTGTGTGTACAGGTGACAAAGCAAAATGTGTGTGTGTGTGTGATGTGTGTGTGTGTGTGTGTGTGTGTGGATAGAATGTACAGTTTGTAAGGTATAAAAACCATTACCTCTATGGAGAAACCCCACAAAGATAGTGAACCAGATATGTGTGTGTGTGTGTGTGTGTGTGTGTGTGTGTGTGTGTGTGTGTGTGTGTGTGTGTGTGTGTGTGTGTGTGTGTGTGTGTGTGTGTGTGTGTGTGTGTGTGTGTGTGTGTGTGTGTGTGTGTGTGTGTGTGTGTGTGTGTGTGTGTGTGTGTGTGTGTGTGTGTGTGTGTGTGTGTGTGTGTGTATGCGCACTTGAGAACTTCCCTAAGCACTTCCTTTCATATGTACACTTCAGGCTGCTTCATATGCAACACAAATGTGGCGTCACCACATATCATGTTTAATTTACCCCACCACAAACTCTGATATTTTAATTATTTATAAAAACATTTAAAACAACATAAACACACCTATATACATATAGAATGCTGCATTAAACAATTTTGTAAAAAAAAAATCAACTCCATAGTGGATTTCAGGTGATCAAGGGCTTAGGACGTTCCAGTTCAGCCCATTGCATAGGTTCTGCCAGTAGTGGGCACTCATGCAACGTAAGCAATGACGCACATCCGAGTGTGGGCATAATAAAACGAACTGGAATGCAGCATTTGTCTGCTGCAAGCTTTGACTGAGCTGAATGGAACTCCTAATTTTCTAGATCCAATCAATTCCCAGCAGAAAAAACAAGCCACACCCTCTATTTTTTCACGCAGATTTTAAAGTAGCAAATGACAAAACTGCAGTGTGCACTAATAATAAACAGAAATGTATCGTCTGCTGGTCTGGAAGCAAAAATAGTTATTCTTTGTGTGAACAGGACTTAAGCTGAAGTATACATTGTGCTAACCTGTACCCTTTTTTTATTTTGTAGGAAACCGAAGTGGAGTTGTACAACGAGTTTCCTGAGCCAATTAAACTAGACCGGAACGATAGAGCCAAGCCATCAGCAGAGACTTGTAGCTGCTGAGGACCTCCAGGGGGCGCAACGTTTCACACTCAGCCTCTCTGGCCTCGTCTCAGCCTCACTCCCTCTCTCTCTTGCGTTCTTTTTCACCCCTTACAGCTCCCCAGTTCTTTATCTCCTTCCCTCCCTTTACTCAATATAATCACTGGCGTTTGTAGATGAGCAGACTTCCTCTCATTCAGTACCCTACACAGTTCGCATTCACAGCCTTAGACACAACACACACACCCACATATGCTCCAGAGCCTCAATCTGACACCCATTTCCGTACACAAATCCCAACACCTCACACCGGTTCTGCAGAATCATCGCCTCGCCCACGTAAAAAGTCTTCACAACACTTCAATGGCTCTTGAGACTTTTTATATGATCCCATCCCGCAGTGCAATTGAAATATGTGTGACGTGAACGCTGAAAGATGGGGGGGAGGGTGTATCAGAGCATTAAAGCCGTATGTTGATACCAGAACTACCCGCCATGTTCTTCATCATTCTGCTTGAAATAAAATGGCGGCCTGGCATAAAGCATGCTACATTTGCCTCTCAAAGTCATGAACCGGAAGCACTGGAGGTCTAACACTGCCCCCAATGTTACATCTGAGAACTGCAATTGATCCAGTGTACGCCCAATCACTGTCCTCAAAATGGAAAACGAAAAACATGATTTCCCAACCGAGTGATGGTAAATTTAGATATTACATCTAAATGATCTACAATTCATACTATGACAATTAGTATTTCTCTGCATCTTTTTTTTTAACCACCAATCCTCATGTCAGCATGACCGAATCACCGCGAGTCTGCCATGAACAAGTAGTGGCGTAGGCCATCTCTTGTTTTTTTTTCATATCTTGCCTGGACTCTACCAATAGCTCAGGATGGTAGAGAATTTAAGTGCTCGGTATCACTCAGATCTTTTCCTGTCTGTTCATTATTATTGTAATTATTATTATCTTTGTTGCATTATATACAAATAAACACAATTAGACAACATTGGGGGAAAATTGAATTGTTCATGACCATCAATGAAACAAAATGCACAGCATATACATTGTTCAAGATAAATGTATTTCAAAGTAATAATGGAAATAAAATTAAGTTGTTGAATAAATGTTGTGCACTGAGTGTTTGTTTTGGAGAGTGATATCAACAGGAACTATTCAAAATGTCCACAAATCAACTATTAAATGTGTATGTTTATTTCTGTCATATAAAATCATGAAAAAGAAACACAATGAATGCTTATCTCTCTTAACGGACATTTTAATATTTAAACTAATCAGCTTTGTTCATTCTGAAGACGTCTACAGCATTTAAGGAAGTACACAGTAATTCTGTTTTCAAGTCTTTGGTTTCTTGCTGGAACCCGTTCCCAGAAGCCACTGCTGGAGAGTCCCAGTCGGCTTGGTCTTATTCTCTGCTGCAAGCTTTCCTTCAGGTCCTTTAGCTGAAGTATCTTCATCAGGATTCTTCCTCTTAGTGGGCGAGGCGGTTTTCAGCCAGCTCATCATCATTTTGCTGCTGGCTGTAGGTTGAACTGTCTGGACGGCAGAAGTTCGAAGGTCAGTATTTAAATCAACAGGAATATCTATTAAGATGTATGCATCTCCATATTTGACCCTGGACCACAAAACCAGTCATAAGGTAGCCTGATTATCCAGACCCACATCAAGATGTTGGGTCTGGGAACACACCATTGGCAGGGCTCAAGCCGAGGGGCGGGATAAACGGTTGTCTTTCAAATTCCCTCTGCACGATAGGAAAGCTCTACAACCAACCAGAGCACCGAAGCAGGTGACATAGTCAGAGCAAGAGTGCTTTTTTAAGAATGACTTCAGTGCCGTTATTTGTCCTTTTCTCAAAGAAAAGCTTAACTCCAAGTCTTTGGGAGTCGTGGCCAAAGCTAGGCCTGTCACGATAACAAATTTTGCTGGACGATAAATTGGCCAATAAATTATTGCAATAAACGATAATATTGGCGTTCTGAGACCATTTTCATCTAAAATAATGATAATGGCATAATAATGCAGGAAGACCTTTTCAAAGATCAATACACTTTTATTTCTAAAGACTATTTAACACTGAAATGGAAAGCATTTTAAACAAAAAAAGCAATGGACTCTCAGTCTGTTAACAAAAAAATGCACTTGAATAAACAGCTGAGAAAACTGCAAAGGATGATTGTGTTTTAGGTAGTGCTGGGAATCTATAAAAAAAAATTCTGTAATTAATCACGATTAATACGTTTTTAATGTTTTGATATTGTAATAATTTCAGTTACTCTCCAAATTAATGTAGAAACTATTTATTTACAGCATATTTTAAATATGTGTTGTAGTCAATATGTTGTTTTTATGAATGAAGGCCAGTATCACTGATGTCTCTATGAAACATTAATGATGTTACATTACAGTATAACTGAAAGATACCAATTTCAACATTTATTAGGCTTTAAAAAAAAACTTTTAATTTAAGGGAACTTAAAACAATCTTTACACAACCCCATTATAATAAATGTTATTTTACCTTATAATGTTAGACATATACAGAAATGTAATAGTTATCAAACACCTTTCTTAACTGCATAAATAATAAATTAAATATAGATGAATCATCATTAAAGCTACAATTTTCTCTATTCCTGTTGTTCTTTGATGAACATAAATGACAGGCATCATCAGTGCTCCTGTCACTTTAGGAACAGCCGCTGCCGAACATAATGCGGATCTCAAGCGCTGTCCCGCGCATCTCATTTCCTCACAACTCATTTAAGACATTTTTTTTAACTCATTTAAGACTCCTAATATAAGAATACTCAAAATTATCTGAGTTGTTGTTATTGTTTGTTCATGAGAAAAAGAGAACTCGATGTGAGCAGGAGACTGAAGCGAGTCTGTCTGTGCGTCGAGTGTGTGTCAGAGTGTCCCTCGATTAGCTGACATGAGACGCAGCCACACAGACAGGACATTGACATACAGCGCATTCTCTTGTGTCTTGTCGCGCTTACAAGCATTTACATGTATAAGAGCGTGATCATATAATATAACGCTCGGCAAAAATGATCGCGGCTGGAAAAATTATCGAGCTCGTTTTTTTAATCGTGCGATTAATTGATTTATTGACCATCGCGACAGGCCTAGCCAAAGCCGATTCGAAAGACCGCTGAACGCCTGCTGCAGCAGCCATCTTTGTTTTCAGGTACCAGGGAATTCACGCGAAACCACAACTCTGCCGTCATTATGTTAAGCCCGCCCACCGACTCTATACACGATGTGATTGGCCTGACTAGAGTTTGGTTTTTCAAGCTTGCAAGCCAACGAAGAGTTGCTAGACTACCCTGGCTGCAAATTATATGTTCTGCTGCTAGTGTGCTCTCTAGATTTCTAGGCTAGTCATAAGAGTCATTTTTTGGAAATTGAGATTTAAACATCATCTGAAAGCTGAATTAATAATTAAAGCTGAAATTGCACTGTTTCATTGATGTATGGTTTGTTAGGATAGGACACACCTTGGCCGGGTGCAAAAAATTCTAAATATTGAGAAAATCGCCTTTAAAGTTGTCCAAATGAAGTCCTTAGCAACACATATTACTAGTACTACTAATACATTCATATATATATTTACGGTAGGAAATTTACAAAATATCTTCGTGGAACATGATCTATACTTAATATCCTAATAATGATTTGTGGCATAAAAGAAAAATCGATAATTTTGACCCATACAATGAATTGATGGCTATTGACACTTCTATACCAGTGCGACTTATGACTGGTTCTGTGGTCCAGGGTCACATATAGCAGTTTGCATTCCTATGTCAAAGATTTTGATTGTTCTGTTAAATGCAGCCCAGCACACACTACTGTCTTTATCATTAACAGTTACTGAGCAATATCACAAGGGTGTTTTTAAAGTTTAGGCACTTTTATGTCCCATTGGTTGATTTTTATTACAGATTTCAACTTCATAAAGATCATAAAACAAACAGTGTTTTTATTATGCCTCCATTTACCACTTTGCAAATGTCTGTAATGTATAGGCTAAATAAAAAAAGTTTCACCTTCTTAATCGTGGAGTCTACAGGCTGCAGACACTCTGGAGAGTTGTTGCGGGAATTGTTGACCAGCGACGAGACGGGGGGTGAAATGTCAGAGAGGACTTTGACTGAAGTAATTTCATAGCTTCCAGTGATTTCACTTCTCCATAGTCCAACCACCGTCTTACCTCATCCTCTCCGTCCAGCACAGCCGGCATTCTGTTACAAAACACATTAACTCGAGGTTCATTTGACACATTTCAATGAAGTGCATGATGCCATTTTGATGTGATGTGAAAAGACACATCGTATTTATGTGCTCAACCTTTCATGGATGCTTTGAAGATTTGGAGAGGCGTCTACAGTAATAACAGTGTAAGTGTACAGCGCCTCTCCACCACAAGGAGGAGTCCAGGAGTCGAAGAGCCCTGCTATTGTCAGCAGACGCCACCCGGTCCAGTCACTGTCGTCTTGATCGCTCTGTAGACAAGTGGAGGAATAAACACATGAGTAAGACTGGCATAAGCGAACAAATGCACTTCTTATGCCTGTCGAACTTGGGCTAACCTTGCCCTGGTCCAAACTTTGGTCACATTTCGGTTCTTGTGTACTTTGTTGACTGGGCACTTGTCCTCCTTGGCTTTGTGGGAAATATATGAAGAAAGGCTGTTTTTCTTTCTCCAACCGCCTCCATTCGTAGAAGCCGTCAGCTAGAATGACACAGCGCTGGCCTTTCAGAAGAGGATCCTGTACAATAAGTTTCAACAAAAGCATATGCAATCGATTAACAATCTTTTAGCTCACAATAGTTTAAACGGTTTATAAGTTACTGTTAAAAATGAGGTTCCCTATGGATAAAATATATTGGATTTTTACTTCTAGAACCTGACAGTTACACTTTAATGCAGAGCAGAATTCTGTACCAATGACATTTCACTGTAGGCACGGATCCACTGCTAATGTAGAATAAATGAGGATGTCTTGTGTACCTTGTAAGACTTCTTTTCTAGCAGGCTCTCACTGCGACAGTTAGAGGTGTTGTACTGCATCTTATTGGGGTCATTCTCTTTGAACCATGCCGGAACGAGACCCCAGCGCATCGCTGCCAACACACACTCATCTACAGGGGCATCCTATGGAAAGTGGTTTATTTAAGAGCTGTTCTTCAGCAACACAAGTTGACCGTATGTTTTGACTAACTGACATGCCTTGTTGAAGTGTTTGTTAGACAGCAGCACAGGGCTGAAGGATTGAGGACTCTTGTTGTATGAGGGCCGGTATTTCTCTGTGTCTCCATCCTTCCACCGGGGACGGTGTCGTTGTCCTGTTCGGTCTCGATACCGAGACGCACGACTGAGCTCGTCTGGCGCAAGAGTGCAAGCCGTTCTCCCGCACATCCTGTCGCATGCCAAACCTGTGACATCACCATACATTAGACGGAACATTTACTTAATGCCTTAAATAAAAAAAATAAAAAACATGCCTTAAAATAAGTGTGGTGGGATTTGGCATTTCTAAGTAAAATAATACACACACTAAATGCAACTCAGATAAAAATAAAAAATAAAAAAAATAAAATGAAAAAATAAAAATATTTTGTTTTTATTATATATTTTTTAATATACGTTTAAAAACTCCCTATCCACATTCCACAATTACTTTTACTCGTTTAAAAGAGCTATTAGCTAATCAGAATGCTGATATGCCCTATTTCTATATGGTAACGGTATGTCTTTCTTTTTTCTTTTTTGTGGTCTCGGTGTTTTATTTGATTCGTTTCACGAAAAAGTAATTCAGTGTTTGTTTTACGTCATTACGTAAAACGTCATCGCGCGGGTTTTGGCGTCCCAGGGGAACTCGTCTCTTTCCTCTAGGCTAAATCCACGACTATACCTGGCAAATCGGTTCAATGATATAATGATTTGTTAAATCGACAACCGCTCGTACATACAGCATTTCAGTCCAACTCATGGTTCAACCATTTCACTGACAAGATTCGACTCACAAGAACGAATCGTTTGTGAAGCAGTAACTTAGCTATCAGGCCGTTTAAACTGCAGTAACATAACCGTTACCTGTTTTTACTCTAAAAATACGAAATTTGACTTCTTAAAAGGCTGCACGGCGTTTAATTTTACCTCAAGACTTAACATCAAAGCTTATTTTTGATTCGGCTAGACTGCTAACGTACGTTAGTTGCATGCAACGGTTTCTCTTACACCCGGAGTTTGCCGTCTTCATAAACTGGCAAACACGATATAGATAAATTAACAAAACAAATAATGCATTATTACTAATATAAGGTAAAGCACATTCTTACCAGTCAAGAACAAGTCCTTATTTTGAGGTAAAGAACGTAAAAGCAGAAAGAGCAACGATGTTGTTCACATTAAAGTGTGTAAACGCGAAATGGCGCCCTCTGTCAGAACAACCGGCTTCAAATCATGCTTTGCATTCAGAATAGAGAATCAGTTGAATGAACACTACTCTAACAATTAACCAAGATTTCGTTTTTATTTTCAAACACACACATACATGCAACAGCAATGTTTAGAATTCGTTTATAAAATGTCAGATACATACGACTTAATTAAACATGAACTGAAATAAATGATAAGCATGAATTTACAAACGCTGATATGTCCACTTACAATACCATTATACAAGCTTTATTTCCCTTTACTCATATAAAAACTAAAAAATAACGTGTTCTTTCTCTATCCCATGTAGTAACAAAATACTATCAACTATGCCAACAATTCTGTCATCTTTTACTCACATCTGTCATTCCAAACCTATATGACCCCCTTTCCTCTGCGGAACACAAAATATTTTGAGAAATGTCTGTGTTTGTGTCCATACAATGAAAGTCAATTATTACAAAAACTTTTTGGTAACCTACATTTTTCTCAAAATATCTTCCTTTATGTTCCAAAGACGAAAGAAAGTCATACAGGTTTAGAACAACATGAGGTAGAGTAAATAACAGAATTTTCAGTTTTGGGAGAACTGTCGCTTTCACAATATCAAACCATTCTGTTATGCAGTTGCATTTGGAACTGTACAGAGAGACAAAAAATAAATGGTAAACTCAAGGTGCCATACTTCACGTCAACATTGTCAAGTCAGTGGCACTTGAAATCCATAGTGTCAAACACCTTTATTTATCACAACTAGCCATGTCAGGTCTGATTTTGGATAGAGAGTAGTCATAACATATGAACAATTATATTAAATGTACAGTGTCCATAGCCAACAAACATGAAAGAGGAAACACCACATTATAGCTGCCAGTCACATTTATCCATCTAGGAGTTTGAGAATACTTTCTCTCTCTTTCAAAGCTTTCCACGCCTGATCTTTCTCTTTTTTTGTAGGAGTGCGTTTCTTTTGCCTGGCTGCCATGATTCGACGGAAGGCCTCCATGACCTCATTATCAGCCACTCGAACCCGCTGTCGAAGCTCCTGTTTTCGCATCTCTTCCCGTGCCAACCTGCATGAACAGGGCGAAAGAGACTTTCCTGATAATCACATTAAACTTGGTATTTCACAATGCATATGTGGGGAAAAAACTACTAAAAGATATTTCTACTTAAATTCCTCGTTCACAATTCGGGTATATCTAAAAATACACAGCTGGCTGCTTCAATATGGTTCTCAAAGTTGTCATCTAAATAAAACTATGGAAAAGAAAATCATGACTTGTCACATCAGACTGCTCCCTCTAACTCTTTGAAAGATTACAGGCTCTTTTTTTATGAGCCAGACTTCATCTTGTGCTGACGGCAGTCTTGATCTGGATCTGAGGCTCCTTCGTTGAGACTCACTTGAGCAGCTCCTGCTTGCGTGAGCGGTTGTGGGCAGTCAGAGCTTTGAGTTCAGCCTGTCTTTTCTGCAGCTCAGCCAGCACCTCGTCTTCAGATTCTCCTCCGACACCTTGCCTCTCATCAGAGTCCAGCAGCCCCTGCGACACCAGCTCCTCTCTGTCGAGCCTCTAGAGAGCGTGTGTGAGGCACACTGGGAACAGAATGAGAAAATACATAATGAAAATTCTGTATACCTAATTATTGTGCATGATTCATCACAATATTATTCTTTTCTTTTTTTTAACCTTTCATCAAAAATGTAATTGCTTTCTCTACCTCTGAAATAACTTTCAGTTTTGGATGATGTCACCCAGGCCATGGAGGCTATTGAATAATCTTAACCAATATTTAATATCTTGGTCTCCTGTTCATGTCTACTTTTCACCAGCCGACCAAGTGCAATGCAAAGCGTCGGGATAAAGTGGTGTAAAGCACGCCGCCACTGGACTCTTTATTCTTTATCCATACTAAAGCAGTGGAGACATGTTCTCTGGAGTGATGAATCACACTTCTCTGTCTGGCAATCCGATGGACAAGTCTGGGTTTATTGGATGCCAGGAGAATGGTTCTTGCCTGACTGCATTGTGCCAAGTGTAAAGTTTGGTGAAGGAGGGATTATGGTGTGGAGTTGTTTTTTGGGGGTTGGGCTTGGCCCCTTATATCCAGTCAAAGGAACTCTTAATGTTTCAG
The DNA here is from genome assembly GCA_023029165.1 of Gobiocypris rarus. Taxonomy (NCBI): domain Eukaryota; kingdom Metazoa; phylum Chordata; class Actinopteri; order Cypriniformes; family Gobionidae; genus Gobiocypris; species Gobiocypris rarus. Next base: position 20,009,578 of record CM040931.1, read on the forward strand.
CATACCAAGACATTTTGGACAATTTCATACTCCCAACGATTTTGTCAAATGTTTAATAGACACAGGTGAATCGTTGTCATTTATGAATAAGATCGCATGGGTGTTTGAATCGAGAACGTGATCTTTTAATCATGCAGCTCTACTATTGTTTGGCTGAACAACTAGTTAACTAATCGATCTTAACTGGCCCTGTAATTAAACTGACTTACCTGACCCTGATTGGACACATTTCTGTTTGCATGAGATGCATTCTTGTATTCAAATACAGTTTGACAGAGCACAACAGAATGGTTTAGACTAGAGTGTCAGAATGAGATGTTAAAACAACTGTTCAAATGTTTTAGGACAGTAGGACTTTTATTTTAGTGAAGACACACTAAATTGCATGAAAAGTGACAGAAAAGACATTTAAAATGTTCTAAAAGTGTTTAAAGTTATTTGTGTTTTTTACCTGAAGGCTTTACCCTGGCTACGAGGTGACGTAGCGGCCCCATCATCCTTCCCTGGAATGTCTGGAATAGGGGAATCCTCCATAGGAGATATGATGTTTTCCTACATGCATGAAAATAATTTGATTGAAATAAACCACTAATATAAACCGAGCTGTAACAAAACTGACTATAATGACAATATAATGACTTATTTTAGCAAATGATGAGTCACTGACCTCAACAAGTGCTTGTAGAAGCCGCTGAGTGAGAGGGCCAAAGGGACAGCCGTCATCAGGAGGTTCATGCTGAGACTCTGATTTCTTCAGTAAGGCATCTACATCTACACAAATAAGAATGGTAGAGATTAAAAGAAACAAATGTAAAAAAATTCAATGCTGCAAACATAATCAAGATCTTTAATGACACGGTTACCTTTAGCATCTAGTTCAGAAAGAGGACCCATCATGCTTTTCTTCTTGTCATTGGCTCTTGCTCCCTCTCTTTGCTCTTCTAACAGGTCCTCTTGAGCCCAGCGTTGAGAATAGTGCTTTCCGAGAGCTGGGATCTGCAAGGAAAATCCCCAGTCAGAGCTCAGAAGTGAATAATGAACACAAAATCCATTTAACAGGCCTTTCTCTCAATAAAGAATCAGCTGAAGGAAAGGAAAGATAGCAGAGCAGGAAGTGGATTGTAAAAGATCTTTACCTTGTAGTATTCAGCTTCGTCATCAGGGGGTTTGAGCAGCTCTTCCAGAACTCTGATCTCTTCATTTGTGATGTCTGCACAGTAAGGCTCCACTGAGGCCCAGAATCTGTTTTACACACATAAAAAAATACACCATCATTCAAAAGTTTAGAGTTGGTAAGATTTTTTAAAACACAGGACACACCAAGCTAACGTCAAAATGACTATGTTTTCGCCTCTTGTCTGCTTGTCTTGGCCAAAAAGCTGCACTTGAACACACCAAAAGGACTGTCAACTAGCATGTGCATTCTGCGCCTGCGTAGAAGTAAATATATGTCTATATCAGAAAGTATCATTAGTCTATTTACATCATTCAAAAAGGGAAACCGAAACTAGGACTGCAGATATACAACTGTAAACATGCTAAAAGAAAATATTTGTTAAATCGAATGCTCAGGTAATATGATGTAAAATTATAACAGCCTTCTGTCCGTACCGTCTTGACTTCTTTGCTTGCTTTTATTCTTGTGCACTGACTCATTCGCTAAGCCGAACTGCCAATCAGAGTTCTCACTCTCACCGATGGCCCACCGCCGATTCAATTTGTTTAATAGGCCTTAAAAACCCAGTCGGCATTCGACTAGGGCCAACCGCGTGGAACACACCGAAAAAACTAAGCAGACGCACACTCAAAAAACATCCCAATGATGGCAGACCATTGACTGCCCTTAAAATGCTCACCAAGGCTGGTTATTTTAGGATTCTTTAATAAATAGAAAGTTGAAGAGCACTGATTTGTGAGCAAAATCTTTTTAACATCATTAATTACCAATGAACAAACATCACTTTTGACCAATTTAATGCATCCTTCCTGAATTCAAAGTTTAGGCTTGAATTTGTGTTTAAATCATTATATCAAAATCTTTAATGCATGACGAGAATCAAATTTGATTTAATTTAGGGTTTTAATCTGCAAATATCTGATCTGTATCCTAAATCTAGTTTAAATTAATATATACATAATTAATAAATTAAGCACATCACAGACAAATCATTCAGTATTAACAAACCTGTTGGGGGCATCATTTTTAGGATTGCGGGGTATATCTTGGGGGTCCACTTCAAATTCAAAGTCCTGAACCTTAGTCTGTAAGTTCTTAGACTTCGGTCTACCTGGCCCAGGTCCAGGACCATGACTTCCTTTTCCATCAAGCTTCTGTTTTTTGGGCTTGGAATGGCGAGAAGAGGCTGCGAGATCTGGATCCTTGCCTAACTTCAAAAACCGTTTGTCCCCTTTTTTGTCCTGCCAGTCTGTAAGAATCTGTTTCAGAGACAAAACATACATAACTTTAGACATGGGCAGTAGGTGGGAGAAAGACAAATGGAAAAAACATTTCACCTGTCTCTGTTCTTCCAGCGCTCTGAGACGTCGACTCGCAGAGGACAGGAGAGTTTCCAGCTCCAGCTGAAGCGTGTCAAGCTCCTCAATTCCAATGCCATCATCTTCTGAGCGGCTTAGTACTGCGGTGTAGCGTGGACACACTTTCACATGGTCCACAGGTTTGAAGTCATAGTACTTCAGAGGGGGACAGTCCTTCAGTTCACTCATCTTCTCATTAACAGGAACCTATATCTGAAAAAAAGGCATATAAATAAAGTCAGGGTTGTGCGAGGTATTCAAAAAGGTTTTATTCATTCCTTACAATAAATGAGCAACACAAGACTGTAACATATATGTTTTAGTTTAGGAGGTAAAGGCATGGTTGTTAGTAAACATCTACACAGAGAGATAATGCTAGATATGGACTGCTGTAGATGTTATTCATAAAGTTTATCTGTGACAATGAATGCCAATCTTGTATGTATTGCACCCCTTGTATTCACTCTCACTCTGTTATGCAATATTGATCACCATATATGAGAGCAGTCTGAGAGCCAGCCACTGTAAGCTAACGGCTACGTGCTAATTCAGCTGCATGCTGTTCAAACCTCAGGACACTAGTATATTATCAATAAATATGCTCATTCCTTGCAATAAAAAAGCTTATAATGGCAATTAAAAAGATGTTAAAAGTCGAAATAGGAGGATAACCTGAAGTCATACAAAGCATTTATTCATAAAATATCATTGTTTACCTCCGATAAAAGGGGCATCCATTACTGACTAAACCATTATCTTAACACGGTGGGAGAACGTTCGCCGATTAAATTTTAATAACAATAATGTGTATTACAGGTACTCTAGTATGATCGACGTGTGTTTTATTTACACATCTAGACCAATTTGTATATACTATCTGCAAAATAATTATTTAATATCGGATAAATATTCCCAGTTGACAGTTAACGTCCACGACGCACGGAATGGTACATTCCTGACTGAAGCGCGTCCAAGCAGTGGAAAAAAATATTTTTTCTTTTTAGAGACTCACGTGCGGTTTAAACTACAAAATAGATAATGTTTGTTTCAGGACAGTAATATTTGTAGACAAACGCGTCTTTGATTCTAATGTATTTGACCTGTCTCGTTATTTGCCATATAAGGAAGAAAAAGCGAATCAAGGTAAGATTGCTACTGGGCTTGGCCGTAAATATAAGAATAGATGTGAAAATTGCATGGCCGTTTTGATGTTGTTACAGTTTTCGCTCAATTTCATAGTTTCTTAAATAGAAACATAAGAACTTGTATTTGTATGAAAATTGATTTAATCACCCACCATTTACTTTTGTATATTTAAATCATGAGCGTTTGATAATTAAACTGGTTTGCACTTCTTTTAGGTATATTACGGAAGTGTGAGAACGCAATGGAGGCGTGTTTTCTCATCTCTAGGCGTGGCGTGCGGACTTCCGTCTTCCTCCACAGACCTCATATAAAATGGTAAGAGATTTACATTTCTATCAAGTTGCTAAGATTTTTTTATTACAACGCTAGCTGTCAAATTGACTTAATAATAAGAATTCATTAAAACAATTGATAGCGATCACAGCAGTGATTTTTTTCTGGTTTATTTGATCGAGTGATGTTAGTCTATCTTGGTTTATGCTAGCTGGCTAACGTCAGTGATTTTGCAGGCAAAAATCAAAACAATAAATTAACTTTTTAAAATGCACATTACACTGCATAGATAAAATAGATTTAATTAATGACACGTGTTTGATGTATGTAGAACAACCAGTAGTTATTAATAAGTGATGTTCAGGCAGATGTTTGACACTTCAGCACCTGAAAATGACTGACTCGAACTCAATGGAGTAGCCAAGCACAAACCAGCTCTTCCACCCACGGACAATCACGTTCCTATGTATAAATGGATATACATTTGTTATAAAATGAAGTGTTGTCATTAAACAGAAATATATTTTTTAAGGACTGTATCGGTATTTATTATAAATGATTTATCCGTGCATATCATTATTGTTGTTGTAATTCATGTGAACTAGTAATCTTTAATCAAAATAACTTCCTCTTCCACTTGCAACAATGTCTCTTCTGTGGTGACGTGTTTATTGGTGCGAGGGCGGGACAACCTGTCAATCACATGACATCACCGAAATAGCAATCACAACCCTCCTATCTATTCCCCATGCACAAATCAAGTCCTGCCTTACAGTTTTTCTTGTTTGCTAATGGCGAGTTCACACTGCACGATTTTGACTCGCCGACAGGTTTTGCGAAATCGCAGACAAATGCTCGAAATCATAGGCAAATCGGTGCTCGTTCATGCGAGTGACAATCACGCAGTGTGAATTACCAAAGACAATATCTGCCCGTGAGATATTTGGCATGCTAAATATCTGGACCTGTCGGCAATTCAAAATCCTGCTGTGTGAAATGTGCTGTGACTGAAAATGACACCGGCAATAACCTACAGCCAATGAAAGAGCAAGATACAGGGCAGCGGGAGGTTCAGGGAGGAGTTATAGACCACAATATCAGTGTTTTAATATATATATTTACAATTATATCAAACAGAAACAGCACAAGCATTTGCTTGACCAGCCGCAACAGCAGAACATTGCAAAATGATTTATTTCCTCCAACTCAATTTGCAGAACACAATCTTTGCTACCTGTGTCTCTTCAACCATTTCCTCCTCCATAATCTTTTTTATTTGTCTAATTTTCACTGCATATCGACGCACAGACAGTTTGGATCACAAGCTTCTTGCGAGCTATAATTTTTAATAACAATTCTTGTTTTGTGTGAGAACTCACAACTCACTTGTCACATCTCGCGTATGTTTGGTGGTGAAATGTAGTTTGCCGACGGGACAGAATTGTCGGCAATTCTTCCAATTGTAAATTCATGAACTGTGAAACCCCTGTCGCCGATCCATCGTGTAGTGTGAACACAGCAGACACTGAATGCTACCCCAGATAGTTGTGCAGTGTGAAAAGAGCAGTGATCCGTCTACTTTGGAAATCATGCAGTCTGATCTCTGCATAAGCTATGAGATATGTGTTGCAGTAGGGAAGAAAAGATCATCGCAACTTCCGTTTCATGCCGACTTTAATTAAATATTCTATTTTTTATATGTAGACGGCAACATTGCGACCCTACCTGAATGCGGTGCGCGCCACTCTTCAAGCAGCCCTGTGTCTGGAGAACTTCTCCTCTCAGGTGGTGGAGCGACACAACAAACCTGAGGTGGAGGTTAGGTGAGGAAATCCCTCATAAACCCAATGTCCTCACTCTATATATGATGTGTCTTTAACTGATAAACGTGTGCAATGTATGTCTTTCAAAACAGGAGCAGCAAAGAGCTTCTGTTGCAGCCGGTGGTCATAAGCCGCAATGACAAGGAGAAGGTCCTGATCGAGGGGTCTATAAACTCAGTGAGAGTCAGCATTGCTGTCAAACAGGTATGAATATGAAGATGTAGATATAGTGAATTTTTCTAGTCATCATCTTCTAAAGATAATTCATGGTCTTTTTAGGCCGATGAGATTGAGAAGATCCTGTGCCATAAATTTATGAGGTTCATGATGATGCGAGCAGAGAACTTCTTCATCCTGCGGAGGAAACCCGTTGAGGTGAGATCTGTTGTACAAACAAGGGATGAAGCAATATACAATTTATTTAACCAAACACTCATGTCATGCAAGTCTTTTTGGTGGAGTCATGTAGGACTTTAGGACAAATGCTGCATGATATAACTACAGATTATGGTATCATTTTTGAAATTCTGAATAATGTAAACTATGAATCTAAAGACCCATTCAAACCAAGGACGATAACTTTAAGGATAACTATATAAGCGTCCACTAATACTGATATCGTTCTGTTTATTCTAAGCTCCTGCTTGTTCGCAGCTTTAAATGCTCAAGCTCATTACAGCAGGATGGAATCTGATTGGCTGTTAATGTTTTTATCGTTCATCAGCTGGATAAAATCGTTCTGAAAATAATTCCAGCAATATCTCTATATCCTTATCATTATAGCTGTGGTGTGAACTCTGCTATTCTCTATTATTGTTTATTTTTAGAACTATATCTTTATCATTATCTTTATAGCTATATAAAGATAACGATAACGTCCTTGGTGTAAATGGGCCTTGACACATGTTTTCCAATTTCCTCTTTTGTGCTTTTCAGGGCTATGACATCAGCTTCCTCATCACCAACTTCCACACAGAACAGATGTATAAACACAAGCTGGTGGACTTCGTCATCCATTTCATGGAGGAGATCGACAAGGAGATCAGCGAGATGAAGCTGTCGGTCAACGCTCGGGCCCGAATTGTCGCAGAGGAATTCCTCAAGAACGTATGTTTGAGATGTAGCATGTTTATCTTTTAGAGATGCACTGATTGCAATTTTCTTGGACAATTCTGTTTTGTTTTTTTGTTTTGTTTTTGTAAGTGTGACCTGCCGATAATGATTTTAGCAGATTCTGATTAGTTTTTTAAAGAACTATAATTGACAGCATATGCAAACAAAAATCTTCTTTTCTTCAATGCAACATTTTATTTTCATAAAAAAAACAAGTAAAAGACAGTAATAAAATAAACACATTTCAAAAACAGCACAAATAAATGCAATAGAATAAAGAGAGAAATGAAATAAACACAGCTTTAAAGGGTTAGTTCACCCAAAAATGAAATTAATTACTCACCCTCATGTCGTTTGACACCCGTAAGACATTTGGTCATCTTCAGAACACAAATGAAGATGTTTTGTTGCAATCCGATTGGTTCAGAAAGGCCTCCATTGACAGCAATGTAATTTCCTCTCTCAAGACCCATAAAAGGTACTAAAGACGTCGTTACAAAGTCCATCTCACTACAGTGGTTCTACAATCATTTTAGGAATAGTTTTTGTGCTAAAAAAAACTAAATAACTTATAAAGAGATGGCAGATTTAAAAACACAAATTCCTGAAGCTTCGGAGCTTTATCACGTGACTTTAGCGATCCGAACCGCTGATTCATAGCGCTTCGAAGCTTCAGAAAGCAGTGTTTTGAAATTACAGTCGTTATTTAGGGGTTTTTTTTGCACACAAAAATTATTCTCGTCGCTTCATAAAATTATTGTAGAACCACTGTGAGATGGACGTCTTTAGTACCTTTTATGGCTCTTGAGAGAGGAAATGTCATTGCTGTCATTGAGGCCTTTCTGAGCCATCTGATTTCAACAAAAACATCTTCATTGTGTTCCGAAGATGAACAATGGTCTTTCGGGGATCGAACGCATGAGGGTGAGTAATTAATGACATAATTTTCATTTTTGGGTGAACTAACCCTTTACGTTTTTCTGGTGGGTATACAGTATATTCAGGTAAGAAATACTACAGTAAATAAAATATTCAAATATAAAACAACACTGGATAGTCTTCATTGTAAAAATTAAAGGTACAAAAGTTACAATTAAAGTTACAAAAGTTATTCAGTCAAGAGGAGAGAGTGATTTTCTGTCTTTCATTCTTTGAATGACATGACATGACAGACAGCAGCAGTTTTATTAGGCTGCTGCTGTTTAAGAGTTTATGCACAGATCCAGTATACTGTTACACAACATGTTATCTTTCTCAACCATTTACGTTCTAAAACTGACTCTGTGTAACTGAATACTTGCCAAGACATGCATTTTGACATAGTTTTGTGAGTATTTGACCATTTAAGCACAGTAAGCCACTCATTTTGATAGTTGCTAGTCACAAGGTGTTTGAGAGGCGGCTTTATGTGCGGCACTTACATACAGTATATCAGTGGTGCGCGCGAAACCTGCGTGAATTAGTGTATGAGACGAGTGAGTAAGAGAAGTCGGGTGTGTGTCAACTTGCCATCGGAGAGAAGAGAGTGAGAACATGCAGCTGACGTTTATTGCCTGTGTCGCTAGCAACAAAATGTGAGACTGTTACCGGTCCGGGCCAAGCATGCGGCTGCTTTCGGTCATTCAGTGCATCTCTAATATCTTTTTACAGACATGTTTAGAAGAATAGAAAGTCATTTTTTATTTTGACTCTCTATATATTTTTTCTCTTCTAGTTCTGAGGATGCTTGTCTACATTCCTAATACCCATCAGAGATTGGATGTTGCTTTGGTTCCTGCGGACAAAAACATTCAACGTTTTTAAAATCTCCACAGAGCAAAGAGTTTATTAGTTAGCATCCACAAGCAAGAAGAACTACAGGAACAACTGGCCAGTCCTGCAGCACTATATGCAGTCCTCTTTGCCTTCTGTTCAAGGTGCTCCTTGTGCCCATGGATATTAACAATTGTACATTTAGTCAAGAATTTATAACTCTCGTTTTCTGTTGTTAGAAAGAAAAATAAGAAAACACACGTCAAGGCAGGTCCTTAAAAGTATTACCTGTAATTAATATTGATGGGCACAGGAATCTTGTTGTTGGACTGTATTTTTTTCTCTTCTGTTGTCTTTTATATACATGTACTCATGTGCTTAATTTTTGTTACAAAGAAAGAAAAGAATCAATTCAATGTTAAAGAGATCATGAGGGAAACAATTAAGAAAAAAATTTGCACAGCTAAACTCCAATAAGATAACTATACAAAAAAAAAAAAAACCTGTGTAAAAACAAAATTTCAATAAAATATATTGTGCTTTCTGTACCTCTTTGGATTTATTTCTAAATTGCATTCACTTGTGCTTTCCAACCACTTATATTAATCAATCTTTCTGCAGTTTTTGTTACTTCTTATTTATCAGGGTTTTTTGTTTATACAATGCCATCTGAAACGTGTATTGAGCCAAGTTCTAGGCCAATTGTGTTACTCATGCATTCTGTGCATAAAATGTGATGAGAATCATAAAGCTAGACTGAGTACAGAAGTGGATATTGATCCTCAAATGCTTAGTAATCAATAGAGAAGTCCTTTTGTGATCTATCATTTTGAGCATGATTACTTGAAAAGATTGGTAACAATGGATACCCAGTCCAGTCAATTCATTGTAATCTGACTGTGATAATGATTTGTTATTATGTTAATTGCTCTTCTTAGGACAAAATAACAACACAATCAATTCATCTCAAGTAAGATGTTAAGTTGTTTGTAAGAAATATGAAACAAAGCAGCCTGGCTTGCTGAATTGAATGTTGGGCAGAGAATGATTTGCTGATTTTGTAGTTGGCAGAGTTCACTGTTGTTTATTGAAAACCTGAAAAGATAACAACTGTAAAACTACAGTAAGGCAATCCCACTTTCTGTTACTTTTTTGCTGTTTTTATTCAACAAAAGCACACTTTTTTCATGGATTATCAGGAGAAAAGCCAAAGCTTTGAATGCATTGTGACTGGTTAATGGCACATGACCTTGCAAACCTTGATCTAGTAAGGCCAGTGTTTCAGGGGTGTGTATTCACTACACTTGCCATCTTCATATATGTATGTATGTATACATGTGTGTGTGTGTGTGTGTGTGTATGTATATATATATATATATATATATATATTAGACTGGACTGTGAGAAAAGTCTATAAATGATCCAATTGGAGGGTAGTGTGTCCCCTTTATTATAATTTGATGATTTTTTGTCAAATCACATCTGTTTAATATGCTGCAGGCTCATTTATTTATATAAACAAAACAATTGATCATAAATAATATTGATGGTGAAAAGTAATATAATAACATTGGGTTGTGGTTTGCTTATTGTCTCGCGAGAGTTGGCAACACTGTTTCGAACTCGTCAAAATGAGCTCTTTGCATTCAAAGTTTGACTTGAGAGGCCTTTCATATCCAATTTTTCAACTAGGAAACTATTTACGACAATTCCGATAGCACGTGAAGGCAGTTAGTCAATGAGGCACCAGAGGACTTTTCTCGGGAGGAGGTCTGGGTGTCATTTGATTCTGCAGTGAATACCACTTGCATTTCATCGCCGAACTGAAAAAGAAATCGACGTTCTCGCTGAAGGCGGGAAATTGTAACCGTCGGACGTGCGTATCCATAGTTTCCCTTTAAAACAATTGCACCAAATATCCGCGTTTGTTGTGACACAGCTTTGAGTTGTTTGACGCTTCTTTTCACATCTGTGGCACAGAGTCACACAGAAAGAATCCTGCCAAAGAGACTGCGAAAGCCACAGAAGGATACCACATGCCTGTGAGTCTGTCACGCACAAACACAGAATATCATTCCAGTGCATTATTATTATACTCTCCACATATTATGTCTGCACTTATAAAGGTCAAGGGCTGGGTAAATCTCCTCTCATATCAGTGCAAAGGGATTCCAGCTGACCCCACAGCAATTCACACAGGGTATTAACGTAGGCCTAGGGAGAGACTTCACATGCAGCTGGTTTTGGTGCTTGTATTTGTACTATTGAGCGAGTTAAAAGACATTGTATGGCAGTAAACACAAAAGAAAAAAGACTTCACTATTTTCAACTGAAATTTCAACTTATTTATTACCTAACTTTAATATTGTATTTTTTTAAATTAATAATATAAAATAAGATTGCTTATATGAGTTACTAAAGCTTTGTTTCTGGTTTTCATCTGACTGTGTTATCTGATGTGGTATTATTATGTGCAAAGTTTATTTGTGTTTCAGTGGTTGACACGTAAGTGTTGGTCTGCAAGCTTGTAGTAATGCAGCGCATTGTGATAGTTTTTCTAAATGCATGGCTCTGGCCAGGGCTTTGGCGTTTGTAAGTCAATACTCCATCTCAGACTTTTGAACGTCACCCACATCTCGCTCACATGCCTTCACTACAGAACAGATGCCATCACGTACATCTATTCTTCACAGTTTTCTTTTGCAGTTCATAAATTGTTTTCTTTTCCAGCAACTGAGGATATGTCATCTGAGTGCTGTGGTTTAGGGAAGGCTGATATCCTTTTATTGCCAGGGTCATCTGCTCCCAAAATCATGCATAGATGTATTGCTATTGAGCTATTAAAAGTTTGTTTGTGTGCCAATCATATTTTGGGGACCAAATTGTTTCCAGAAATGAGCTTAACTTGACAACAAAAAAAAAAAAAATGAAGAGGAGGGGTGCAGCGGTGCAATACACATCGGGCCCTATCATATGCCCGGCGCCTGGCGGGACCAGGCACGCTGACCGTTTCCATTGTTAAACTAGCGAAAATGGATTCGGACATGCACTAAGTGCACCTGCGCTTCAGACCATACGCTTAGACCGTTAAAATAGTTCACGAGATACACAATTCACAATATTGGGTTGCCCAAGAACAAGATGATATTTTAACAGTATTTTTTTTTAGAATCTTCAATGACAAATTATATGACTGTAAAAATAGTCTTTTATTTGATTGAAAGTCACAAAATGCAAATGCAATGCAAGTGCATTTTTAAATGTTTTAACTAATCTAGGGCTGCCATTATCAATTATTGCAGTAATCAAGTAATCCTTCGATTATTTTGATGGTTAAGAGTAATCAGATATTTTTTTGTGTGTGTGGTAATAAAAATAGACCTAGGTGAATATTAGCCATTTAACTGGCTTAAAATACATATATAATAACAATGAGGAAATAAAGTATCCGAGGTGTAAACAAGTACAACAAGCCGAGGTGGTTGTTGTTGTTACACTTTACAGTATGATCAAATTCTTGTTTAATATTGCCAACATTTAACACAAATGTCCACTTAATCTTTAATATTTGGCAGCCACTGTAATTTCTTGAACAAGAACATGTGGACAGACTTCAAAACATGCAAATTTAGAGCAAACTCAGGACTTTTATTTCAAAATCACAAAGAACAACCATTTGCGTATTTAGAAACATTGATGTATTCTCCTTTGACATAGGCTTACAATGATTTACATTACAAATCTGCTGAAATGTTACTCGTTGCATTGCCAGAGATGAACGTTCAACCGAAACTCATAGCATAAATGGAGTTTGTTAACCGAGCTGCTGTGACGCTCCTCGCATGTTGTACATGGCGATAGTATAGCGTAAGCGTCTTGAACTGTGACAGGCATTACACTTTCTGTACAAGTTGAATACAGAAGGTGGTTTTGGCAGACGCTAGATATTTTACTTTATAAAGTTTTAAATATGGAAATTTTTCTTACAAAACCCCATTAATTTGCTTATCCTCCCAGAGCCATGTGTGAGGGATGGATGCACTTTTTTAGTCTTCAAACTCCAAAGCAAAAGTTTGCATACCTTTTAAAATGACAAAATATCATTTTAGATGACATTTTACTCATACATTTTTTTATGCACACATTTTAATATTCGTTCCCACTTCCCAGTCCTCACAGACACCAAGGTATTGTTTGCTTTTGTCAATATCTGTATTATATTCCTTAAAAAATGTTTTTTAATAACCCAGTACAATCCATTAAATGCATTGTAAATCGATCCCTCACAGCCTTGTTTTCATTCCTGTCAAAAATTATATTTGGAGCTATCCCGACTATCTCTAAGGTTCCATTCACCCTGCCGGTCAAAAGTTACAAAGACATTACTAATTTATGTTTCTGATTCTGGTCTTCTTTTGTAAAATATTTTTATTTAACTTTATACTTTTTATCTTAAGGTTCATGCTTAAAATGAATTTAAAACTTTATATAAAAATGTGATTTTTTTGTTTTGTTTGTAATGGATAGTTGAACCAGAATGTGAAAGAAAACAGAAGCAGCTGAGTACAAACCTCTTACAGCAGAGGGCGCTAAACAACCACAGAGGACAGAGGTGACTGTGAGATAGATATGAAAGACTAGAAACCGTAGCACAGTCATATTACTTACAAAAAGCTTATGTGTACACTTTGAGAGTCTTTCCAGCATAATTTTTTTTTTAACAGCAAAAAAATGATAGAAAAGATTTGTGTGTGTGTGTGTACATAGAATACATATTTTTGTTTTGACTTCCGTTAGGGATTTCTTTTTTATAGCAAGTAATCACTGCAAACACATTCTTTGTAAGATTTGTAGCTCATTTGTGAGGTTGTTTAATGATGAGCTCCTATTTTAAGCTGTGACATGTTGGACCGCAGACACGTGTGTCCTGTCACCACCATACATGTGTTTGTAGCTCCGTCGAATTGACTCATAATCCTTGATTTTCTTCTTAACACTCGCTTACAAGCGAATACTTTCTATTAATTACAGCGTGTGAACATATCACCGATCGATTCTCTAAAACAACAACAATCGGATTGCTTTGATATCGCTACTTATATCGAACTTCGCTACTAGCCGTGACGCTAGCATTGCAGCGTGGTAACTTATTTACACCCGTAACCACTGAAACCTACAATTCGCCATTGTAGCACATTTACTACAATGGCGAATAACTCGGATGTGTGTCTAATGTTACCTTTGAGTGCAGGTGAGGACGTTCGAGCTGCATTCGGTGCAGTTGGAGTTGGAGTCGTTGGACAAGCAGATTCGCGACCTACAAGACAGGCGAGCCGTGCTGAGAAGCGGCGTTCAGCGCTGGAAACATCACGCGCCCGATGCTCACAAGTCAGTGGTTGGTAACCTTTTGACTCCGACCTCGTCTACTCCGTGTGTTTCTCTGCACAGGACCCAAGCACCCAGGGCGCGATCATCCCTGGTTTCGTTCACTCCGGCACCGACACAGCACCATGGACCCTGGGTGTTTCCACAGCGGAAGGCGAGCCAGGACCAGAGCAAGGACCTCTCCACCCCTCCCGGTCTTGAGATCTCCACTCAGAACCGCTTCTCCCCTCTTCGCGAGGCGAGCGCTGTGGTCATCGGTACTTCCATGCGTCCGGCATGTCCGCGCTACTTCAGGTAAAGGTAAGGTGCGCACTCACTGCTTTCCTGGTGCTCGTGTTCTCGGCGTCGCCGCGCAGGTTCCCGAGATCCTGAACGGTGACGCAGCGATCGGAGCTGTCGTGCTGCACGCGGAACGAACGACATCAGGCTGCGGCAGACGGAGGTTCTGAAGAAGGACTACAGGAGTCTGGTCGAGACGGTGCGCAGAACATCGCCTGAAGCAACGATCATCGTGTCTGGACCCCTTCCCACGCACCGACTAGGACATGAAAGGTTTAGTAGATTACTTGCTCTAAATGAATGGTTAATGTCATGGTGTAATGAACAGAAGCTGCTCTTTGTAAATAATTGGAATCTGTTTTGGGAGCGACCTAGGCTCTTCCGTCCTGATGGCCTCCACCCCAGCAGAATCGAGCGGCTCTACTGTCGGACAACATCTCCAGGGCGTTACACACCACCATATGACTAGTAAGTCAAAGTTCAAATCACAGTCTTTGCTGTCCTAACTTAATTGACATAAGTACCAATGTAGAACATTATATAGAAACTGTGTCTATTCCTCGCTTAGTGAGGTCAAACTTTAAATCTACTGTAAGATCTAGGAAAATCTAATTGTGATTAAACCAGAAAATCTCAATATTAGTGAACAAAAACAATTTCTAAAACTAGGTCTTCTAAACATTAGATCGCTCACACCTAAGGCGGTTATTGTAAATGAAATGGTCACAGATAATAGTTTCGATGTACTTTGCCTTACTGAAACCTGGCTTAAGCCAAATGATTATTTCGGTCTAAATGAGTCTACTCCACCAGGATACTGTTATAAGCATGAGCCCCGCCTGATTGGTCGTGGCGGCGGTGTTGCAATAATCTATAGAGATATTCTAAATGTTACTCAGAAAACAGGTCACAGGTTTAATTCGCTTTGAAGTACTAGTGCTAAATGTTACGCTCTTAGATGTAAGAAAGAAAACCGCTTTTATCTCTAGCCTTGGCTACTGTATATAGACCTCCAGGGCCCTATGCTGATTTCCTAAAAGAGTTTGCAGACTTTCTCTCAGATCTATTGGTCAATGTCGATAAAGCATTAATTGTTGGAGATTTTAACATACACGTAGATAACACAAATGATGCGTTAGGGGCTGCGTTACAGATCTATTAAACTCCTTTGGGGTCAAGCAAAACGTCACTGGTCCAACTCATCGCCTTAATCACACACTAGATTTAATTATATCACATGGAACCAACCCAACCGATATAGATATTATACAACAAAGTGATGATGTCACTGACCATTACATGGTAACTTGCATACTGCGTACTGCTGAAATCTGTCATGTTGCGCCACGTTATCGACCAGGCAGAACGATCCTTCCAACCACTATAGATAGATTCTCAAATAGCTTACCTGATCTGTCTCAGCTGCTCAGTGAACCCAAACAAACAGATGAACTAGAGGAAATGACTAGCAGTATGAGCACCATTTTCTCTAGTACATTAGAAAATGTTGCACCAATTAGATTAAAAAGGTTAGAGAGAAAACTAAAGCACCATGGTACAACAGTGCTACACATGTTATCAAGAGAGAAACTCGTAACTTAGAGCGTAAATGGAAACAAACTCATTTAGAGGTCTTTAGAATCGCGTGGAAAGATAGTATGTCACGTTATAAAAGGCCCTAAAAGCAGCCAGGGCTGAGCATCTCCGCAAACTAATAGAAAATAACCAAAATAATCCAAGGTTTTTATTTAACACCGTGGCTAGATTAACAAATAAACAAGCATCGCCTGAGCAAAATATTCTTACAGTTTAGTAGTAACGATTTTATGAATTTCTTCACTGAGAAAATAGAAAGCATCAGAAACAGAATTGTAAATGTACAACCTTTAATGATGTCTTATGATTCAACCTCAATTATCGCCCCTCAAGAACTACTACACCGCTTTACAACTATAGGACAGGAAGAGCTAAATAAACTTATCATTGCATCTAAATCAACAACATGTTTATTAGATCCAATACCCACTAAACTACTGAAAGAGCTGTTACCTGTAGTGGAAGAGCCTCTTCTCAATATTATTAACTCGTCTTTATCTTTAGGTCATGTTCCAAGAATATTCAAGTTGGCAGTCATAAAACCTCTCATTAAGAAGCCACAATTGGATCATAATAACCTAGCAAATTACAGACCCATTTCAAATCTTCCATTTATGTCTAAAATACTAGAAAAAGTTGTGTCTGCTCAATTGTGCTCTTTCTTGCAAGAAAATGATATCTATGAAAAATTTCAACTGATTCAGACCACACCATAGCACAGAAACTGCGCTCGTTAAAATCACAAATGATTTACTTCTAGCTTCTGACCAAGGCTGTATCTCAATACTAGTTCTACTTGATCTTAGTGCTGCTCGATACTATAGATCATAAAATACTCTTAGATCGACTTCAAAATTACACTGGTGTTCAGGGAAAGGCATTAAACTGGTTTAGATCACTTATCAGACCGCTACCATTTTGTCTGTCTAAATGGGGAAAAATCAAAGATAACGCCAGTAGACTATGGGGTGCCGCAAGGATCTGTGTTAGGCCCTCTGCTATTCTCAATATATATGCTGCCACTTGGTAATATTATAAGAAAACATGGAATTAATTTTCACTGTTATGCTGATGACACTCAATTATATATCTCATCACGACCAGATGAAAACGCTAAATTATCTAAACTGACAGCGTGTTGAAGATATTAAATACTGGATGACGTGTAATTTTCTGCTATTAAATTCAGATAAAACAGAGGTATTACTTATTGGTCCAAAAACGCCCACAAAACCTCTCACAATACAACTTAAACTTGGAAGGACGCCCTGTCACTTTATCCACTACAGTAAAAGACCTGGGTGTTATATTAGACCGCAACTTGTCTTTCAAAAATCATATTTCATATGTTACAAGAACAGCATTTTTCCACCTTAGAAACATTGCTAAGCTACGTAACATGCTATCTATTTCTGATGCAGAAAAGTTAGTTCATGCATTCATGACCTCAAGACTAGATTACTGTAATGCTTTATTAGCTGGTTGTCCTGCATCCTCAATAAACAAGCTACAGTTAGTCCAAAACGCAGCTGCTAGAGTTCTTACTAGGTCAAGAAAATATGATCATATAACACCAATTTTATCATCTCTACACTGGTTACCTATTAAGTTCATTATCAATTACAAAGTATTGCTACTGACCTATAAAGCCCTAAATGGTTTAGCTCCAGTGTATTTAATGGATCTTCTATCGCCTACAATCCATCGCGCTCTTTAAGATCACTAAACTCGAGGCTTCTGGTCGCTCCTAGGATATCTAAGTCCACTAAAGGAGGGAGGGCATTTTCATATTTAGCTCCTAAACTCTGGAATAGCCTTCCTGATATTGTTCGAGGTTCAGACTCGCTGTCCCAGTTTAAAACTAGATTAAAGACGATCTCTTTAGCCAAGCATTCACATTATAATTACCTTTTATACTACAGTTAAATCGGATCGAAAGAATTAATATTCTGAACAGCAGCTATGCTAATTATTTCCCATCTGCTTTTCTGTTATTATCTCGGGACACTAGTCCCGAGGTAAATAGTTGGTCAGCTCCAGTTTGTATCCAGCCTCTCATGGAGACTTCAGATGCCCCAACACCTGTGATGAGACGACTCGACGCCTGTGAAGAGACGACTCAACGCCAGCGCTGTTATAGCGCCTAAAATAATACATGATTGATTAACTTTTTCTAACATTTTTCAATGTACATTTATAAAATGCACTTTCTGTAAAGCTGCTTTGAAACAATGTGTATTGTGAAAAGCGCTATACAAATAAATTTGAATTGAATTGAATTGAACCATAAAGGATATTGCCATCATGCTCCTTGACTCTTGTTCTGCCTCTCAACAGCCTAAATGACCCAGTCACTGAGGAGCAGAAACCACGGGCTAAGTGGCCCCATCAAACAAGTTTATTATGTATTACTCAATAGCAAAGCATATTGAGCAAAGCACAGAAGGAAATAAA
The DNA here is from genome assembly GCA_023029165.1 of Gobiocypris rarus. NCBI lineage: Eukaryota > Metazoa > Chordata > Actinopteri > Cypriniformes > Gobionidae > Gobiocypris > Gobiocypris rarus. Next base: position 20,027,934 of record CM040931.1, read on the forward strand.
TTAGGGACCATGCACCCGATATTATGCAAGGATTTAAATTGAGATCGCAAACAGGAACTTCTTGTTAAATTTCTTTCAATTGCAATTCAACGGTTAGTTCACCCCAAAATGAAAATTCTGTCATTAAATACTCACCTTCATGTCATTCCACATCCGTAAGACCTTTGTTTTTTTGAACAAACAAAGCACTCGTTGAAGCACACTTAATAAAATTGAGGTTAAACCACTAGAATCACATGGATTACTTTAATTATATTTTTCCTTTTGTTCTGGACCTTGAATGTGTGAATTGCATTGCTCCCAATGGAGGGACAGAAAGATCTCAAATTTCATCATATCTTTATTTGTGTTTTCGAAGATCAACAAAGTTTTTACGAGTGTGGAATGACATGAGTAAATAGCGTAAGAGAAGAGGTTGTTGAATAAAATTGTTATTTTTGTTTGTTTTTGCGCACATTAAGTGTTCTCGTCGCTTCATAAAGTTAAGGTTGAACCACTGGAGTCACTTGGACTATTTTAACAATGCCTTTACTTTATTACCTTTATTACCTTAATTACCTTTCTGGGCCTTGAAAGTTGAAATTTTGTTGCAGTCTATTGAGGGGCCTGAGAGCTCTTGGATTTCATAAAAAATATCTTAATTTGTGCTCCAAAGATAAACGGAGGTCTTACAGGTTTGGAACGACATGAGGATGAGCGAGTAATGACAGAATTTCAATTTTTGGGTGAATTAACCTTAAGTTTGTTCTCATGACTATGTTGGCACATTTTACTATCCCTTCCCTTGTTTTAAATTGCTTTCACAATATAATTAATTCCCTTGTTTTAGTGAATCATGTCCACGTTGTAATAATTAATTCCCTTGCAGACCCATTGCTGGGCAATCTTTGTGCCCTAAGCGTATTTCCTTTATGGTTCCCCGGGGATTGGTGCGCGGTCTCTTCTTCTCTGGTGGCACGCGGTCATGGAGATTTCCCCCTTTCTATATGCAAAGCGCTTTGAGTACCCAGAAAAGTGCTATTTAAATGTAACAAATTATTTTAGTTTGAAATCTCTGGGGTTGTGTTTCAGTGTAGACGGACCAAAACCAAGCGACAACCTCCCACAGTCTCTCTTGAAGCCGACACGGTAGTCACTTAAAGTGCAAGTCATCAACTGGCTGTAAGAGACAGGCTCCAAAAGGGAGTCTAATCTGTATCTCCCCCATGTTAAAATGGCCAACTTTACAGCATCAAATATGTTTACAGCCTGGTACAAAAAGTGTTTTTGGTCTATACAGCCAATTTTGCCCTTCATGACAATTGTGAGGGGAGTGATTATTATTTTTTTAATATGTATATTTATCAGTTAAAATTATATTAAGCCTTAAAGTTCTGTGTAATTAAGGAGTGGCCTCTTGAGTGACAGGTGGATTGCCACTATGGTTGAGCTAGGTGGGTGTGGTTTTAGCAACCAGGCACCTCAGCTCCACCCACGTCCCGCCTCTTTGCCCATTTTCAGTTATCCGGGAGAGATGCGCTGCCAAGACGGCACTGGTCGACTTAAGGCTTCAAAAATGCTCTTCAGAAACCTACAGGTGATGTCACGGACTCTACAATCATTGCATATCCTTCCCTGATTCGTCATGCCCCTATCATATGACTATTCCACTACCAGAACACAGCAATAACAGACCAGAGCCATCTCTCTCAACAGCTCTGAAACAGACCAGCCTTGACGACCATGTAAATAATAACATGGTGACAGAACTGTAAGCTTTGCTGACTTTGTTGACCTTTGTGCAGTTAAACTCAGCATTTTATAATACTGCAGCTGCCTACATGCGCAGGACACAAGCTATTATTAGAGAAATCGGCAACTGTTTACACTTGTACGCGCATGCCCAGTGCGCATGAATGGTCATGTGACATGCGTTTTCAGTCGCGTAGTATGGACGGAGATCTCTTCCGAAATGCCAGTATGGACAATTATTTAACGCTGTATTAAAATAAAAATGCACTAGCGTGAACATAGCCTTAGGGATAGGGTTTTGATCCCTAACCCTAAGTATAAGAAATAGCAATTAGTAATTACCAGCTGCTTCTTCTACTGCTTCCTCCTTTTGTGTCCACAGCCCTTCACGAGAAGACTCACGGATGTCCTTTTTAACAAAGAGCACAGCTGTCTGGCCTAAGCACAGGAAGTGTCTGTCAGCTCAGGACTATGTTCTGTTGCCAGGGGAACAGTTGGAAGTGGGGTTTCCTGTTCCTAGAGAGTGGGGAGAGAAAGAGAGACCCTTGTGTGCTGAGGTGAAAGAGGGCAGTTAGAACACTAAGAACAGACTCATTTTCTCTTTGTTGTTTGAATGGCTTCTCTAAATCACACATTACATTAGATGACCCATCATACCCGAATGCTATTGATCTACTAATGTGCTGATGCAGGGGCCTTTTATGCCATTATATTGATTAGGGATTTTTTCCCCTGCCTGTTTTATGGTCAGCCAAGCACAAATAGTAAGTCTGATCACTTTGAAAAGCATTAATACATCTTACAACCACAATCTTCCACAAGCCAGATAATTTGAGGCATCATTCATGTCTGTAGCACAGGCGTGAGGTGCATTCTTATCACTAAACCTAAGTTGATTGCTGGAACAGAAATGGAAATAATGACCAGGGATGCATGATATATTGGATATTATTGATATTTGACAAATATTTTTCATTTAGCAATATCTTACAATATCTTACAATTTAACAACATGCTCCTTTCCCCTATTTTTACATTAAGGTTACCTTTTGCCATCATCCAATGCTCACTTAAAGATAAAGATACACAAAAAAATTGAGAAACTGAGATTTATACATCATCTGAAAGCTGAATAAATAAGTTTTTCATTGATGTATGTTTTGTTAGGACAATACATGGCCGTGATCCAACTATTTGAAAATCTGGAATCTGAGACGTAAGCCTTGGACATGCAATCAAGTCACAGTTTGACGTGGGCGTGAACGCATGTCGGATCATTCAAACCAAAAAGTTATTCTTTCTGGTTTCAGAATTCAATAACATCAAATCGATCAAAAACATCAAATCATTGATCACCCCCACCCCCCCCTCAGAGACAGATGCAGCTGTAACCTTAACGTTTTATTTGTGGAACCTTTATTTAACTTTTTTAGATTCAACCGACTTTATTATTATTTTTATTTGTTTGAGATAAAACTATTTTACATATTAATAAATTGTATTTATACATTTATTTTATAAATAATTTTGTCATGTTTTTTTTTTTCATCAGTCAAGTAGCCAGATCCTGCCCCTGAAATCGTGAATTATTATTATTTATTTTTTATTCCATTAATTTTATATATTCAGATACAGATGTAATATGTTGTGTATTTTACCTTTCTTTTTGTCTGTATTGGATCTGTCAGCCTTCCTTCGTTTGACAGGCGCCACATTTTTATTTTTTTGACGAGCTGCCGAGATTTTCAAGGTGCTATATTTTTTTATCCATGTTGAAACAACTTGATTATATATTAATAGCTAAATTGTAGGCTCTATACTTAAATGTGCTTGGTGCAACCAAAAATATTACAACTGCAAATGGCTGCATACTGCACAAATATGTTGTATTTAAATTGTATAATTTATCATTTAAGAACCTTTAAAGTTACGATGAAATTAAAACTGACAATTCAAATTTTTTACAGAATATAAACATTTCAGAACAATTTATCTGTGCACATTTTTGTAATAATTTTTTTCATGTGCACTCGTAATTTTCAATAAAAAAACATTCACACACACCCCTCCCCCTCAAAGTGAAACCTGTTGTCTTCTTGACAGAGTGTGGGACTAAATATCTTCCACAACTGACTGCAAACTGACATTAAGATCTGCCTCCATTAGTAATGCCCAACTTCCTACGATCCAATCATTTCCCAACCAACTTTTTTTGTTTTTCGAGAAGCCGTTTCACTCGAATATACGTCACAATAGGGAAGAAAAGACTATTGCAAATTCTGTGTCATGCAAATGATAGCTAAATTTAAATTGATGTATAATGTGGAAATGTTTGACAGGAGGCTTTAAAACAATGTATCATCTTCAAAGCAGCCCAATGACCCAGTAAATTTCATCTCCATATCCCATCATTTTGACTGGCATTTACTCTGGAGTTATGAGCGATAGCTCATTTCACATTACCAATAAAACTCTCCACCAGACACATCCCATCAGCCTGGGCCGAGGACCAATAGTGTGTCATTGCAAACCAAATTAGACAAAGCTCGTCCTCTAGGTCTTACCACACTGGCTTATTTGTCCCTAATGGATCATTCATTCTCTATGAAAACAGCATAATAGACATCATGAGGGTGTTCAATCACGCCTTTGATCTCTTCCTAACAATTAAATCTATTTAAAAGGAAAAACCCCTCCTTTGGTGAGTAAACGACATTAGAAGGGTCTATTTATGAGGATGTCGTCAGCGAGTGTTGGGAGATGTGTGTGCGGGTAGGGGGGTTGAGGAGGGCTGTAGACTGATTAATTTCAGATGGAGTCTGATTCATCACAGCCAGTCACCTGATTGCACTTTAAAAAGGTGCTCCTCTCGAGCAGCCATTCAGCTGCCATTCAGGCCAAATCCATCTCCCAAGAACAGTCAAATCAGTTCCTCCGCTGTTCCGTTTGCTGGTTATAAACTCACAAAAGATGACCTGGAGACTGTTCGCCAATAATCCAGCAAAGTCCAAGGGTAATGGCAGTTTTTGCTGTTTTTACATTAATACTGAAACACATTTCATTAACCAGCTCACAGTGTCTTGACGAAAAGGCCATGTAAATAACAAAGTTGCGCTAATTGGCATGAATTAAGAGAGTTAAGACAAGCATAAAACAAATTTGTGGCTGAAGGTATAGTAAGCCTATAAATCGATCAGTATCCAAATGTCTACTAGTTCTGACAAATGAATACCGAATACCATTTTTTGAGCTTCGAACATTCGGCAGTAATCAACATCGAATATTCTGAGGGAGGGGCTGAACATATTCTTCTCTCTATAAAGGCAGGAATCTCAATATTCTCAGCGGCGCGCCTCACACGGGCAGGGCTTATGCTCCAAGAACGGACTGCATTAGTGATACAAAACACACAGGTTACGTCCTAGTAACAAGCTCCTATATTTCACAGTAGATTAATTTAGATTGATAATAACGGGTAATTAGTGTTGCACGATATACCGGTACTAGAAAAGTATTGCGATACCCTGTTATTACAAACGGTACGATATGGAATTTTATTAGTACGGTACTTTAAGAAGGACCGCGCGTTAATAAGAGCTGTTTTTATTTGTGTCGATGAGTGACAGCAGGAGTCAGGATGTGTGTGCAGAGCTCTCCACCGTTCACTAAACACTGGAAGCAGAAGAGTTAAATATACACGCGCAGCGCATGACAAAGAAAGCAACAGAAACATGCGCGCAAGAGAAAATATAGCGCGGCGCGGGATGTGCTCGCGCTGCCGGACTTTGATCTGAAGCGCGAGCACACGCCTTTCAGACAACATGCGATCGCGATTCAGTTCTTTTGGATTATGGATTTCAATGGTCAAAAATATGTAAAAATGCATAGATAAAATAAAAAAATTGCAATTAGAAGAAATGGTCAAAAACCAGGGCAGGAACATGCTGGCCACGTGAGTTTATAGTTAAAGAATTAAATAAGACTATGATTAAGTTTTGTTGTCATATTATTCAATTACTTTTACTGGGTGGTATTTTGACCGTGCCATCGATTTAGTATCGGTATCGAGGTATTTTAGTCTGGTATCGTATCGAAGTCATAATTTTGGTATCGTGACAACACTACGGGTAATATTAGGCTGGCTGCGATAGTCGGTGTTACAGGTGTCCATCGCTTGGCCACCGCGGCACCGTCGTTTTGATATTTTATAGTAGTCAAATGTTTTGTTCAGTTTGAACGTAAATATATGTGATTGAACAGATTAACTACAATTAAAAACTGAGCTCTAGAGAGAGAATATACTCCGTTGCAGGGAATGCTAAGAAGAAGCAAATATATTTATTTAGTATAACGAGGTTGGGGTTCCTATTCAACTGTCCATCCTATTGAAAATGGCTAAAAAAGCATAGTATTTTGACAGATTTTATAGTGTAAACATATGCAAACGTGAATGAGAAACGATGCCAGGTGTGCGCAAAAACAAACAAACAAACGAATATTCGAATTCCAAAATTGAAATTTGAATACCAACCCATCAAAAGAATATTTGAATATTCTAGTCCAGCCCTAGTTGGAACGTTTCTTTTTTCTTCATCCTATGAGGTATGTTGTCACATGCCACAGCCTATAGGCTTTAAATAATAATAATATGAAAATTATATATATATAAAAAAAAAAAACTATTGAATTGAACTATTGAAGAAAAAAAAACTCAAATCATGAAATGGCTGAATTATAAAAGGTAAGAAATCAAACTGCTGTTTTTGCCCCCTCAAAAATATATATATATTTAAATGATTATTATTTTTAAACATGACATCTTGCCCAAATCAGATATTATTGGTTAATATTTTTTGTTAAAATCTATTATCTTAACTAAGCAATAAAAACACAATGTTTTAAGGCAAGATGTTTACCCAATAACTATAAGATTTTAAAAAATTTTGTTTGTAGAACAAAAATGTAATCTAGTTTTGAAGGGTTTTAAACAAGATATTTAAAATAAACATACAAAACCACTGCTACAGAATACAAGCATCTGTGTAAATGAATAACCCCTGCGACAACTAGCCCCAGTGTCCCCTATTCAAAGAATAATGTCAGATGATACATGCCTTGGAGGACTGCTACTGAATTTATTAATTCACTGTAGATTGCATCTAAAAAAATAGGCACTGTTGTTTCTCTCTGTGCAAAACCCTACAAATAATTCATTCCACCATCATTCAGAAAATTAACAGAATCCATACATCTACAACTGACAATACATGATTACCGGTCAACAAAAATGATTTCTCTCTGAAAAAACAATGTAACCACAAATACAGAAGGCAGAGCTTTATCTGAAGTTAATAGTTAAATGAATAAAAACGCTCTAGCAATGTTCCTGAAATGCTGCTTTGGGTGCCATTTACACACAATGTGTTTTTCCCCCCTTTAGACTATTTTGTTAATTATTTGTCTGTATGAATGTAAAGAGATGGATGACTTGAATAAGTATCATATTTTTTTCAAGAAGTTTCAAAATGCAGGTTGAGTTCTGTTCAATACTGCTTTCTTGTGTTTATCTGGTTTAGAACACTTCCTGTGTGTGAACATTACTACATCACTAGAACAGCCTTCACTTTGTGTACATGATGCCTTAATGCTGACTAACTAGACAGCACAGTAGATTTTGTAACACAGCTTTTGGGTCTGCTAAAATAGGCTGAAAAAAAAACAGTTAAAGGGATAGTTTACCCAAAAATGAATGCTTTTGTCATTTGCTCACCTTCATGGTGTTCCAAACCTGCATGACTTTCTTGACATTTATTCATTTTGCAGATGACTTAATTCAAAGCAATATACAAATAAGGAATTTAACAAGCAATTTATCTTAAAGCAGCAATAAACACGAAATGAAACATCATTCAGAATAGTACAGGTGTCTCTGTGGAACTCTGTTGAAAGTCTAAAATATCTTAAGTGTTTCACAGAAGAAAGAAATGTTTAACATGAGATATTTTCATTTTTGGGTGAGCTATCCCTTTAAGAGATGCAGTATAGTAACAATCAACAAATGACCTTTGGCTTTGAGTAGCTCCACAGGTGTTTGTCAAAGAGCCATGAATGACAGCAGTCTCCACTGAAGGAAGTAGTGTACACTACTTTTAATCTGTGTAATTACATTAGTGTCAGATGGTCGAGACATAACTGCACAGTAGCGTCTTGGAATTGAGTCTCTGCGATCCGGTGGTCAGAAAGTGTAATCGAAACCCCACAACATGACTGTATTTTGACCCTCGAGCTTCAGTACTTGACCCAGTCTGATTGTAGGAAGTTCCAACTACGACCACTAGAGGCTCTATTGAGCCTGATCTCAATGTTACAGGAAGTTCTCATTCACAACATTACTTCAGCATTGTCAACACAAGCCGGAAATGTTAACAAGGCTGCATGATGGAGCATCGGGAAGACCACATAAAAGTGAAAAACACTTTTGTTGTTGCTGTATACAGAGGGTAGAAAACAGGTCCGTTGACAAATTTGCACATTGCCTTTTCCGTTTACATTCAAACCCCATCCTGGATGCCACCATTCAACTTCCGAGTGCAGACCCTTGTGTGAGAAGCTCCCGTTAAGGGGTAGAGCCTCATCCTGCAAGGAACACAGCGATTAGACCTCTCTCAAAAGCACCGGTCTCTCTGGTCTGAGGTATCCGTCTGCACACCGTCAGTCTCACCTTTTAATGCGGCTGATCTGCTCGCACAGGAAGGACAGGTACTGAGTGAGCTTGACCATTGCGATGATGAGCGTGCCTCCCACCAGCGTGCATGTGGGCCAGAGGAGAGAGCTAATGATGGCCCTGCGGCCATAGAGACGTGTCAGGATGACGCTGTCCTGCTGCTCTGAGGGGTCGTAGTAACACAAAACTTGTTGGTGCGTCTTCAGTCGCTCTGAGATGTTCATCACAATGGTGTGCATCAGTGTGTGATCCTTGCGGCACTTTGGGACGTAAAAACACTGATGGGAAAGAAGGAAATGCATTTACTTGAAACAATTAAATTCAGCCCAGTTCAATTTGTGTAGTGGTCATTTATCATGCTCAGAAACACTCATATCTTTTTGGGGACAAATTGTGAATTTATTATTTTACCCTACGTCCTAAATAAGTTTGATTAGAATAAGTATGTACCAAAGCATAGTATGTTGGAAAGATGAAGGCTCAAAGGCCCGGCATGGGTTACTAGATTCCGAAGAATTCCGTTGAGAATTACAAACACGAATAAAAAGAACTACAAACATGCCGGATGTGAGACCGACACCCTGAAAGGGGTTTGAGTGTAAAATGTTATTTGTGCTATATTCCATCTCCAACAACATTAGGGGCTTTATAGGAACTAGCCACCGGCGGGTGCTGGTGTTTCACTTGTCCAACCAATTTACACTTGCGTCACTGTAATTCCTATTGTGCTGGGATAGACCTTACTCTGAAGAAGGAGCTAATGTACCCCTCCCCCGCCCCCCTAAAAAAAGGCGTTCCTATAACTAAAATCATTCCCAGTTCCGTCAGTGCGAACACTCCAAAAAGTGTGTTCTTCCACCAATTGTTATAGGAACTATGAAAACTTTCCTCCGGTGCAAAAGCTTTTATAAAGAACAATAGCAAGACGGATATGTTTGGCCATTATATTAAATGCATCAATATGCAAAAATAATGTTCTCTGCTTGAAAGACCTACAACCAAAGCTTGCCTTCTGCTGTTCTTCACACAAAAAGAGTACATACTTTTAGCGTGTAATTTAAGTAGATGAATTTGGAGGCAGCATTAGATAATTACATGATTCAAATGACATTAACTGATGATTTGTAAGGTTCAGTAGTTTATGCATATATAAGCTAAGAGATAGTCAGCACCTTACTTTTTTTTTCCTGTGTAAACCTTCTGGACACTAATGAAATTGATATATGCACACCCATATTGTGTTTCATATCTAATTTTAGTAACAATCCATCTTGCTGTCAGAAAGTGCAAAAAATGTACCTTTAGCTTTTCATTGAGACAGTACACTCTAATGTGTTGGTTGATTTAAAGCAATAATAATAATAATAATAATAATTAATTTACTTACTTGCTGTATGTTAATATTTATTTAACTTTCAATAAAATAAAAACATTAAACATTTAATGCATAATCAAATTGACTTGGATACACCTATTCTATGATGACCATGTATGTTTAATTTAAAATATTATTTCACATAAATCACATCAGATTTTTACACATTTCTAGAACTTGGAACTCTTACTGACTAGTATACCTTTTGTGGCCAGTGTTGTACACCTTTAGTATTTCAAGTTTTTTTGACACTGTAGTTTGTAGGCTACACATTTTGTTTGAGGAACCTAAAAAATAAATTAATGTGGTAACTTAAAAAACAATTTGTTTTATTCCAGGACAAAACTATTTAACAGAATCAGCCTGACCACATTGGGTTACACCAACAAAAATCTGCTTTTACAGCATAGGGTCACAGAAGAACAGCCCATGCAGGTAATGTAATATCCCTATTGATGCATATGACTAGAGGTGGTGTACCTCAGGGTTGGCCTCATGGGCCTCCTCGTTGTATGACAGTCGCAGAACTTTCCCGGTGGAGTTCAGACTGACGTATACCTGAAGACAGGGATACCTGGAGCTCTTCCGGCACTCTGAGCCGCAACTGAAGCTGCAGTTAATCTCAGCAACTATACCAGAGTTCAGCACTGTGCAGTTTGACTCCTCTGTCCAAACGCTGAGAGAATAGAAAGAGGGAAAGAAGTGGAGAAAAATTAAGGAATCATTTATAATTGCATTAAATGCATTTATCATACAGGATGTGCCAAGATGGCTGATTGTGGGTTACATGATGCTAAGGTGCTGCTGGAGAACTTCCTAAATTTTAAAATGTTCCATGTTAACCCGAAGACCTTAATTAGCCAATTCACGTTTTTTTGACTACAGTTCAAATGAAATGAAAAGAGAGATGGATCTCCAGGAGCAGGATGGAGCACACCTGACTTGAACCTTAACCTGCAGAGAGTTGTGACCTTTGAAAAGTGTGTTGTTGAAGGGCATATCTGAGTTAAAGTCACCATGAAATCAAAGCAGCCAACAGGCATGTTATACTAAGGAAAAAATACAACTTTTTATACCCCTCACCTCTAGCCACCTGTCATATACAGACCACTCTTTATGATCCAATCAGTTCCTTATAGATTTCTTTTCTTGTTATAATATGCCGCTTCACTTAAATGTCACAATACAGAAGTTCACTTATTTCTGTAAGTAAAAATTTTGCAGATTACAAATGCCATTTCAAGTTAAATGTAGCTTCACAGAGAATATCCCTGTAAGCTTTAATCATCCAGTAATGATGTCCTTGGCTTTATTTCCCATTCTGCTTAGGGCCATTTGTATGTGTGGCATGCAGTGACAACAAACTCCGTTATGTAGGAAATCCTATGGTGCTTACACTATTATTGGATTTTCACTTTGATTTGAGGTCAACTTGTAAATGTATATAAAACTCAGAGCTAGATTGTTTAAATTATTTCTATAAGCATTTTATTTCTCATGCACACTTTTCTTAGTTAGAAATGGGTCACAAAAATGAAAAATATAAACACATTAAGAGGACATCAAAAGAGAGACAGAAAGGCTTCTAAAATGCAACATGACACAGCAAAGTCTTTATGATTTTGCTAATATAGGTTTAAATATTAGGGTGTTTCTCAATTCCAAGAATTCAAGACTTGCGTTCTTGTGAGACCGGTCTTGCTAGGCGAACTTGAAAGAACGACCTCGGAAAGAACATATCTTTGTAAGAATTCAGATGTGCTGCGATCTTACTCAGCTTACCATCCAGCATAATTTAAGTAGTTGCTAATACAATACATACAACATAACATCACAAATATCACAATCGATTAAAACATTTTTTATAATATTAAATACATTTATTTCATATTATCATATTTTATTTTACTATATGTATCTGTGAAAATTATGTACGTTTAATGTTACCTATGCTTTGTCAATGTCAAGATTCTTTTTAATATGGCAATAAAAATACTGCAGGCTTTCTTCAGGTCTGTATCCCTTTATTAAAATTTAAGCAAAACAAACGGACAAATGTTTGCTTTCACGAGCCGCTATGTATTTGCGAGCTTACGATGAAAATTTAAAGCTTACAAGCTTCTGTTTGTCAACCAACCGCGGTGTCTTCTGGGATTTTTAACAGTTTGATTCCCTCAAATCTGCATTCGATGCATCCTTGATATCAAGAATACATCCAGGTATTTTCATGCGTCCTCTTGCGTTCTTGAGTATTGCAATATAACTTAAACGGTTGATGATGATGTAGTACAAGGACACAGACACAAGATCGCTTAAGAACGCATATTGAGAAACAGCCATAACTGCCCTTTGCAACAAGTTCTGTAATTGAAGCTGCTTTTATATTTAGCTGTTTCACATTAAGCACAATATCTGAACATCAAGGGCACCCTTCATATGCACTATTGGTGATTTGGCCCTCTGTTGTGGCGGACGATTGCATGTTAGTGGTTGTCTTTGTGCCAGGTCTCTTGTCTCGTACTCTATGAATAACAGGCCTCATGTTCTTTGGCTATTCCAAAGGCTCAGCTGTCTCTAATTGCCTTTGACTGCAGTGTATGCCAGCTCTTATCTGTGTACAATCTATCGTAGGTCAGTGGTATTTGGAAGATTAAGCTCCTAGTTCCTAGTAATGTTAGCCAATCTGCGAGTTGCAGTCAAAAAGGTATGGAATCGGTAAATGCGTGTTATCAGGTATGGACAGTACAATTTGTGTTTTGCACATTGGTCAACATTTCATAACCAGCTGAGGAGAATAATATAAATTATGCTGAAAAAATGGTTCTGTTTAGAATTGAATCAACCCTTTTCACATACTGTGCTGCTGACATGTAAAAAAAAAAAAAATTTTGTTCAATGTACATTTTACAACACTGTACTTTGTTATAATATCCTGACATTAAATTACAAAAAAAAAAACAACAACTAGTGAGCACTGCTACGAGGGTGTTTCTATTGCAGTTACTGATGGAGTCAATTTTATACAGTTAAATTGTTTTTGTTGTTTGAGCCAATTATAATGCAAACATAATAGATGCTGTATAGAATTTTACCCTGCTGTAGTTCACTTCTGTGCCCCAATCTCAGAAAAGTGAAAAGGTTCTATAGAAGAAATGAAAAGCATTCACGAGCAGAATAGAATAGCATATAACACAACAAAATAGAATAGAGGAGATATTAATATAGAATAAAGACATTGTGAATGCTTTTGATTAGATGTCTGTCATCGGCAGAATAGAACAGAACACAAACTGAACAGAATAGAACTGAACTGTGCAAATCGAAAAGAATACAGTAGAAATGGTGAAATGAAAGACAACTACAATTACAACATTTACAAAAAGAGAGTATAGAGTAGAAATAAAAATAAAATAGAGTAGAAGACTTGAAAAACACCTGAAATTAAAAACGTTCACAAACAGAATAGAATAACACAATTAATTAGAATGGAATAGAATAGAATACATTACGATAAACATACAATAAAATATTCTAAGGAATACATTACACTTAAGAATAAAGGTTCCAGAAGGGGTTTTTTTAACGCAACAACCATTTTGAGCCCACTAAAGAATCTTTCAGGCATCAGTTCTTAAGGCCCGTTCACACCAAGGATGATTACTATAAAGATAATAATAAAGATATAGTTCTAAAAATGACTGCGGTCACACCACAGATAGCGATAACAGCACAGAGAAACAATATCGTTGGAATCACTTTCAAAAACAATTATATCCAGCTGATGTACGATAAAAACATTAACAGCCAATCAGAATCCATCCTGCTGAAACAAGTTCAAGCATTTAAAGTGACAGACAAGCTCGCAATTAGAATAAACAGTTACTAGGGACGGGCAATACCACTTATTTTGTTTTCGATACAATACCTCTTTCAAGGCCAGTATCACCGATATCGTTACAGATACGATATGATACTTCTAAACTGAACTTTTAAATTAGCTCATGAACTGGCTTTTTTAAATTATTCGTACTGTAGTTTGAGGTCAACTTATGATGTTCATGTGGTTTTTATATTCACCACATGATTTTGTCATGTGATTTTCTACCCTGATTTTGAGACTCTCTTCTGGAACACTCTGTTTTATTGGCGTGCTGCATTGAAGACTTGGAAGTAAACACCCACTGCTATGACTGGATAACAGTTTTGCTTATTATTATTGCTTCGGCTCCCCCGTCACTACACGTGGAGATTGTTTTGAAACGTGTGGAAAAACGTCAACGGGAATGATTCGTCCTCTGGGCTCGCAATATGTCTTTATCAAACAAACACAGTGATTTATCTCTCATCCACCCGCAATTAAATAGAAGGCACAGCATAGTTTTTTAATCTCATCCTGTCTGAAAATCCAGTCTCTTGTTTACACAAGAATCCACAGTGAAATGAAGGGAACAATCGTGCAATGTGTTACTCGTGAGCTGGATCTTCATTAAAAATAAAGTTCTTTGGTTAAGACATCATTTCACTGCACTCTGACGTCACAGGTAAAAACATTCGCAGATCGATCGTTTGCTGAGCCAGATGTCAATAAAAGCTTTTCTTTGACTAACAAGGAAGTTTCAGCTCCAAAACTTACAGAATATTCTTATATTACCATGACCTTTTATATATCAAAAGCTCAAGGGAAAGTTGATTTCTCAATTGGAAAAAAAAACCATCTAAATGGGTAAAGATACCCACTTAACATTATATTTAAAAGGCATTTTAACATTCGACATGCCTTAATTGCATGCATACTTATTAGATCGTATTTTTTTGTTTACACATGGTTAAAAAATAATTACGTGTAGTGGTAACCATGGAAATCTACAAATACTAGTTGAACTAAACTGTTGTAAAAAATATGCCATGGTTCATTTTTATAAGGTACTGCCAGTGACAGGACGTTGCACCCATAAAATGCAACCTTTTCATTCTGAGAGTGTATGATTAATATTAACATTAGTTACAGAATAGAACATGATCAATATCAACTTTTCACATTACATTTAAAGCGTGTAATTGCACTATGTAGGCTACAATTTCTTTTTTGTTTTTTGTGAAAACATATGTTTTTCTCTCTTCTGATGAGCATTATTCTGGGCTGCGTTTTCAAAAGCATCAATGGTTTCTTATGATACTTTTGTGAAACACAGCCGTTTAAATACAGTTTCATCAGTGTGCGAATGCTTTCTCTGATGGATTGGTTCTGTCTTGCAGCATCTGCGTGTGTTCAGATCATTGTTCAGAATGAGCAGGAAAAAGTTCTCTACTACACAACTATTCGGCAACAGGTTATTTGTATTGTATGCATTAAATAATATTTTTAAATAAGCAAAATTACTGTTAAAAAAATCACCTTAGTATGAATATTTTTGAGTATGATCTCCTTTGATGCTCACATCAGTAGTATCGATATATCAATACTTTGTATTAATACGCCCATCCCTAACAGTTACGATAAACAGAACGGTATAGTCCACTGGTGTGGACGTTTATTGTTATCTTTATAGTTATCATTCTTGGTGTGATCAGGCCTTAAATATAACAATTGTTTTGTTAATGTGAAGAACATTTAAAATCTAAAGAACAGTTTTCCGCTATAAAAATCTTGTGTGCGATGGGATGTTAAAGGTTCATCATGGAACCATCAATGCCAATAAATAACCTTTAGTTTTAAGAGTGTAGCATTTATTCTTTAATTAAGAGATTATTTAAAGGTGTACTTAGTATTCAAAAGTTCAGTTACTGTTACCATTGCAGAAATGGTTATTTTAAACGTATTTCTCAAAATTCCAATTTATTTTGACACAGAGTGTACCTTTTAATGCTGTGGTTTCAGTGTATTTTTGTACAGTTTTGTTCATGTGAGGGAGTCGGGGCATTTTTACCTGTCTGAGTAAGAGCGCACCATTGTAATGCCCAACACAAAGTACATCATGGCAGAGAAAAGGATCATGCTGAGGCCTAAGAGAATGGCTCTGTCCTCTCCAGCCTTCAGCGCTGTGACCGTCCTCCTCTTCTCCAAAATATCATACTCACGAATCTTCTGATAAATGGTCCTGCTTGAGAGACATAAGAGTCCCAAGACACACAGACACACATTGATATAATGAAGACAGGGCATGTGGCAAATAACAAAATATTGCTTTAAGAATAACTTTAACAGTCGTTATCACTTAAGTTAAAAAAGGTTGGAGGGCCAGGCAGAATGAATTAGGTTTGGTTCAGAAACGTAGCCCATGACACACGTGTTACTGTCCCATTACAAATGCATAGTTAGTTCCTTTCCAAATATTTAGCTCATGATTCTTTAATCATGTTTTGACAGCAGGTCATATTGCTTTTGAAGATTATGCATGGGTGTGAAGGCAAGCTGTCTAACCTGCCTATCTTTATCAGTGACCTTTTTATAATTACTGTGAGTACAGTGGTCAAAAGCATTACAAACTCATAACCCATTTCCTGTCATTCGTTTTCGTCAGAATCCAAGATTAGTTTGATTATTCAAATTCACGTTTCTGACACTAAATTAAATCAGTGCAAAACAGAAGTTAAACGTGATAAAAACTGCTAATAATGGTGAGTGAATTTCTGTGCATTAAATAAAATATGATGCATTGGTTCTAAATGAAGAGAGTAATTGGGGATGCAATTGTTGGACGATAATAGTTGTTGCCGTTTAATAAATAATAATAATTAGTATTATTATTGTTGCTGTTGGTAATGCATCAGTCACTACTAGATATATAATAATGCATGTTTGTTTTCATCTGTTTTTACATGTATATAACTTTTGTGACATGACATCCAATTTTCACTTATAGTTAATATTTTAGACACATTTTTATATCAGCCATTTATCAGTTATCAGCTGGAACATTAAATAATTTAATATCTACACATTTAAATCCAAGTAAATCTAATTATTTATTTAATATATAATATAATATATGATAATATATTTTTATAATTAGAATTGAACTGTTTTTTTTATAATATAATATTTTTCTTAAAAAATCAATATAAAAACATGCAGCCTCCTCATAGAAACCCTAGACAAATAATGGTTAGCATAGTTCTATCACATGTGGTTTAGTTCATTAGTCGAGTCATTGTACTTTACCTTCTCTCACTTCCTGATCCTTGAGCTCCTTTGCTTCCAGCCCACAGAAACATTCTCCCAGCTATTCCACTGTGTGCAGCTCTCTCTGAAGCACTCGCAAAAGACTGCAGGGACGACCTGACAGAAAAACACACTCTTAATTGACCATGTGCTCCCCTCCACACCAGTTCGTCTGCACACTGTTCCTGAACGAAAAGCTGGGTCTTATATTTATAACACAGCCTTCAGAGAATGTTCTGGCTTCCTCACAGGTTGGTGAAATGTTACACTTGCAGTATTAAAAAAATGGCTCCATTGCTCTTGATTAACATAGTACGTCCAAAAAGAGAATTCAAACAGAGGAAAAGAAAGTTTCTATAATCCACAGCAGCAAAAGAAGTCCGTCTCACATGATAGAACCAGTTCTCCATAAATATAACTCACACCAGGCATTGAACTAAGCATCTTCTCCTTCATTTCCTCCCTGTTATTTTATTATTGACTATTCATTGGCTATAATAATGAGAGTGGTCCTCCTCTCCTTGCTCACTATTCTCTGCATTGATCCCTTCCTCCTGCCATGATGGAGAGAGTGAGTGAGAGAGAGGAAAGAGAGAGGCAGTGCCGTTCAAAGCCGCCTCCTCCCCTGCACCCTGTTGCTGATTGGTGTTGATGGAGAGTCCTGTAGCATCAAGGAGACACAGGTGTTTTGGGCCACACGTTTGTGACTGACTGACTGCACACTCATGCCCTCATATGCTGTCTAGGCTCATGTATGTCTGTGAATGTACCCAGAGTCTACCAAGCGTTTAACTGGAAATATAAATGTGATGCGAAGAACTGAGCTTGTGTAGAACTGATGCTATAGTCTGGCACAGGTTAGGATTGTGGGATATTGTGCTGGTCAAATTTCTATTTAAGCATTTAAAGTGTTAATTCACTCAAAAATACAATTCTGTTTACTCAGCCTCATGTCGTTCCAAACCCGTATGTGTATTTTTTGGGGGGAACAAAAGGAGAGTTTCACAGTATGACTGTTTTTACTGTATTTTTAGAGCATTATATATGAGTGCAGCTGCTTGACAATTCTTCAGGATCTTAATTATTCGACAGCTTATTCTTTCAAATCATCTCTTGCGCAAAAGTGAACTATGTATGGGCCCTATTTTAACAATCTAAGCGCATGGTCTAAAGTGCACGGCGCGAGTGCACGTAGGTCGTGTCCAAATCCACTTTTGCTAGTTTAATGACAGGAAAAATGGTCAGCACGCCCGAGACATGGTCTAAAAGGGTTGCCCCTATTCTCTTAATGAGTAATGGTTGTTCTTTTAGCATAACGTGCAGTAAACCAATCAGGGTCTCATCTCCCATTCCCTTTAAAAGCCAGTTGCGCTCGCGCTATGGCGGATTCGCTATTTACATGGCAGAATATAGACACCCTCAACCTGATGAGTCAGTTTAAATACACGCGTGTATTGCCACGATTGGTTAAATAAGTAGCCAATTTCATTCGTCATTACCACAAATAGGTAATTCTGAGAAAGTTAATGACTATCCATTATAACATGTAGGCATTTTTATCTTTATGTTCACATTAATAATCTTTTACATTGTAATTCTTTTATTTTGATATTTAAAAATGTTTGTGCTGCTGACCATCCCTGTGTGTAATAAGCAGAGTGTACGCGTTGTGCACCCGCCTATAGGCGCATATTACTAATGCGCTCTTTAATTAACACAAAAGTACTGCGCTATTAACTTTAGACCAGGTTCTTGTTGGTCATTGGCGGAGTCATTTTATGTTGCCTCAAAGTAGTAACGCGCCAGCAATGCGTCTGAACCCAACTTGTTTTCAGACCACCACGCCATACATTTGCTATTTAAACATTGTGGTGCAGGATGTGAAAATGATAACTGCATCAGGATGAAACTAGCAAAAAACACTTGCGTCGCACCTGGCACCGCGTTGTGCCGGGTGTATGATAGGGCCCTATATGTTCCTGCATCCACAACAGTTTGATTTCTTCTGTGATCTGGAACAGCCTTGTGTTTACTCTTAGAACTATATAATTTTTCTTCTACTGGTAGTAGCATACAATCGTTACGGTCCCACTTTATATAGTATAAGTGTCTTTATCAGCTGTGATTCATTTCTGTAATTGTCTATAATTACACTGTTGACCCTTCCTTACACATTAACCCACCATTAAACCAAACCATACCATTACACCGGTCCCTGAGCTTAAAAGTATCCATGCTCAATAGCAGATTTTTTTTTTTAAGTACAATATTAGTTAGAAACCGAATATAAAGGGTGACCAAATTCATGTAACAATGTGGGTACTTCAAAAAATGCCACTGTTCACAATACATATTACCAATGTACCATGTCAAAAGAAATTAAAGTACTATGGTAAATTGTGGTATGTTTTTATTAGCGCTCAGCTTGACTGACTGAGCAATTTCCACTCTCAGCCTGACCTGCCCACAAAGGTGCACAGCCACATTTTATCACAAATGAAGGTCTGAAAAGCAACAGTGAGCAAATCTCTGCCCTGCAGTGGAGAGCTGTAAACGTCAATGATGGGAATATGCCACATATCATATTTGTGCATGTTGACTCTCTTTCCTATGCTGAGTGAGGCGGCTCACAGGGTGATGAACTAGATATGAGGCTGAGGCAGACAGGAAACAGTGACCCAAGGAAACTCATTGGCCCCACTGCACCCAATAAAACACCTGCCAAAAAATCCCAGGGCAAAATGGCACTAGAAGAAACAACAGTGCCACACACAGTATTTAATGGCTGTCTTTAAAAAGCTTGGTATGTCCTGGACAGTTGTTGGTATTTGCCCTTCTGGTCACCTTAGCTGGGTAAATAACGCCTTACTGGGGCCTTTTTTGTTGCAAAAAAAAACATAGACATCTGGCATTCACCCAAAACAGCTGGAATGTTCATCCAATGTGGCCACGCGTGATGGGATTTACTAAACTCTTATTGTCACTGCAGTGATTTATGAGGCATTATTGATACTCCACATTAGTTTGGTGGAAATATAATCATGAAGAACAGGCTAGCTCAAGCAATGTTGGAGAGCAAGTAACTAAAAGTAGAGATTTTTCAGTATTGTTGATGAAACAGTTTATCTGTTTTCAGGACAGAAGTTTGTGTAGTAACAAGCTACTTCCAATAACTAACAATGTAGCATTTTTTATTGTATGTGGAGTTTTACAGACAAACTAGCTAATTAAATAATTTAACGTCCTCATGCTAGTGAATCTTTTAGCGCAGAAAACGATTCAATGAAGTCCCTATGCTGCTTTTTATTTCTCTTTTTTGTAGCACAATATTTAGTGAAACCCTGCTATTTTTCAACTGTTTAATTGTAGTTTAGTTATATTTATAGGTATGGGGAATTTGTTCAGGAAATGATTCACTGAGTCAGGCATTTTAGCAATTATTTTATAGCAAAATATTCAGTTAACAACATTGCTATTTGTTACTGCTTTCACCTCAATTGTATTTAGTTTACGTAAATTATTTCCATTTTACTGGGTCGCTAATGAATCAGCTTTAGAAAATGATTCACTGATTCAGGTGCCATTGCAGCATTTAGGTCTTTTTTATGGCAATATATTTACAAGAATTATTCTAGTGTTTTAGTATATATTTATTCATTGGTTCACTAATGAATCAGTTTGTTCAGAAAGTGATTCACTGATTCAGGGGTATTTGCAGCATTTAGGACTTTTCACAGCAAAATATTTATTTAAAATTTGCTAATTGTTCTTATTTTCATCTAAAATTGTTTACAAGAATTATTCCTTTTTTTTTGTAGATATTTATTAAATAGTTAACTAATGAATCGGTTTGTCCAGAAAGTGATTCACTGATTCAGGTGCCTTTGCAGCATTTAGGTATTTTTTAAAGCTACATATTTAGTTAAAAGTTGATATATTTTACTGTTTTCATCACAATTAAATTGTTTACAAGAATTTATTCTAGGTAATTATTAATTGGTTCACTAATAAATCAGTTTGTTCAGAAAACGATTCACTGATTCATGAGCCTTTGCAGCATTTGTTTTTTTAGAATCACGGATTCAAGTCCATGCAACACATTTCTTTTTTAGGCGATGATGATGATATTCCGAATATATTTTCAAGGCATTTAGCATGGTAGGACAATATGGGTTGTTCCAGGGTGTGCTGCTCCTCGGTCTTTAGCTAAATGACGTGCTAATGCTGCCTTCTGGAGGCCTGACACATGAAAATGATAAATAATTATTGCTCTTTCATTTCACAACTGTCTGACTGAAGCCCAGGTGTCTCAGTATTAAACAACCTGAGAACTAAAACCAGAATTAAACCACGTTATTGTATTGCTTTCCTCTTTTTATAGCAATCGTGTTTACATTCTAAGCATTATACAACTTACATGTTTCAAACAGATATTTCTAAATTTTTCATCAGGGTATACAGTATGATGTCATTTCCTTCATTAGCATTAAGAGAATGAGCGTTACTGTCCAAATTGCTTTTGTGTTTGTTGTTTCATTAACCATGTTGCATTCATTAGCAATATGATCATCCTTTCACCCTTGTTATTTAACACACAATTACACACCTAATGTTGCATGAAATTATGGCTCTAATGACAAAAACAGAGGTAAACTCCAAAGGACGACGTCACTGATAAGGTTAAAGACGAGCTAAATGAAATGTTCAGAGCTGACTGAAACAATGTGTCAGTCACCGAGCCCATGTAAATACTGTAGATATGCCATCAATTGCTAAGATTGGAAAGAGGAAAGAGAACTAACATAACATATAACTCATATTTCCACTTGTGTATTTGAATATAGTGGTGTGACATGATCATCTGACTTCTTATTACACACCTCTCTGGAATAGTTATTTATTTTATGTCTGATATTCCCAAACATTCACCTTCGTCTAAGGCAACGCTGTATATCAGTCCGCACTTCTCTCATATCACACTGCTGACTCACTCGCTCTTGTTTCACAAAACACAGCTGGTGCCTTGCATCTTGTTATTGATTATTGGACTTCAGTATTAATATTATGTTACTGTAATATTACTGCATTGTTCTTAGGCAGATTTGTACAGGGTCCTTATCACACTTTTTGGGGTTAATTTTTGCGATAATGACTTATTGGCCTATGGAACGTGAAATTTATTTTAATGGTGCTTTCTGGGAGGGATCAAACACATTTTAAAGTTAATCACATTCTTATCTGTTGATGTGTTGAAACTTAATTAGGTAGATGGATTGTCTCCCAAACATGCCAAAAACACACGGCTGGTTAATCACTGGCCATTTACCAGTTCGGATGGATCACTTTTTGTGCTGAAAAAACTCTATTCAGTTTCTTTTTCTGCTAATTTACTGCTTTCATCAATCAAACATAATTACCTTTTAATGAAGCCTTTTCAGGTCTGTTACTCTAATGAGATTTTATTTTGGAATCTTTCAGTGCTGCTGGTCAGATTTCGAACGTTGGAGTATAAATATGCTTTATTTTGCACAGCAGATGCAAATGCATGTGGACAAACTTGAGAGATAGTCACACATAGCGACAAGAGTGATAGATGAAGCCATCTAAAATATGAACAACATCACGCTACTCCTCAAACTGTGTAAGTTTATCCAAAATTATCCAAAAATGCTTCAATAAGAAACCTTGACTTCATGATAATAAGTGTCGCTTGCTAAAACAAGATTTGGTGACTATCCAAAGCACCAAGTCTATTTATAAAGCTGAATGAATAATGTACTACATGTAAATGGCTCCCGAGGAAATTCCCTCACCATTTACATTAAGAACTACCAGGGATATAAAGATGTTTTATATGGGGTCAATAAAACTGTTCAGGAGTAAATAAGGTTTATTTGGAGAGTGGCTTTCTCTGAAATTAGTATTGGATCTTCTGGCATGACACATCCCATAATAGTTCTGGATAATGGCCACAGTTGTTGTAGTTTTAATTGTACATTCAACCCTCGTCATAGATCATCAGAGAAAATAAAGTCTAATAAAGAGTTCCAGAAATTGACTCTGTAGATGTCCATGCTGATTGTCTACAGAATATGATTCGGATGTCTCTGCTGTGTAATTGATTGCTGTATTAAGCGTCCAAAATTAACACTCATTAATGCCAAATGCTAAAATTGGCGTGGCAAGTAAACAAATCTATTTTCACCCAGTTGGCTGGTAACCTTAAGGGAATAATTAGTGATGGGGAGTCGATTCCTCGACTCTTAATAGCCCTATAGTGTCAGAGTCAACTCCAGCACAGGAATCGACTCTCGTTGTCTCGTGCACCAGAAAGCTGAAGCTGTTGCAGAAACAATGAACTCTCCTGTCCAAGCAGCTTTTTTGTGCTATTACAAGAGATGGCAATGAGCTTATCACCAATTAGATGAATTAATTAAAGAATTCTCTTGTTTATTTAAAGAGTACATAAAACACAGTTTCTGCCAATCTCATGTTAATCTTGAGTATCTATAAAGTAGTATTGCATCCTTCATATGTCAGTCTTTAGTTTTATCATATTTATAAAAGGCTGTACCGATTCTTTCTGAAAATAGCCAAACTCTTGGAGGAGTGCAGTGGGTGGAGCTAAAGAGTCTCAAACACACACACACACAATACATTGTGGCATTATCCCTGGATAACTTTCGATTCACTATACATTCGTGTTGCTTGACATTATATGCACTTACGCACCGATTGACAACAAAACACAGACATTTGATGCAGTTTCACTCACCGCCTGTGGATTCGACTCCTGACCGGGAACAAACAAACAAACACACTTGCACAACTCTGTTGCTGCTCTGGGAAAACAAACCTTAATGCTGGGTTACTTGGGAAGCTGGACAAGGTTATCTTTCCCTCACAACCAAAAACACATTTTTTTAGTGACATTGTTGATTTTGTGGTCTAAAAAGAAAACGACGGTGCTGTAGATGGCTTTTGTAACCCGAACGAAGCTCGTCGATGGACGTGCTCTTGCTCTCACTCTTTTCTCAACATGGTCGCTCATCCGGGAGAAGCGCCCGTACAAGCGTCCTATATCCGTCCTTTATGACTTCATACACATGGTCATACTCGCGAAAAAACCTTTCTGAAACTTATTTGAAGGAGTGTATTTGGCACAGAAATACTCTGTCAATACGTTCAATTTGGCCTAGGGTTGGGCGATGTCCCCTAAATTGGCAGTTGACGATGTTTACAGTAAAACAGATGATATCGCTGCTTTTTTTTTTTTAAATAAAAAGATATAATTTACTATATCCGTATTTTACTATATCTTTACATGAATACTATTTTCTATTTCGTTATTTTTCTAACCCAAATAAGGACTCACCCGCGCTAGGTTGCACGTGAGGGGAAACAAAGTAAAGAGTTGTGCACTTTTTATTTTAATATACCTCCTTACATAGATACTATTTTCTATTTAAAACTATAATTTCGATATTATCCCCGTGTTTTGTATGTGAATGCTGTTTTACGTGAATATATTACCACAGGACAGAAGCACAAAACTTTTTTTCAAAGGAAATAAATTTGCAGTTACATCGCAGCCATGAAAACATGTTTTCATGTCGAATGAGAGAGGGAGGCTGAGCCCAATTAAAGATTTGCCAGCTTTTCAAATATGTTTGTACCCGATTTTCCGATTTCCGCGAACTTTAACAATAGGCATAACCTAAAAGGCTAACAGTTAGTCCATTTTATCCCACTGGACATTGCGTTTCTTTTCATAAATCTTCACTTGCGTCACACTCATTTTCGCAGGGAATTGTAAACGTTTCTTCCTTTTGTTTGCTTATAATTAAGTCTATTATAGCCTACCCATTCACATGCTTTACTGTGGTGAAGTAGAAAAAAACTTCACCACAGTGCATAATCAAACATAGCCTAAATGTCTTGACCCTGTGGAAGATAAAATTCGCTCTTCAGACGTTTTACAACAGGTGTTGCTTTGCAACATTAGGAGAAAACATTAAGACAAAGATATTCGAGAAGGTGTCTCCAGCTCGTGTCCCACATTCATCTCAAAGCTGACGCATCTTTGTGTGAAAATAAAACTTTTTTTTTTAAACTAATATTTAATTGTCTTAATCTTTGTTACCATTATTAACTGAAAATTGTTTAAATGTTTTACAGGCTGTAGTGTGGTGTTTCACTGACAGAAGTGCTAAAATAAACACGCATGCTTATGAAATGGATTATTTAAAAATGTAGGCTATATATCTGGCATAGACTACAGTATTTAAAATAGCATATATGCTTTAGTTATACTCTCAATTTAATTTACAGAGCAATCCCTGCAAAGTTTTTAGTTTAACTATAGAAGAGGATTAGTGTGTGTCGCACTCGCAAGGGGGGGCATGGCATCACGATGGTGGCGCTCCATCGTGATGTTGGTCAGCCATCACGATGGACGATGATATTAGCCATCACGATGGTCGTCCATCGGCACAACCCTAATTTGGCCATGCTTAGCATGATAATTCAACTCTTTAACAGTGTAAATAAGTCAGAATGCCTGAAATACCATTAGACAACCCCCTTTAAAGTCACCCTGTAGTCAATAATTGTATCCCTTAAAACTTATCTTTGAACACCAAAATTACATTTAATACATTTTTCTTGTGAATGAAAATATCTTGACTGTAACTCTACACCCTTCATTTAGAAAACGTGGTACCATGAATATGCAAATTAGCCCCGCCTCCACTCACCACTTCACAGACCCACTCTGAACTTTTACTCAATTCAAGTCAACTTTTTACTCAAGTCACTGTAGTAAACGCGACACAAAGGTATTGCTCTTTATAACGTTGGACACACAACGGTAATTAATATGATTAGCCATTTGCTTGACTACCTTATCAAACTGCTTATAATGTGTTGCTAATGTTACACAAACCATGTTCCATTCGTCATTTCAGCCTGCGTTCTAAAAATCAGTATCCTTAGAAACCTTAGAATACCATGACGTCACTAAATGGTGACGGCACAACTGTAAGCGGATCGTTCACATGTTGGACTTAAAAAAAAAAAAAGTTTCTGCACGGCCCTAACTACAGCCTAGTATATTATTCTGTCACATATTTAGCATTGAGACCAAAATCATTCATTTAATAAGTGATATTTTCTCACCGACGAGCCACGAGGGGAAAAAATTGGGGATTGTCCCCTCAGATCTGATTTGTGCCTCAATTTGTCAACGAGATTGATTTTAACCCTTTAACGTGTATGTTAGAACATTCAGTATAACTGCTAAATTCAAACGTTCTTTTGCACTTTGGCTGTCGCTGAGTCAGAAACGGCAGTCTAGATAGGAGGAACTGCTTAGTCATTAAATGACCAACAATACATGATGAATGTGAGGCAAGGCTCAAACAGTACCATATTTCTATTGTTCTATTCTATCTCCATTGATATGATAGGGAACCCATGTCAGTTCAATGCACTTCAGTATTAGGTGTGTTAGCATTGAAATTTAAAGTCGGAGCAACTGCGGATATTCCTGCCTTGTGTGAACGGGGTGTGTATTCTGAAGACTTTGGTGTTGGAAGGTCATCGTCTCTTTCAAGGCTCCACGGCAGCTGGAGTCTGACATCACCACATGCAATACAGAGACATGCTTCACATTTTACAGTGTGAAATTTACAGCCATCGCCGCCACGATTAGCTTTAAAAGTATGAGTGGGAAGAAGGAGGGGGTCTGGAATCCAGTGCCGCTGGGTGTGTTTGACAAGCAAGTTCTGCTGAACTATATGTTTGGTTGTAAATATTGGTTGAAATGTGTGGTTGAGGTTGAAAGAACAAAATAGAAACTGTGCCTCACTTGGCTTCATTGTTATTGTGTGTCACGACAGGGCAAACGGGTCATTTGCAGAGCTGCGTGTTGAAAAGATGGTGTCTAGATGATAACATTTATTACCCCAGTACACACATCCAAGTAACTGCCTTACTCACTTTAGGAACGTGGTATTTCAAGTGTGACACCAGCTGGATGCTATTTTAGGATCCTGATTCAAGAAGAGAAGAATTTAAATGAACATTGTGATAAGTGTAATTATTTGAACGTGCCTTTTATTAAGGAGCTCCTTAAATATATTACCAGATATTTAAGTAATTTTATCAACATGGGCCCAGAGTTAAACACAGATGTTCAACTTTCTATTGTTGGCGAAGAACTAGATTGTAGATTTATTATCAAGCGCTATTATTGGTCTATACTGAATATTAAATTTTTTTCAAATGAAAGAATGTAAGTTTATAGTGTTGCTTTGCATTTAATGAATTACTGAATCCTAATTATTAACCTTTTTCTAAGTTATTAACGCTTAAGGTTTGTTTCTGGTTAATTTTTATACTCACTATGTTATAATAGTAAAATTACTTTATAATTAGATTTAACATACACCATCGTTCTGTCACGTTCAAGGGAATGATGAACAGAAGATGGGATTAGTAGCAGTCTTTTAATTCAAATAAACAACACAATCCAGGAAGTGATAGTGTGACAGCTTGTACATAAAAATACAAGACAATACCGGACTACATACACCAGTACACTGGAGATGCTAATCAACAGAAACTGAAACAGGAGCGTAACTTAATCAGGAGGGATGTACCGATATTCAAACCAAACCGGAAAACCTTGATACGATACGTACCACAGTACTCTCATGGTCTACCGAACAGACACCCCCTGCTGCCCTGGCCTTTTGTTGAGGTTGACCTGACTTTGCCTTGTGCTACAAAACTAAATTCTTCCTTGACATTTGATTATATAGTATTTAGGGGTGTAACGGTATGCATATTCGTCCCTCAAATTGTCTTATGTGTAATAAAAGATTTGATGTGGCATCACTGTTTAGGCGCCTTGTTCAAGTGTCAGCGCAATCATCCCTTCCCCTTCAATACTAGTTACAGAATGAATATAAATGAACATCTGAAGGTATTTTGAAAGATACAGTACAACTAACTGAACTTATCATATCTCCTGTAATCACTCGATCAGTGTTTCAACGGCGGAAAGACATAAAAAAACAGCTTGTAAACAATGTCACAGCATTAAATTTACCTCATGCAAGTCATTCAGTGACCACAGCTGGTTAGTTCACTAGAGAAATAAACTCTTTCGCTACATTAGCCTATATATTTATTATATTTTACTTAACCTGTTAGTGATGTCTTGATTATTTAACGTGTTTAAATAAATCTGTCACGAAAATGACATCTACTGTGTTAATGATTAAATTTCAAAAACAAATTGGAGTAAAAACATAATTTTATATTTAGAATGCAAAAACTGGCTTGTTTGCAGTTTACATGTTTGCATACAATTTGTTATTTGACAGTTGAGTATTATGTCTAAAAATAATATAAAAGCATAACAACTGAATTTAGGCTAATAGTTTGAGCTCTGTTGTTAACTTAATATTACAGTAATGTGCAAGTAAGGGCTCCGTATATCGTTTACATCATTAGCAAATAATTTTTTTTGTCCTTTTGTTTAAATTATTTCATTTAAAGACAGAGACACAATTTGTAATGATTAATAAATAAAAAGCAATTTTATGTTTAGTTTTCTCCCCCCTGCTGTATACCAAACCAAACCGTGACTTCAAAATCGAGGTATGTACCAAAGTGAACTGCACCCCTATTAATCAGCAACCAAGGGAACTAACAAGGAAATAAAGACAGGTAGGCAGACAGGGAAACAGGGAAACCAAAGGGCATAACACCGGTTTCAACTAAAAACGGAAAAACATTTTTGAAGCAAATTTTTTCCAAGTATACATGCTCTGAAAATATGCTGAAGAAATGGATGCTGAATTCAGCTTTGCCATCAGAAATAAATTATATTTTAATATATATTCAAGTAGAAAACAGATTATTTTAAATTGTCATAATATACCACAATATTGCTGTCTTTACTGTATTTTCCATCAAATAAATCTAGCTTGTTGCATAAGAGAAATTAAAAAAAAATATATATATATATATATATATATATATATATATATATATATATATATATATATATATATATATATATATATATATATATATATATAGTACCAACCTCAAACTTTATAAAATGGAAAATGTCCCAAAACAGTTTTGCAATGATCAGAGAATCTGTTTTTTTTGTAGAAACGCCAAAGCTCTTTCCCCATTTCATGATGTTGTCAGGTCAAGAATACTATCTAATCTTTTTTTTCTTCTTAAATGCACAATGTTATCGCATCATCTCTCACACCTTAAGTGTGTTAATGATCAATGGTCCTCACCCCTCACATCATAAAGAAGAAACGGTGGTGCCCATGTTGTCCATTCTGTTTTATTCTGATCTCCCTGCTGGCTTATCAAATAAAATTCATCATAGATGATTACACCACACTCTACCTACCACCAAAGACATCAGCTTCAGGTCAGGTTACAAATATTTGCTCAGCATTGAGAGAGTGGGCAGCAAAGCTAATTACCTTTTTCCACATCAAGTCAAGACTATAAATCCTTCGTCTGTATTTCAAGCTGTTTGTCTGTTGCGGTGCGTTTAGAAATACCTGAAATCACAAAGGCTTCCCCGGCAAGTATGACAACCGTCGCATTCAGCATCAGCCATAACATGAGGCCGGTCATGTGCCAGTAGATAATTTTACAAAGCAGACTGACTGGCCGTGAGAGATTGACATGCCACTCTCAGGGAGAGCGCAGCCTGACTGTTTGTCAATACCGTTTCGAGTGAGAAAGCGGAGTGCTCTCGACAGCAGCCATCAATTGGTGAATGTAAAACTTGCTGTTTTCCTCCAGCTCTGCCACTGGTCAGAGATCCAGTCAGCAGACTGTTAATCACACTCACTCAAGCCCAGTGAGACAGCCGCAGCCGCAGGGTAATGACACCTAAACAACAGGGATAAATCACTGAGTAGGGCCCACGACACGAGCACAGGAAACAAGTCATGCTGCTAAATTTGAACAAAATATCTTTTTTTTTTTTTACTGTTTTCACTCGATTACAGTGTTACACTCAGATGTGGTTGTAACATGCAAAAATTTCTACTAGGACTGTGAATTAATGTATGCTAACTAAGTAATCAAGTTTATCATAATTCATTTCATAATACATTGCATATATCATTATTTGTTTTGAAATGCCTAAAAAAGAATAGCTGTTGCAAAAAGTGTGTGTGTGTGTGTGTGTGTGTGTGTGTGTGTGTGTGTGTGTGTGTGTGGTGTGTGTGTGTGTGTGTGGTGTGTGTGGTGTGTGTGGTGTGTGTGGTGTGTGTGTGTGTGTGGTGTGTGTGTGTGTGTGTGTGTGGTGTGTGCGCGTCCTGGTAATCCCTACGGTATGGGGACAAAATGTCCCCACAAAGATGGCAATATCCAAATTTTTGTCCTATGGGGACCTTTTTTGGTCCCCATGAGGAAAACAGTTCATAAATCAAACTAAGTGATGTTTTTTGAAAAAGTAAAAATGCAGCATGTCTCCTGTAATGGGTAGGTTTAGGGGCAGGGGCAGTGTAGGGGGATATAAAATACGGTTTGTACAGTATAAAATGCATTACGCCTATGGAATGTCCCCATAAAACATAAAAACCCAACACGTGCATGCGTGTGTGTGTGCGTGTGTGTTTGTCTACACTACCATTCAAACATTTGGTGTTGGTAAGATTTTGTGCTCACCAAAATGGCATTTGTTTGTATATAAATACAGTAAAAACAGTAATTTTCTGTTTTAATATATTTATGGAATGTAATGTATTCCTGTGATGGCAAAGCTTATTTTCAATAAGATATTTTTATTACATCAAAAAACTTTTATTATTGTTATCAATGTTAACAAAAACAGTTGTGCTTCTTAATATTTTTGTGGATCTTGTGATGTCTCCCCATCACCAGTATTTTTTTGTTTTGGTATGGATGAATAGAAAGTTAAAAGAACAGCATTTATTTGTAGCAGTTCACAAGTCTTTAAATTGGTCAAAAATTGAAACAAAATGTTACAAAATGTTTGCATGTTATTGTATATGTGTATTTACACAATTAACAAAATGATTAGATCATTTTTATATAGTCCAGAAAGCATTATTTATCTAAATACATTATTTTATGCATTAAGATTTTTGCAGGTGCAGAGTTTTATTTATAATTAACACTAAATAACAATTTGACAACCCATATGGTCATTTGGTCAAGTATTCTGTTGGTCTTTTACTTGCCAGCCTCCATGAAGTAACTTGCTTCATGTGAAATAAAACTTATCTAAAAGTAAAATGGACTTGATAATGATACTGAGTGCACCTTTGAGTTAACAGCTTTGAGAGATTTGATTGTCTGATTTGATACGTATCAGAACACATGCTGATTATTGCAATCAGAGTTCGCCTTCAGTCAAAAACATATTCCCTCCATTACTTGCTCTTTTTCTGAACAATCAAGCTAAAGTCTAAAATAGAATCATCACAATAACTGTCAACCTGTTCAAAATCTTGTGTACAGAACTTTTGTACTGCCAAAACCACAATGTTATTTTAAAAGGCTCCTATTATTATGCCCTTTTACAAAGCATTGATTTAGTTTTTGGGGTCTACAAAAATATCCTTTAATGCTTGATTGTTAAAAACGCATTGTTTTTCACACATCTTACATTATTACAGCACCTCTCTCCCCAGTCTGGCCCAATGAAGCCCCTCCTTTGAAATGCGAAATGTGCTGTGATTGGTTAGCTGGCCTAGTGTGTTGTGATTGGCACCCGAGCTCTACTCGGATGTAAATATTATGGATGGCGTCAATTTCAAACCAATTTTAGCCTAAATCTGACTTAAGAATGTTTTTTTTTTCTTGTTTTTTTAATGCATTTTAGATACAAAGTTATACACCATTTAATCATGATACTTGGCAGAAAACTATGGTAACAGTAACCGATCACAAAACCATGGTTAGTTTTTCTAAGGGGTGGTGAACAGTCTTACAAAACTGAGAGCTTACAAAAGCTACAGTAAACTACTGTATATCAACTCTAATATTGGCTAGCAGGCAAGCTAAGGCAAACAGCTTTGCCCTTTGTTTACATTTTAGCAACGACATAAAACATATAATTGGAACTGTTAATAGAAAAACGCAACTAGAAATAAGACATACTTACAAGTTGTGATACACAAACAACTTTGTCCCGACAAAGTGGAAACTGCTCAATTTCAGGAGAAGCTTTTGTGCGTAGCCTGTATTTTGTTTCTGGAAGCTGTTCTCCGTAAAATGTGCAGCACACAGATAAACGTTGGGGTTATAATGGTCAGGAAGTGCTTAAAATTAATTTCTACAGCCTTAGGAAGGACAAATTAGTTTTTGAAACAGGGTCTCTCTTTGACATAACACTTTTTTTTGCGTATTCCGTGAGCGGAAATGAGTAACATTGTGACTTGTTGTAGTCCATACAAGTCGTTTGTTGTAGTTCTTGGAAAGTGTATTCTGTTAAATAAAATATCTATCTTTTGGAGTAGACTTTGAGCTTTGTAAGCTTGCAGATCTTTTTTATGCTCAAACAGCAACATTACACACTAACTAAAGTTTTCTGTGCTGTAGTGGATGTCCTGTTTGTCCTCTGGCCCTATTTGGACTTTAGAGAGTTTTTATAATGTAAAAGCTGGTTTAGTGAGACCAATCCTTTAGATCAGCTATTAAATGACTGTGTAAAGCAGAAAAAGAAGAGAGTTCACTCTAAAATTAAAAATTCTGTCATATCCCTCACTTTGTTCCAAACGTGAATGACATTTGTTCTTCTGTAGAAAAAAAAAAAGATATTTTGAAGAATGTCTGGCCTGCTCTTTTTAGGGCCGTCCATCCATCTGACTTGCTGTATTCCAAATCTTCTAAAGCAATACGATGAAGAACAGACTGAAATAGAAGTATTTACTCTCTGAAGATCTCAAACCATATGGTGCCTTTTTGAGCTTAAAACCCCGGGTCAAAATATATGCTTTAATTTCACTGATAAGAAAACAGGTTTTGAATAGCACAAGGGTGAGTATTTGACAGAGTTGTCATTTTGGAGTGCACTATTCCTTTAAATTCAATTTTAACATAACCTACGATAAGCATGTCTTTATTGCCTGGTATGATTTACGTTCATGGCACATGCTAAATTTCGATTTAACAGACTAACATTAACACAATACACTTTTTGTAATGTTACTACTGTTTCTCCCATACAATGTGCTGTTCAATGTGTCTGCATAACAGTCATAAAAGAGATGCCAAAGTGTAAAAACCTTGTGTAAACAGCCATGAGCTTACAGCTGACATGCAAACACACAAAAGGTCCATAACCCCTTCTGAATCATTGTATGAACAAAAAACAATATCACCAAACCATTGTGTTTCACATCAGCCAACCGGACTGTATCACGTTATGTAATGACCCTGTTTATTTTAGCAGTCACTCTTCATTCAAAAACATTTCGACCCCAGTAAAGGTCACTTCATTGCATTGGGTGAAGGTAACCCTGTAGCCATCTGTGTGTTATTTAAAAAAAAATGTCCTCGTGTCTGGACAAACGACAGGCGAGAAGTGCATACACTGTGAAGAATGCTCATCTGCTTTGTGCAGGTTGTAGGGTGTTTCTCTAGGGGGGCAGAAATTCCCGGCCCCCACAGATCATGTAACCTAAGATGAATAAATGTGACTGTGCACTTGCTGTCTTATAAGAACCCAGAGGATTTCTGGGAAGTCTTAGAACGTTAGGTGTCATGCTGGGCTTTCTGGTGCTGTCAGAATCTAGAAACTTCCATAACTATCTAGCTATATACATGCTGCAAACTGCAAAGAGTAGTGTGTCAATGTCCTGGCTGGGTCAGGTGGAAATTTCTGACGGAGTACACACTTAGCTTTTCATGTTCCAACATTTTGGCCCAAGGTCAAAATAATTATAGCATTCTGTTGATCAATGGGTATCCGTTTGAGCTTGCAAATGCACTGGGGTATGGAAAATTACACGGCTTAAAACTCAACAACAGTGCCAGCTTCAAGCAAAAGCATATCAGTTGAGCTTGTGATGTTGAAAGCCCCATGTTGCATGGTCAAACAATGTCATTTGTCAAAGTTCCTTGACAT
The DNA here is from genome assembly GCA_023029165.1 of Gobiocypris rarus. Lineage (NCBI taxonomy): Eukaryota > Metazoa > Chordata > Actinopteri > Cypriniformes > Gobionidae > Gobiocypris > Gobiocypris rarus. Next base: position 20,062,075 of record CM040931.1, read on the forward strand.
TGCTATGACTGTAGACAATAACTTTGAGTCAACAAGTTGAGGGTTATTTGTACTTGTTTAACCTTGTTCAGATGTTTACAGATGGACTTTATCCCTTAAATGTTCCCCGAACCATATAAAGCGGCAAAGTGTGGGAATGAGCTGCCGTGTTGTGTGAGCAGAGATGCTTGGCATCAGCTGGCACTTTAAAGCTGCCTGTGCCCATCCAGACAAAGCATTGGCTAGAATAAAAGGCTCTGCTTATTTAAATTTGCTTAGCTGATCACAGCATGACTTTTTATTATGATGAGGATGGTACGGTCACTATATTGTGGGTTTGCACCACTTGAAGATGCAACATTTTAAAATCAAACTATACAAATGTACAAAGTTTTTTCTTTGTTCTGTCTGTCGCTCTGTCTTTCGTTCTAATGTTCTGTCTGTCATTGTAATATTCTGTCTTTCGCTCTAATGTTCTATCTGTTATTCTAATGTTCTGTCTGTCTTTCTATTATTCTAATGTTCTGTCTGTCTTTCTATTATTCTAATGTTCTGTCTGTCTTTCTTTCGTTCTAATGTTGTCTTTCTTTCTTTTGTTCTAATATTCTGTATGTCTTTCGTTCTGTTGTCCGTCTGTCTTTCGTTCTAATGTTCTGTCGTTCTAATGTTCTGTTTTTCTGTCGTTCTAATGTTCTGTCTTTCTGTCGTTCTAATGTTCTGTTCTGTCTTTCTGTATTCTAATGTTCTGTCTGTCTGTCTTTCTGTTCTAATGTTCTGTCTTTCTGTCGTTCTAATGTTCTGTCTGTCTTTTGTTCTAATGTTCTGTCTGTCTGTCTTTTGTTCTAATGTTCTGTCTGTCTGTCTGTCGTTCTAATGTTCTGTCTTTCTGTCGTTCTAATGTTCTGTCTTTCTGTCGTTCTAATGTTCTGTCTTTCTGTCGTTCTAATGTTCTGTCTTTCTGTCGTTCTAATGTTCTGTCTGTCTGTCGTTCTAATGTTCTGTCTTTCTGTCGTTCTAATGTTCTGTCTGTCTGTCGTCTAATGTTCTGTCTTTCTGTTGTTCTAATGTTCTGTCTGTCTTTTGTTCTAATGTTCTGTCTGTCTGTCGTTCTAATGTTCTGTCTGTCTGTCTTTTGTTCTAATGTTCTGTCTTTCTGTCGTTCTAATGTTCTGTCTTTCTGTTGTTCTAATGTTCTGTCTTTCTGTCGTTCTAATGTTCTGTCTTTCTGTCGTTCTAATGTTCTGTCTGTCTTTTGTTCTAATGTTCTGTCTGTCTTTCGTTCTAATGTTCTGTCTGTCTTTTGTTCTAATGTTCTGTCTTTCTTTTGTTCTAATGTTCTGTCTGTCTTTTGTTCTAATGTTCTGTCTGTCTGTCGTTCTAATGTTCTGTCTGTCTGTCTTTTGTTCTAATGTTCTGTCTGTCTGTCTGTCGTTCTAATGTTCTGTCTGTCTGTCTTTTGTTCTAATGTTCTGTCTGTCTGTCGTTCTAATGTTCTGTCTGTCTGTCTTTTGTTCTAATGTTCTGTCTGTCTGTCTGTCGTTCTAATGTTCTGTCGTTCTTTTGTTCTAATGTTCTGTGTCTGTCGTTCTAATGTTCTGTCTGTCTTTTGTTCTAATGTTCTGTCTGTCTGTCTGTCGTTCTAATGTTCTGTCTTTCTTTTGTTCTAATGTTCTGTCTTTCTTTTGTTCTAATGTTCTGTCTGTCTTTTGTTCTAATGTTCTGTCTGTCTGTCGTTCTAATGTTCTGTCTGTCGTTCTAATGTTCTGTCTGTCTTTCTGTCGTTCTAATGTTCTGTCTGTCTGTTGTTCTTCTAATGTTCTGTCTTTCTGTCGTTCTAATCTAATGTTCTGTCGTTCTTTTGTTCTAATGTTCTGTCTGTCTTTTGTTCTAATGTTCTGTCTGTCTTTTGTTCTAATGTTCTGTCTGTCTGTCTGTCGTCGTTCTAATGTTCTGTCTTTCTTTTGTTCTAATGTTCTGTCTTTCTTTTGTTCTAATGTTCTGTCTGTCTTTTGTTCTAATGTTCTGTCTGTCTGTCGTTCTAATGTTCTGTCTTTCTGTCGTTCTAATGTTCTGTCTTTCTGTCGTTCTAATGTTCTGTCTTTCTGTTGTTCTAATGTTCTGTCTTTCTGTCGTTCTAATGTTCTGTCGTTCTTTTGTTCTAATGTTCTGTCTGTCTTTTGTTCTAATGTTCTGTCTGTCTTTTGTTCTAATGTTCTGTCTGTCTGTCTGTCGTTCTAATGTTCTGTCTTTCTTTTGTTCTAATGTTCTGTCTGTCTGTCTGCCGTTCTACTGTTCTGTCTGTCTGTCGTTCTAATGTTCTGTCTGTCTGTCGTTCTAATGTTCTGTCTGTCTGTCGTTCTAATGTTCTGTCTGTCTGTCGTTCTAATGTTCTGTCTTTCTTTGTTCTAATGTTCTGTCTGTCTGTCGCTCTAATGTTCTGTCTGTCTGTCGTTCTAATGTTCTGTCTTTCTGTCGTTCTAATGTTCTGTCTGTCTGTCGTTCTAATGTTCTGTCTGTCTGTCGTTCTAATGTTCTGTCTGTCTGTCGTTCTAATGTTCTGTCTGTCTTTCTTTTGTTCTAATGTTCTGTCTGTCTGTCGTTCTAATGTTCTGTCTGTCTGTCGTTCTAATGTTCTGTCTGTCTTTCTTCTAATGTTCTGTGTCTGTCGTTCTAATGTTCTGTCTGTCTGTCTGTTCTAATGTTCTGTCTGTCTGTCTTTCGTTCTAATGTTCTGTCTGTCTGTCTTTTGTTCTAATGTTGTCTGTCTGTCTGTCTTTCATTCTAATGTTGTCCGTCTGTCTTTTGTTCTAATGTTCTGTCTGTCTTCTCTTCTAATGTTGTCAGTCTGTCTTTCGTTCTAATATTGTCCGTCTGTCTTTCGTTCTAATTAGGGATGTCACAAGTACCGGTACTTCGGTAACAAGTCGGTACTGAAATTTAAAAAATGTGATGATACCAGCATTTCTGTAGTACCGGTAGTACCGACCCCGAGTATATCTGGTACCCGCAGCTGCCTTCAATCGCTTCCGTGTTTATCTAAGCGCAGGGCTCCAGACTGTAGCCGAATATATACGAGTGTCTGTAAATATTAAACTGCAAATACTATTTAAATATTACTCCTGCATGTTCTGCGTCTTTGTGTGAATGACGGGCGCCGATGCGCAGGCGCATGGCATCACTAGTTCTAATATTATCCATCTGTCTTTCGTTCTAATGTTCTGTCTGTCTTTCGCTCTAATGTTCTATCTGTTTTCTAATGTTCTGTCTGTCTGTCTTTTGTTCTAATATTCTGTCTGTCTTTCTTTTGTTCTAATGTTCTGTCTGTCATTTTTATATTCTGTCTTTCGTTCTAATGTTGTCCGTCTGTCTTTCATTCTAATGTTGTCCGTCTGTCTTTCATTCTAATGTTGTCTGTCTCTTTCTTTTGTTCTAATGTTCTGTCTGTCTTTTGTTCTAATGTTCTGTCTGTCTTTTGTTCTAATGTTCTGTCTGTCTTTTGTTCTAATGTTCTGTCTGTCTTTCTTTTGTTCTAATGTTCTGTCTGTCTTTCTTTTGTTCTAATGTTCTGTCTGTCTGTCATTCTAATGTTGTCTATCTGTCTTTCGTTCTAATGTTCTGTCTGTCTTTCTTTTGTTCTTATGTTCTCTGTGTTCTAATGTTATAATATTCTGTCTGTCATTCTAATGTTCTATCTGTTTAATCACTATATATAACTAGTTGTTATATTGGTATTATTCAGAAGTCCCTTAACTTTGCCAGGGTCATCCAAATTCAAATCTACACCCATTGTGCATCTGTTGTCTTTAAAGTTGCATTGATTCACAGCCAGTTAGAAAGCGTGACAGAGCCCTGACACACCCCTCAGCGAGTGCCGCTGTCTCCCATGTGTGCGAAGTGCTAATGGGATGTGGCTTTGCTGCCTGCTGGCTTGGGATCTGATATGGTGGCTGAAAACAGCGGCACCGGAGGGGCTGCAGACTTCGCTGAAGGTCAGTCTGTGGGCCTTCACCAAATACAGGTCAAGAGGTCAGGGCAGGAATTCACATACCCTGCTGTTACAGCTGGATGATGAACAATCATCTGCACATAAATACACCAACGCAACAGCAAAGATTCATCTGCTTTATGTGATAAACTAGTATGTTTGGATTGGTTGATGGTAATTTTATTAAATAAAGAGAAAAAGAAGCCAAGGATTGCTCAAAGGGTCTGCTGTAAGAGTCAAGCAATCCCAGCTGTTTTCAAAGACTCGATTAAAATTTTGATCAACAAACAAGACACGACTTAAAAATGAAATGGATAACGCCTCAGTGTCTCGAGGCTAGAAGTTCAATTTCTGTGGATGTTTACTCAAGTGCTTTATTTTTCTTTCTCTCTCTTTTTCTTTTTTCTTTTCTGTAACCGGCTAACCGTTATTGCCCCTCAAACAAACGGCCACCCACCAGAGCAAATCCATTTATAGATGTTAAAAGAAAGCCAAAAGTCTAACTAACAACTTATCTTAGATAAAGCTCTGGCATCATGAAGCGAACCTAACTCTTTTACGTGTTTGACGAACAAAAATCGTTCCTACCTTCAGGTGTCTTTGTTCTTTCTGGATTACCTGACCGATAATCCCTTTCCCAGCAGGTGATTGTGTCTGTCAGTGGCAGTTTAAAGTTTTCTGCAGATGTTCTATTGGTTAAACCTGTTTGTGTGGAGCACTATTAGTGAGAGAGACGTGCTAACTCTGGGTGTAAGCCTGTGTGCTCAAAATGTTTCAGATAGCTGCTGATGCAACAAGAGTGATGGGCACAATAGATTCACTAGCTCTCTCGTGCTTAAAATTAGTCAACTAATGTCTGTATGTGTACATATACACACTGATGGCCAAGAAACAAGAAGTTGTCTTGAAAGTGAACATTTCTGTAAGTAGATTATAATATGCTTGCAAGGTATTGGACCATGGTACTGAATTATTGCCATATTCAAATATTATAGTAGTGACAAGGTACTTAAAGTACAAGGTACTTAAAATAATTTCCATACAGAACACTTCCATTTAAAAAAAATTGTGGTCATTTAAGATGTTTTTTTTTTTTAAATGGATTACAATAGAAAAGTCATAAAATCATAAACTGCTTGTCAATACCTGTACTTAAGTATACTGAATTTACATTTTATTAAGTTGTCTTCTAGGTCAGATTTTCTTACTAAATTGTCTCAAATTTCATCATCCTGTTTATTGTTTCTGATGATTAAAGTCAGCATTAAACAGAAGTTGGGAAAGACTATATTCCCAAAAGTTTTGGGACGCCAGCCTTTACATGAGTATGAACTTTAATGACATCCCATTTTTTTAATCGTAGGGTTTAATATAGAGTTGACCCATCCTTTGCAGCTATAACAGCTTCAACTCTTCCACAAGGTTTAGGAGTGTGTTTATGGGAATTTTTGATCATTCTTCTAGAAGCATTCTTCTTGTAAGGTCAGGCACTGATGTTGGATGAGAATTCCAATTTCCTAGAGAAGGCTCGCAGTCTCCGCTCTAATTCATCCCAAAGGTGTTCTATCGGGTTGAGGTCAGGACTCTGTGCAGGCCAGTCAAGTTCCTCCACACGTTGCTCATCCATATCTTTATGGACCTTGCTTTATGCAACAGGAGGCCATCGCCAAACTGTTCCCACAAATTTGGGAGCATGAAATTGTCCAAAATGTCTTTTATGCTGATGCATTACAAGTTCCTTTCACTGGAAGGGTTAGGGTTAGGGCTAATCCAAGGCCAACCTATAATCCCCTCTCCTCAAAAACTGTACACGTGGCACAATGCAGTCAGGCAAGTACCGTTCTCTTGGCAACTGCCAAACCCAGACTCGTCCATCGGGTTGCCAGACAGAGAAGCGTGATTTGTCTCTCTAGAGAACATGTCTCCACTGCTCTATAGAGTCCAGTAATGGTGTGCTACTGCATCCGACTCTTTGCATTGCACTTGGTGACGTAAGGCTTGGATGCAGCTGCTCGGCCATGAAAACCCATTTCATGAAGCTCTCTATGCACTGTTCTTGAGCTAATCTGAAGGCCACAAAGTTTAGAGGTCTGTAGCTATTGATTCTGCAGAAAGTTGGCGACTTCTGTGCACTTTGCACCTCAGCATGCGCTGATCCTACTGTGATTTTACGTGGCCTACCACCATGCTTGAATTCACTGAGCTCCTGAGAGTGACCCATTCTTCCATAAATGTTTGTAGAAGCGTCTGCATGCCTAGGTGCTTCATTTTACACATCTTTGGCCGTGGAAGTGATTGGAACACCTGAATTCAATGATTTGGAGGGGTGTCCCAATACTTTTGGCAATATAGTGTGAAACAGCTTCTCCAACAAGAGGTCTGGCTTGATTTTGTCCATCAGAAATCGATGAAATCGTTGTGATGTTGTTTCCTGATGACTTTTACATCACCTTTTACATTAAAAAATATTATAAAACCGGAACTATATAAAACTAGAATTATGATAGATTTTTTAGACATTTGACCTATTGGAGGGAAATAAAAAAATGCTGAAAGTAAGGCACTAAGAGGTTATGAAGATGAGAGATTAAAATACATTGATTTTCATTGCTGAACTAGGCTGCCATCTAGTGTTAGAGACCCCAAGTTGCACATACTGTCACAAACAACTCTCATGAACCCTTGAAAGTGGCGTGATGATCTGTAGTGATTAAAACAGCCTGAAACTTTTTTGTTTTTGATTCGTTTTTACATCACCAATATCTCAATTTAGCTAAATTAACTTAAATATAAATGATGTTGGGAGGAGCACGTTCAGATAATCAACCTATGTTATCCCAATTAATATATATTAATCGTGCTAATATAGATTGATGATCTGAACCTATATTAGCTCATATATATCCTCTTAATCCTAATATCCTCTTGATAGACTTGAAAATTCAGAGCATCAGCAGATAAAAAGTGAAAAATCAAATATTGGAACAACTGTGAAAAAAGATTTTCTTTTAGAGAGTGAGTGAAAGAGGAAAAAACTGAATGGAAAAAAAATCTCCTTACCCATGTTCTCTCATAGGTCTTTTCATGTATCGTTCTTGCAGTGCGGTTTTGTTCTTTGACGGAGCACTTTGTGTTAGTCCCGGGAGGAAAGAATTGAAGGAAGTGTGTAACACTTCCGTCAGTTCTGATAGAGTGAGAGCGGCAGCTCTGGGAGCCACAGACTTCACTTCTGAACAATAGTCTACAAAAACAAAAATACACGTCTGCACAGGGACTTCATCAAATCCTTACATTTGGCCTTGATGTCTGTAGAGGTGTGTTTGTGTGTTTTTCCCCCATTTCCAAGGACAGTCACATGTTTGCAAGAATGATTGAAAATAGGAATGAGATGAATTATAAACTGGATGAAGTATGTCATTCATTCACCTATGTGAACTGTGGTTTATTCCATGAAATCCAATCCAAGTGAAGTTCAGATAAAAAGAAAAAGGCTAGTTCTGGGCATTCACTAATCTGATCCATGAGTAGTAGCTTTGGCATTAAGATAGTATTGTTTCTAGGGTGTTCCTAGGGTCTTTTTAAGGGTGATAGCTAGACAGTTGCTAAGATATGTTCTCTTTGGTGTTCTGAGTGGTCTCTGTTATGATGTTTGGGTGGTTACTAGGACAGTAGTTAAGTTGTTAGGCAGTTGCTAGGGTGTTCTGGGTTATATTAAGGGTATTGAGATATTATGGTCTCCAGGGTGTTGCTACTAATACCAATAAATTCCCACCCAAAAATTAACATTGACATTTTCTTCACCTTATGTTTTAAATGTTGTTTAGACGGTCATATTCTTTTATATTTTCTTTTGTGTTCCGCAGAAAGAAAGAAAGTCCTGCAGATGTGAAACAGCATGAGGCATGAGTTAATTGATGACAGAACTTTCATTTTTGGGTGAACTATCCCTTTAAGAGACACAATTATCTGCATTTGTTTGGTAAATTATATAATGTTAACCTTTATAGTTATGCAGAAAATAAATGAACAAACTATACATTTGAATGCTTTAATATTGCTTGCCTTATGTAATTATGTAATATTTAAGATTTTAAATAACTCAACTATAAGCCATTAAAGGCTGATTTTCCTGAAGTATAGAGACTGTGGCTGTGTTTGGTCACTGAATGTACATATACATTCAGCCACTAGGTGTCTCTGTTAACACAGAAACCTATTGAAGTTCATGTTTACATTTTCTTTCTTCCTCTGTCTGTCTTTATTTATCTCCATGTTCCCTTGGCATTGGCCTAACAGTTTTTAAAAAGCTACAAATTTAAGATTGATACAGCTAGTTCTAACATTGAATGAGAGCAAAGCTTTGGAAAAACGGGTCGTTTGAAAGCATTGCAGACGATAGTCAGCATATAGACGATATAGACGATAGTCATCAAAGATAATAACAAAAAACAGCGTTCATGTAGAATCTCTTTGCGTTCCAACATCACACTAATTTAATCATGTCTTTAAACCATTTGTAACCTGCCCTGTTTTTCTAGCTTTGTGATTTGTAAAACAAAATACACTAGAGTTGAGCTGGAAATTGTATTGCATTTAGGATATATGGGGCGGCCGCTGTGTTTCTCAAGGGGAGTCTGTCTCAATCTATAGGACTGACTCAATCAGGTCCAGTTGTCTGCCTGCTGCATCAGGAGGGGGTAGCCTTGCTAACCTGCTACCTATATTACACATTCTCTTTGAATAAATTACATTGTATTGGCTCCATGGTGTACCCAAGAGAATGAAAAGATTAATCTCTAGGGTGTGTTGTTTAATTGGTGCAATCTACGAAATTCTCACAAAGTGCTGAAATCGTACCTGCTACAGATAATGGAGCTTCGTGGGGGTCTTTAATCGAAGAGATTAATCAATCGTTCCAGACTGAAAGGAACAGGGAGTATGTTGTAGGAAGAGATGGAGTGGGGGTGGGGAAGATAGGATCAATCCGTTTAGTCCTGTCTTTACTCATCCTACTTGCAGTCTTCCAGCCTAGAGCAGGAGAGAGCCACTATCTACAAATCCCAACAGACTCCCAGCCACACAGAGCAGCTAAAAATAGCCCGCTGATTTGACACATGCAAAGGCTTTATAGTGCAATCTGAGCTCAGTCCATATCAGCCGTTATGGATATGATCTCATCCTGTTGCACCTAAGAGATCCAATCGCGTCCTGCAGGCTCGTGCCCGATCATGTTAGCATTAATGAACTATCAGAGTGAAACTGTGCTGATCACAGGCAGGTGAATGTAAAGCTGGATCATGTGGAGAGGAGGATGGGACTGTGCTAATGTGTCATCAAGAAAGGGTTCATACAGTAGAGAGAACGAGAGCTGCCACACATTGAAATAAAGTGGCAATAGTCCAAGGAGAGAATAGCAACCACTAGATATTTGCAACATAACAAAAACAACTAGATATGGACTGCTTGCCTGTGCAAAATCACTGATAGGATGTTTGGGTAATTGCTAAGGCATTCTGATTGATTGCTAGGGTGTTCTGGGTGGCAGCTAGGGCATTAAGATATAATGTCACTAAGCTGTTACTTGGGCATTCTGGTTTGTTGCTAGAGTGTCCTGAGTTGTCACTGATATTGTGTTTGGGTGGTTGTTAGGGCAGTTAGGTTAGTTGCTAGATGGTTGCTAGGGTGTTCAGTGTTGTAGTAAGGGCACTGTTAAGTTGTGGTCTCTAGGGTGTTGCAAGTGTGTTCTTGGTAGAAGCTTGGGCAGTTTTAAGATATGGTGTTCTGGGTGGTCGCTGATATGATGTTGGGTGGTTGCTAGGGTATTCTGATTATGTTAGGCAGTTGCTAGGGTGCACTGGGTGGTAGATATGGCATTAAGGCCTTGTGTCCACCAAAGCGTTTTTAGCCAACTAAAAACAGCAACGCTCTTCTGAAAACGTATTGTTGCGGCGCAGAGGGGGTTTTCTGTGCTAAGTGCTATATATGTGCTATGATATCATGGAACTGTTATCTGATTTTGCAAATAGTTTGTTTCTAAATGTCTCTTTAATGTAACATTGCTCTGGCACTAGTTTTGGATGAATAGATGTGATTGTAGTTTAATATCAAGCAGAATCTCTTTTGTAATTGTCCCGCCCCTCCTACACTCTGATTGGACTTAAAGTTGAACATTCTTCAACTCTTTGCAACCAGTAAAAAAATAGACGCTCAGCGCCTTGTCACGCTGCTGCAGTTTTAAAAACATGCAACTCCTATTGAAAACAATTGGAAAAATACGCCAGTCTCGGGAAAAAGTGCTTTGGTGGACACACTGCCTAAGACATTATGGTATAAGGTATTTTGGAAGGTCTCTGGTATGATGTTTGGGTGGTTGCTAGGGCATTTAGCTGATTCAGTTGAGACATTATGGTTTCTAGGGTGTAGCTAGGCTGTTAACTCTGAACTAGGTCATTTTGAAAGTCTATGTCAATAGTTCTATTAATTTTACTGGAATAACATTTGTTCATAACTTTGAGAGAACCTTGCCAGAAAGTTAGCCAAAGTTCTGGAAACATTCCTGGTTAACTGATGGTTGGTTGGGTGTGGGCTTTGCTAGGGTCACTTATAAGTTCTTCTCAATAAATAGACAGGGAATAATTATTAGAATTTTTTTTTTTTTAAAGAAATTCTAAATGCTACTATAAATAAATGCAGATGTTTCCAAATGTTCTGAGATGTTTTGTAGCATGTTGCTAGAATGTTCTGCATGGTAGTTGTTGCCATACTGACCCAAATCAAACGTCTCTGTTTTATTGTGGTGCCTGGCTATATGCTATTAATCTTGATCAATCTATTTGACAGCACTAGTTTTGATCTAGTCTGATCGCTTCTAAAAATAAAAGCATGTACAGTTAGGCCTGTCACGATAACAAATTTTGCTGGACGATAAATTGGCCAAGAAATTATTGCGATAAACGATAATATTGTCGTTCTGAGACCATTTTCATCTAAAATAATGATAATGGCATAATAATGCAGGTACACCTTTTCAAAGATCAATAAACTTTTATTTCTAAAGACTATTTAACACTGAAATGGAAAGCATTTTAAATATAAATGAACAAAACAACCAAAACAAAAAAAGCAATCAGTCTGTTAACAAAAAAATGCACTTGAATAAACAGCTGGGGAAACTGCAAAGGATGATTGTGTTTTAGGTAGTGCTGGGAATCTATATATATATAAAAAAAAAATAATAATTAATCACATTTTTTTCTGTAATTAATCATGACTAATACGTTTGTTAATGTTTTGATATTGTCATAATTTCAGTTACTCTCCAAATTAATGTAGAAACTATTTATTGACAGCATATTTTAAATATGTGTTGTAGTCAATATGTTGTTTTAATGAATGAAGGCCAGCAATCACTGATATTAATGTCTCTATGAAACATTAATGACGTTACATTACAAAATAACTGAAAGCTAACAATTTCAAAATGTATTAGGCTTTAAAAAAAACAACTTTTAATTTAAGGGAACTTAAAACAATCTTTACATAACCCCATTATAATAAATATTATTTTACCTTATAATGTTAGAAATATACAGAAATATAATAGTTATCAAACACCTTTCTTAACTGCATAAATAATAAATTAAATATAGATGAATCATCATTAAAGCTACAATTTTCTCAGTTCCTGTTGTTCTTTGATGAACATCAATGACAGGCATCATCAGTGCTCCTGTCACTTTAAGAACAGCCACTGCCGAACATGACGCAGATCTCATTTCCTCACAACTCTTTAAGTTTATTGAAGACATTATCTAACTCATTTAAGACTCCTAATATGATAATACTTAAAATGATCTCTATTGTTGTTATTGTTTGTTATAAAAGCAAAAGAGAACTCGATGTGAGCAGGAGACTGACACGAGTCTGTCTGTTTGTCGTGTGTGTGTGTGTGTGTGTGTGTGTGTGTGTGTGTGTGTGTGTGTGTGTGTGTGTGTGTGTGTGTGTGTGTGTGTGTGTGTGTGTGTGTGTGTGTGTGTGTGTGTGTGTGTGTGTGTGTGTGTGTGTGTTTGTCCCTCGATTAGCTGACATGAGACGCAGCCACACAGACAGGACATTGACATACAGCGCATTCTCTTGTGTCTTGTCGCTCTTACAAGCATTTACATGTATAAGAGCATGATCATACTATGTAACGCTCTGCAAAAATGGATATAAAAACAGGCACTGGAAATTATCGCGGCCGGAAAAATTATCGAGCTCATTTTTTTTATCGTGCAATTAATTGATTTATTGACTATCGCGACAGGCCTATGTACAGTATCTCCTTGTCAATCCACATCCTCACTGATGTTCAATACTTAAGGGTTTGTTCAATTCCATTTAAGTAGGTGCCATAGGAATAATAGTGAATCACTAATAACCACTCATCAGAGAGGGATACAAATAGGTGACCTAATTCTTTGAGGAAAAAAACAAAAAACAAAAATGTTTTTCAATGCACATTGATGGCAAATGCTTTATAATTATCAGAATATTCATTATCACGAATGCCAAACAAGACAGCTTTATATAACCCAGAAAATGAGGTTGTGTCTATGTGTCTAATTTGTATCACGGCAGTGAATATAAATGCATGAAGCTGTGATTCTCATATCTCCTATTGCTGCTATCATTATGGCTACTGTCTTTGTTCTGTCCTGTTGGCATGGCAACTAAGTCAAGCCCTTGCTGTTATCAAAGCAAACCTATTGGGGCACAGTGTGTCAGCGTATATGTGTGTGTAGTATCCTGCGGTAATGAAAACTGCAGTTTGAAGCTCTGTGGCATAAAGACGATGCTGCTATGTATACAGTATGTATCTGCTGTACTGCATGTCAGACTACATGACAAAGATTGAAGGAGAATGTAAAGTGGCTCTATTTAATAAAGCTCAAGTATGTGTATTTTTTTTTACGTTAATATATATTGTCAAATCTCGTATTAAAACTACAGTATAAGTGAGCCAGCCATAGGTTAAATCCCGTAACACTGTAGCTCTTGCTGTGTTTTAACATTCCAACGCCAACATTGGCGCAACCAATGGTGTGAATTTGGGCCTATTTGGTCAGCCAATGGCAGACGGGGGAGAAATGAGAATTTTTCATTAATCTTATGAGTCTAATAAAAACAGCTCTTCATCGATTACAAAAAAAAAAATGCACATAGCCTGATTAGTCCCTTTTCCAGTAATATTACAGCAATTGTTAGAAATGTGCCCTTTTTTGGGACGTTTCCTGGTGGTCTTCTGTGAAACAAACTGGCAAGAATTATAGCCAAACACTCAGTGCAGGCAGATGTTATCATCCTTTACACAATTTTCTGCACAACTGAATCATCAATGCCATATGTTTTGCAGTTTAACAGAATTACAGTTAATATGCAAGTATGCAAACACTTACATTTTAGACACATGATTCATTGTTTTGATTTCAAAATGACAGTAATGCAATTGGTGTATCTGAGATTTATCTTAAGAACATCCAGCTAGATAATAACTACAAAATCCCTAAAACATTCTAGGGTGTATTCACGGAATACTCAGATTACACAGTATTTTAATGCAAAAACTTGCAATATAGTGTATGTAAATTTGACTTATTGTAGAATGCACCTTTGCAAAAGTCTTGACATTTACGTGCCGCAATTAATTTGCGCAGTTTAAAGATATTTGTTACATTTTTAGCAATCATGGCAGCAGTCACTCAAGTGTTAAATTTCAGCATTTTTGGGCAAAAAATAAAAAGTCTGTTGTCAATAACATTGAGATATTTAAAGCAAAGCTCACACAGAAGTATTTTTTAAACCAAGCAGCTTTCTGTTGGTCAAAGGGGTGAATTCGTGTGACCAATTTGAACGCTAGCGAAATCTGCGTGGGGAACAATTTTGCTTGTCCTCACCTTTACAGCACAGCCCCAGTAAAGTATGCCAAATTGCAGCCATCTGCTGATGTTTCAAGAATTCCACAAGAATTGATTTTTGGGGTTGTTTACATGTTAGCAAATTTGCATAATTCCTTTAGTGAACTGGGCATTAAAACAATGCAGACAGAATAATATTCTTTAATCTGACAAAAAGACAAAGTACTCTTTACAATGTAAGAAATATTACGTAATTGCGTCCAAATAACCTGTTTACTGTTGTCACAAACACAAGGTTAGAGAGTGACTGGGTAACCAGATGTAAATTGGTGTGCTGTCAAGACAGCTTTTTATATTTACTCTCGAGGGTCCTTTCTAAATTAAACTCTAATCTGTTTTTAACGGTCAGCACTGTTTTAACCATCCACTTATTCATTATTACATGCGGCTTTCATGTCACATAAATAACTTAAATCAGCAATACAACATCTTTATTCCCCTATTCCGGTAAAAGCACACGACATTCTCTAATACTGTGGGGTGGCAGGGATGGGGGTCAAGGAGAAGAGAAAGAAAAACAGCACACTCATATCATAATGAAACGACACACAGTTCTCGTTGGTTTTTCCCAGAAGCCATGTGATCAGTTGCCATGGGAATGGTGCAGAGACCCACTTCAGCTGCCTTTGTGCTTTCACAGTCTTGGCTGGAGAACAACAGTCACCTACAAAAATACTGCCCTGTATTTAATGTCAAAGCCTCACCTTTGTCTTCGCAAACCTGCATGTCCATTTACATGAATTGTCACATTTGTACTGATATTTTAATGGCACAGGCAGATTTGGTCGATTGTGTGATATATGAATGGAGCAACCCAGCTTGTCTTTGTCATCTATTAGCTTGCCGGATCAGTTGTTATCCTTCCTTCTGTTATTAATGTGAGAGCTACTATTTCTCTCACAACTCCCTTTCAGCTAAAGGCACATTCTTACTGCATTGCATAATTTTCCGGCTGTGGGGGTGACCTACTTCTCCTGATGCATCTCACACACACACACACACACACACACACACACACACACACACACACACACACACAGGTCCACATGGCAACAACCAGCAGCTACTTATCTATTTGTATTTATTTTAGGGCTGTCGATCAAAAAGATTAATTATGATTTGCTGATGAATTATTGGAATGGTTATGAGAGGTGGGTTGAGTATCCAAAACTGTACTCAACAGTACAATAGCATCTTATTATTGAGATAGACATTTAGTTTATAATTAATAAATAATTATTATCGAAATTATATATATTTTTTGCAACAAACACAGAGACAAGAGACAAGCATTATTTCTGCCATCTGTAGCTCGAATATCATTGCATGTCCTTTGCTTTGTATAATAATAACATATGCAGCTACATTGTAAAGAAGCGTGAATGCTCGCACTCATAATCGCTACTGAACATCTGAACACAAACAATGATCAAATGCACAGTGATGGATCTTCTTCTGTCTGTTCTACAATATGTAATCAAATGTAGGCACATGTTTCTGAAGGCGCATGTAAACTGGTTAACTGTGTCGAAGCGAAGGCATTACAGTTCAACGCCACTGTGCAATACCCACAAATTACTTTGTGAACAATGGTTGCTCACTTAATGTATAAATTAAAGAACATGTCCAAAAAACTGGTAATATCATACTTTGTAACTTGTAGTAGTGTTATGGTGGCATAATAATCTGTTTGGTTGTAAAATGTATTACCTGAATGAATTGACATCGAATAAAGCTATACTGTGAAATCATACAGAGACAGTATACACAGATGTTAAACTAATAATGATCTTCATTGTTGGCAAACAATAGGATATATTTTCAGCTTTTAATTGACTGTAGGTCCACGGCCACTTTATCCAACGCTCTTGATGCTCTTATATTTCCTGTTATGACTCTGAGTTAGAAACCGCTTCAGACGATTCTGTGTGTGCAGGAAACTGAACAAATAATTCCAACTGATTCACGAACCAATTTAGACTGTTTTGCCAACTTGTTTGATCAAGACTTTGAGCAGAATCGACTCAAATGAGTGGTTCAATTGTGAATGACTCATGCCCAAGAAAAACTATACAGCGCACTTGAAATCAACTATGCATTTCTTAACATGCATTTCATTAAAAATAAAGTAACAAGAGGAACATAGCCCAGCGTAGGGAAGTAAAAATTAAATTAGTTTAATCAGAAATGTGCTCGATTTGAAGTAAAAGTAGCCACATTTAAATCTACTTTTAAAAATAAAAAAAAGATTTTCAACAAAAAAATAAATACTCAAAGGTACACTATGTAACATTTATTTTCGGTAAAATATCCAAAAACCACCAGGCCAGTGTTATATATTTTGTTCAGTTGAGTACTTACAATATCCCAAATGTTTCCAACTATTTGTAAATCATGAGAAAATTTCCTTTTTAACCAAGAAACCGGGACGTGTGAGGGAGTCGCCTGCCATATGAGTCATATCTGCGTTACCCTCGGTTTCCGGTTTTATTTTACAGAAACGCTTTAAGTGTCATAGCAGCTGCCGAGCGAACGCACATAGTTACGTCATAACATCATTTTCAACACACTCAAATCAAATGTATGACCTCATACTCATGACCGGAAAGCGGAAATGGCACCGGTGACTGTGGCAAAATAAGTCCCGCTGCTCGCGACCCATGTCGCGCTCGTCTCTCACTAGCAATTGCTCCAGCGAACTTGTTCAGCTCCCACTCAGTCCTGCTCTGCTTCATACTACAGTAACGTTAATAATCGCATCCATGAACATGATTTCTGCCTATTCTGAGTCCTATCCCGATTTTTTTTCCACCGGCTGTGAGGGACCACATGTCCCAAGATGCTGCGCTCAAACTTGGCGTCATCATACTACACCTTTGTTTTGAATAGGCGCCCTCTAGCGGACGGAAAAGTTACATAGTGCACCTTTAAGTAAATGTAACAAAGTAAATGTACTTTGTTTAATAAAAAAAGTCATCTGCTCAGATGATGTGTCAAGAACAAGCTGCGAGAACTCCCAAACTAGGGCTGCGAGAACCAAATGACGTACATTTGTTCTTGCAGCCCTGGGAGCGAGAATTTTTTTCTCTGTTCATGTGGAGTATGTAATAGCTTCAAGTGTTATTTGATGTTTTTCAGTGAAGGGAAAGACATGTTAATGTAATGTTCCGTTATGTTGGACCATTGTTATGGTGTGAGTTTAGTTGCTTCACTCTGAGTAATAACTATCCTAATGTAGTGACACAAGTCTCTTATTTGTTAATCATATACACTGACCAGGCATAACATTATGACCACCTTCCTAATATTGTGTTGGTCCCACTTTTGCTGCCAAAACAGCCCTGACCCATCGAGGCATGACCCCTCCTCTAGACCCCTGATGGTGTGCTGTGGTATCTGGCACCAAGATGTTAGCAGCAGATCCTTTAAGTCCTGTAAGTTGCGAGTTGGGGCCTCCATGGATCAGACTTGTTTGTTCAGCACATGCCACAAGATGCTCAATTGGAATGAGATCTTGGGTATTGGTAGGAACAAAATGTTAACTTGCAGCCTAATATATTCCACCCACTAACAGGTGCCGTGATAAAGAGAGAATCAGTGTTATTCACTTCATCTGTCAGTGTTAATGTTATGCCTGATCGGTGAATATTGCATATAAAGATGAATGAAACTGCATTTTAAAAAATTGTGAATTTAAGTTGTTATATTAGCCAGCAGTAGCGCACGTTAGTATGCTAAAGGCATGTCTGATTAGTATGATACAGGAACTTACATTTATTTAGGTGGCTTAAATCTGTCCATCCAGATTTTGAAATTATGTTGATAAGATGTTAGATAAATATTATTTTGGAATTAGAGAAAACAAAGTGATGTATAAGTAGAAACAAAACTGGATATAGATAAAATCAAATAGTGCTTGTTTTCAAGTTGAGGAATTTAATTGTTGTACACATTTTTTTTTTCTCCTATGATAGTTTTTGTTTTTTTGTTTTTGTTTTTATGCAATCCTACATTTTATGCAATCCACACTGTGTACAATGGATAAATATATATTTTTAAATGTAGATTAATCTAATGTAACTAATTTGTGTTTGGATTTGTTTCAGTAGATTAGTTTTATTAGTTTGTGACTCTCACAACGCAATGCTCTTTGTTGCCTTCAGATTGTAGGTGTGCAAACATCAAATGAATTATTAATTTCTCACCTACGAGGAAGCCGAAATGAGATGCAGCTTTTGCTCTATCCCCTGGTGCTGCAAACATCAGACTGAAAGACCTTGGAGTATTTACCTTTAATATCACATTGCCTTTCTGTTCACGTACAACATGTTCTGTTGGGTGAAGATCTGTTGTGGGGGGATTATCTCTGAATTCAATCACACCATCTCAGAGTGGTGTTATGGTTTGTTTTAACTTGTGGTTGCTAAGTAACCACTCTCACTACAATCTGTGTATCGTTCAGTACTCTCTCTCTCCCTCTCTCTCGCTCTGTCTTTGTTTATCAGACACAGAATCAACTAAGCTTTATTGGCATGACCATGAAGGATTACAGTTATGTTGAAGCAAAGACTGGCAAATATTGGATATTGCAAACAAAAACTTGAACATAAAGTTTAGAGATGGGAATAGAATACCACAAAATATTCAGTTTTTAATATATTAAGGCTGAATAGTGTTGATCTTCTTATTGCAGACTTGTTAAAGACTTAAAACATGAAAGGGCTACAAGCTTCTGGCTTGTAGTGTGTGCTTGACTTTAAAGGGGTCATGAATTTAGAATTCAAATTCTTCTTGATCTTTTGACATATAAGAGATTGTTGTGCTATAAAAATATCCTAAAAGTTTCAGAACTGAAAAAACATCCTCATTAGTCCAAAAACAGCTTTTATTTAAACCAAGCTGCCAAAATGACTAGTTTCGGATTTTGTCTCAGTATGACGTCATAGTGCGACAAAAGAGCATCTCTTCAGAAGATCAACGACTACTTCTACGTCATTGCCTCTTTTAACCCCGCCCACCAATTCACATAGTAGAAGGTGAGTAAATACGAGAGAGAGAGAGAGAGAGAGAGAGAGAGAGATTTTTTTGATTTTCAAAAATCTTTATTTACAGAAAATCACTTTTTTTTTTTATAAAATAAGTGCAAAGTGCAGTTCATTTTCAACAACAGAACATAAAGCTCCTTTATGACACCATATTCCTTCAAACACTGTTAAAGAGTTCATAGTTTTGTAAAAAAAGAAAATCAATTGACAGTCTTGCTTTAATCAAAGCAGCAAATACCTTTTCCACATTACATTCTCTATTGTGCTCAATTTTATCCTTTCTACTGACATAAATAGACATTTTGGCTTGACCTAAAATAAAATTCAACACTTGACATTCTTGTTTTCTTTTTTATAAATATTTAAAACCCAAAATAAAAATTTGTACAGAAAATTCCTCATTAAAACAATTAAAAAGACTTTGTAAAACATGAAACAGAGGCTTCAATCTTGAACATTGCATAAAAGCATGAAAAACCGTCTCTCTTTCAAAACAAAAAGGACAATCTTGGCTAACACTTGGATTTAAAACAGAAATAAACGCATTAACCGCAATAATACCATGAAGGATTCGCCACTGTAAATCTCCAACTCGTTTAGCTAACGGTGGCTTATAAAGTGCTCTCCACTCTGGTTTTGCATCTTCACTCATTTTAAAAACATCACGCCATGGTGAATCAACTCTTCCATTTAAGCCCTTCTTATTAAAAGATTACCATATACCATTTTTTACCATTACTTTCACACAGATCCATATCTGTCAATTTTTCAATGTCTAAAAAAAACCCCATTGTTTCTCCCAACTTTGGTGAAAGAAGCAAGTTTGGAAAAAAGTCTTTTTCTTCTGGGATTAACTCCCCCTTACAATAACCTTGAAGCATAATTTTTTCCTCTGTTGTAAAAACGGACTGCAATTTTTTTAATATCTGTGCAACAACTCGAACAGATTTAACATTCAAACAATTAGCAACATCATTGATATTTCCAAAAACTGGTCCAGACAGTTTTATTAAACATTCAAGTGTTAAAATTTTGGCTTTAATAAATGTTGCAGTCATTGCTCCGCATTCACCCAGAATGTCCAAACGTGAGCCATAGATCAACGGCTCTTTCAAAAACCAGAATAGAGAGATTGCAGTGTCAGCTCTTTTCACGTTAAAAAGGTTCCATACTTTAAAAAGATTTCTGTAAAACTCCGGCATCCTGGAAGTATTTACTTGTCCGGGATCTAACAAGAACAGTGATTTGTCCAAACATAGTCCTTCAGCAGTCCTTAAAATCATACTAGCCAATGGCCTCCAACATAAATGTTCTGGTCCGGCAATAAAACGTTGAATAAACTGCAATCTAAAAGCTGCAGTCCGACTTTGTAAATGTACAAGTCCTTGCCCTCCTTCTTCTTTAGGCAAATACAAGACATGATGAGGAATCCAATGCATTCTTTCCCAAAAAAAAATCTATTAAAAGAAACTGAATTTTTGTAAGTAACCAAACAGGTGGATCCATACAAGCCAGTCGATGCCACAAAGAAGAGGCTACTAAGTTATTAATAATCAAAGTACGTCCTCTATATGATAGATTTTTAACAATCCATTTCCACTTCATGAGACGACCTTTAACTTTTTCAATTATTCCTTCCCAGTTTTTTTGAACAACTGTGTCCTCTCCTAAAAACACTCCCAAATATTTCAAACCATCTCTTTTCCAATTTAAGCCATTTGGGAGTAAAGGTATTTCTCTTTCCCATTTTCCAACCAGCACTGCTTCACTTTTACCCCAGTTGATTCTTGCTGAAGAAATAATTTCAAAGTCACTCAATGTTTTTGATAATAAATGCACATCATTTTGTTTATTAATCATTATAATAACGTCATCAGCGTAGGCTGATAAACAGAAATTACTGGCTTGTAACGATACCCCTTCTAAAACTCTTCTTAAATTATTTAAAAGTGGTTCTATTGACAATGTATACAGTATTCCTGATAAAGAACAACCCTGTCTCACACCACGACATACTTTAAAAGGAGCACATAAGCCACCGTTAACTTTCAGTACACTTTCAATATCATTATATAGAATTTTAACATAACCTATAAAATCAGAACTAAAACCAAAAGCATCTAAAGTCTTCCATAAATAGCCATGTTCTACGCGATCAAATGCTTTCTCCTGATCTAAGGAAATCAAACCCATATCTATATCCATTAATTTAGAAACATTAAAAAGATCTCTTATTAAATGAATGTTGTCAAAAATTTATCTGCCAGGTACACAGTACGACTGACCAGGGTGAATTACTTCCTCCAAAACTCTTCCTAGTCTCGTAGCTAACACTTTTGATAGTACTTTATAGTCACAGCACAATAAAGATACAGGTCGCCAGTTTTTTATGTCTCTCACGTCACCTTTTTTTGGCAAAAGGGCAAGGACCGCTCTTCTACAGCTCAGCGGCAGAAGTCCTCCAACTAGACTGTCACTGAGCACTGCTAGCAGATCCTCCCCTATCACAGGCCAAAAGGCTTTATAGAACTCAACTGGGATTCCATCTATCCCAGGAGCCTTGCCATTCTCCATACTTTGGAGAGCTTCATGCAGTTCACTCAGGCCTATAGCTCTCTTGAGTGCTGCATTAGCGTCTTCAGAGACCTTCGGTAGTCCTTCATAAAAACACTGCTCAACAACCTCGTCTTCCTTGTGCTCACAACTATACAGCTCTTCATAAAAACTGATTGCTCTTTTCCGAATTTCAGTAGGATCTGATACAAGAGAGCCAGTCTCAGAGAATAAGGAATGTATAAAGCGTTTTTGACCGTTCTTTTTTTTCCAGACTAAAGAAGAATTTTGATGGTATATCCATTTGGTCTATATCTTTAAAACGAGATCGAACTAGTGCACCCTGTGCTTTCACTCTTTGTATGTCAGACAAAACAGATTTTTTTTTAAACAAGGATTCAATATGTGTTTGATTTCCACTTGACTGTGCCGCTTCCTGAAAATTCAGAATTTCATCTTCTAAAATTTTTATAGATTTAATCATATCTTTTGTGACATTGTAAGTGTACTGTTGACATAATTGTTTAATTTGTATTTTACCAAACTCCCACCATTTTTGTAAAGATTGAAACTGATCTTTTTCATTCCTAAAGTTGTCCCAAAAAAAATTAAAAGTATCTTTAAAATGTACATCACTTAATAAATTTATATTAAAATGCCAATAAGCACTTTTTGGCTTTACAAAGTTTAAAGTTACTGTACATATAACAAGACTATGATCTGAAAACCCAATTGGGGTTATGAAACAATTCTTAAAAATACTTAGCTGATGTTGCACGCATGTCCTCTTTGAGTATGCTGACTACGGAGCTGGAAAAACAGCGTGAAAAACTCAGAATTCCTTGTTAACATCCAAAGTAGCCGCCGACATTTTAGCTAATTTGCTGCTTATTGAAGTTTTCTTTGGATCTTGATCAGCTTTCGTTTTAGAGTTAGGCATTTTGCCACCACACCTGTATTACAACCCGCTAATGTGTGTCTTAACTGTTATAGATAGCAATTACTGATATTTGTCGAGATGCTCACACACACGCGTTCACTGCCTACATTGCTAAAACCAGAAGCCTCCATTGCCTTCCTTGGGATCCTAACATTAAGAAAGGATGCACTTTATTTCTAACAACGTTCCAAATCGAATCTGTTGGACACCAGTTCGTGTTTGCTTAATTTTACTGCGGATTTGTTTTTAAACAAGCCACAGTTCGATGCAGGCTTGTCAGAGAGACTCTAAAATAAAAGATGATGCAGTGCCGAATCTGACAGTAATATCGCAACACAAGTGTGAGTCGCAATGAATAAAAGAATGACAAACGATGGGACAATCATTCATAAATATTTTGTCAACTATAATTGTAATAATAAATACAAGTACCTAAACTTTTGTTATAACCAAGACTTATAAAGCATATAAAATGCATACATGTTTAACAGGTGGCAAATGTTTCAAATATGTAACGAGAAAAAAACTCTTTTTGAAGTGTCTTCATGTAAACACTAATCTAACGTAATAACTACCTTACAAATACAAAGGGAATTAATATAAATAAATATTTATTAATTAAAGATTATTAAGACTCTGGCTCACACATACAAGGCTGAATTTCGTCAGCTGCCATTTTTCACAGTTCCACGCGTGTAATGGCAGGGACATTGGACATTTATTTTAATTTGTGAAACTCTTACCCAATCATAGCAGTAGGCATATGTACTTCCAAGTCTTGAATGCGTCATGCCAATCAAAATGGAGTGTTCGAAAAAGAGGGTCAAAAACAGGATAGAAAATAGCATATTACTCTTAATGATTATGTATTTTGGTGTAGAAATCTTTCTAACATTTATAAGTAGACCTTAGAGAAATGCAGTTTGTGACCCGTTTAATGGCTTTACTTACAATTTGGGTTGAAAATACACTATAAAATAATTATTCTGTTAATTTCCTTTCCCTTTGTCTTCATTTCCTTGTTTTCATAGTAAACATTATTGACAAACCATAGGTGGTAGCTTTCATCAGGATGAGAAATGCTAGGGAACATTTTAAATTGGTTGGGGCTGGGAAGTGATATCTACTGTAACAGAATTGGGGAAAAAACTACTAAGAACAGGCCATTCTACCAAACTTTGCATATATCAGAGAATTTACCAAGAGGATGACTATAACGTTGCCAAGAGCTGCAGAGTTCTGAAATAGGACAGACTGTCTAGACATCAGTGATTTCTTGAGCGGTTAACAGATTCAGCCTCTATTTTATGTGAAGGGCCAACACTGAAGAGTTTTTTAGAGGTTATATAACAAAACTAAAGTTTTGCAGGAATATTGCAATGTTATGAGTCTAAAGTTGAGTACAGCAGACCCATATAACACATTTATGTTCTTATGCTCAATCTCTTGTCTTTTATTTTCCAGTGGTAGCTGCTGGTTTAAAATGCTCACTGCATAGAAAGCTGATTTGAGGGCAAAGTCTGTCTGATAATGATCTTGTATTTTCTTTTTCATTGTTTAGTCTGTGGTTGTTATGGGGTGCGCTTAACTTGTGGCTGTATAATGCACAACTTTAGCTATAGTTTCTAGTTTTCTAAGCTGATCATTAGCAGGTCGAAGGTGGTTGTTAGCTTGCTGAGGAACCACCATTTTGCAAAAATCATATTGACCACATTACATTATGTGTGTGTGAAGGGAGGGTGCGTATTAGGGGTGAAATGGTTCAGATTGCTTATTCGGTTTGTATCACAGTTTTAGGTTCACAGTTTCGGTATGGTTCGGTATTTGCTATGTTCAGGGGGGAAAAGGACTACTGTCACAAAAACAAATCATTGAAATACAATCAGCAGCACAAATACATACAATCAAGGTACTAAAAGGTACTAATAAAATAAACAGTGCTTTTCAGGTTTTTCAGGTAGGTCTAACATTAGTTTTCAGGTACAGAAATTGATCAATGTAAAATAGCATTGCATATTTGAGTGTGTAGATTAAATATTAATTACTTATTAAACTTCAATCAAGAGCTGTGAGTGATGTCCTTGTCTTTTGTTGTTTGACATTAAACAGACCGCAGTAAAGGCTACTGCCCCTTTAAGAGCTAATGCACAGATATGCGTCGTCTTTCTCGACTGTATTAAATTCACTTAAGGCATATACAGACTATGTCTTCTAGGATACTCATCAAGATGGACATTTTGATATACTTTTTTTTGTGATTTTGTCCGTTCAAGCGCAAGACTTGAAAGAGAACAATATTTCTGCTCGCTCTCATTCACGTCTACTGGCTTTTGAATGTTTAAATTGGCAAGGCTTACATTAGTTTAGTTTAAACACAGGTAGCGACGTGTGCTGTTCAGGTCTCACCTGCGGTCGCGTACCACACCCAGGTGATGATGGCGAAAATGACTGGTCATATTCGAACATACAGCAGCACTCGCTTCGTTGAAAAAAGTTTACAAATAGAGACAGTTTTGTCCGTGTCTTTCTTTTATTATCGCTGTTGTAATGTATCACTGAGGAGCCAACATGTGTAGCCATCGGCTGAAACATCCATTAGCGGAACTGTCTGTTTTATGCATTATTTTTCAAGTTACAAACCATATTATAGAAGCGTCATCCGATTTGAGATGAACCGCGGTGCAAGTGCGTGCCAACCGTGGGTGGAGAACAGTGCGGTTAAATATATTTATATATTAGTAAATGTTAATAACTGTAAATGTGTGCATGTACCAAGCAGTACAAAATGTTCTGTTGTGGTTGGTTAGTACAAGATGATTTACACAAGGGAAAACCTTTTATCACTTGCCACTTTGTAAATTGTATCTGGATGAGGATGAGGTGTAGGAAGCATTGCACCCATTCAAACTACAACAGAAAACCCACAGCTCGACAAACCACTCTGTCTTAGCTACTGTATCTCTCACACACGATCACAAATCCCATGTGTATCTCATGAAGTTTAAATGAATATTCAAGCACATACTGTATAAAACACCCTCTCATCTCTCAGCTTACTGAGTCTGTCACAGTAGCAGCTCTAACAAACCACTCTTGTTGCCTGTTCTCCTCTATTAACAGCCCTAGAACACAACGTTCCAGTGAGAGCCCACTTTTCCTGGCTGTCTCATTTAGTCTATAATTACTGATAATGTTCTCAGAGGCAGTTCCATTTTATGACGCACACTGGTGGCAGGGCTAAACAAATTAAAGAGAGGGGGAAAAAAGAGAGCAGTAAATCAACATGCAGGAGACAAACAGCAGCGGTGTGAGCCCGAATCTGCACCAGGGGGCTGATGTGCGGCTCGCTGTCCGGCAGTGTCACATTGTGTGCGCCTCTGCTGTTGGTTAAATTGCCCCTGTGGTTCTGACCTGCTAAAGGTGCATTGACACCATCCAGAATTGCCACAGGATTGATTACCATTTCCCACAACTCTCTCATTCAGTAATATATGAGAGCTAAGTTTAGTTTAGAAGGTGCAGTTAAACACATTTCAATCATGACAACTGTAGTTTTAGCATGTTATTAAATATGGCAATGTTAATGTATTTGGTCTTGACTGACTAGATGTGCTTTTCTGCTGTTGATCGACACAGACACGCTGCTGTGAGCATGTAAGATATGCTTCTGCTGCTGCATAAATACAATACATCCTGTAGCAGATCTAGGCAGGTGGAGCTGGGGGAGGTGGAGGGTTCCAGAGGAACTAGCTTACTTTCAGGGCTAGCTTACAGCAAACACTGAACCAGACTATTTAAATGTTGAGCAAGCAATCTCATTGGCTACAAGATCAGAAGAGGCCAATCAGCTTGTGTCATGCTGTAAATTATTATATATTATATTATTAAAAGTACTATATTATATTATGACAGTTTATTCTGGTTCTTGAATCTGTTTGGCTAAGAGCCTTTTCCAGCCGTGTGACGTTCCCCCAGAATCAGTACTGAAACCGTTTGACCGTTTATATCACTCCGCTTTCCTCAGTGGACATTCAAACTGACTTAGTCATTTAGACAATCTCTCTCATAATACCATAATACTCTACTCTACATTATACAATTAGCTTTAATAAAGCAACTCAACATTCCTTCGTTACTAGTTCTAGTTTTAACAGAGGCTTGGGCTCAACTGTCAACTTGAGATTTGAATCCATGGCAGAAGAAAGTTCTGCACAAAAAAAGGGCTTTTAAAGACACTCCATTTCTTATTTACTCACTTGTGCCATCGAACTGTTGTATAAATGCAATTTTTTACTACAGGGCTGTTGAATGCTTGAATCTGACAGGCTGACAAATGTTCTAAGGTGTGCAATTACTTTTTGGGAAACTCACGGCAAGGTTCAAGGCAGGTTTTGACTGCATTTCATTTCCATATCATTTTGCCAAATGATTTCAGTTATTTCAAATGTCCAAAATCCACAGCGACACTGACCAACCAAAGAGATATAGCAAACAATAGGATACAAACAACAAAAAATTTATTAATTACATTTAATTATGTACGAAACGCACATACCTGCTTTACTTTACTCACTTTAAATCAGTTTTATCATATTGATTGTATCAGTAAAATAGTTTAGCAACTTAAGAG
This sequence comes from Gobiocypris rarus, assembly GCA_023029165.1. Lineage (NCBI taxonomy): Eukaryota > Metazoa > Chordata > Actinopteri > Cypriniformes > Gobionidae > Gobiocypris > Gobiocypris rarus. The sequence continues at coordinate 20,089,163 of CM040931.1, forward strand.
CTACATGACATTTCTCACTAGTAGCGAGATAATAAAGGTGCTGTTCTTACAGTTTCGTATTAGTAGACGCCTCTGCCGAACGCTGTTGAGTTGCACAGACTGAGCCCGAGATAATTCACTTATGCTCACTCTCTCTCTTTCTCTCTACAGCCAAATCACAGACGTGCAGATACAGTATACATATCGCACTTATATTGTGCACTTATATTATATTGTGTTAGTCTGCGAGGTCTGAAAAGTCAGCATACTGGGAAAATGCACTTGCTTAAAACACATTTCTGGTCTAAATGTGAACGATTCACTGGTGCATACAGTTTCAAATCGATTTTTTTTTCATGTTATTACTTTCAATAAAGATACCAGTTAGTATGTTCCAGTTCCGAGTTTAAGTCCAAAGTAAAAAAAAAAAAATATTGGTGAATTTTCCAGTTTCTCTCTTCAATTTGTCAGATGATGAAATTAAATAGTTCACAAAACAGTTTTTCCTATTCAATTTAAAATAGCAATAGTCTTCCCTCCCCTTAGTTTAACCTATTCAGTTTAAAGCATTTACAGCAGCAGAAGGTTTACTCACACAGACTGGGCTTCTTGCTGTGAGTGTGTTAGTGTAGGAAAATAATCAATGAGTTAACATGCAAAGCCATGCTGAACATATGGTCGGCCAAGCATCCGTAATGACATACTGCCAAACCAATCATTCCCACTCACTGCCGTGTGTGTGTGTGTGTGTGTGTGTGTGTGTGTGTGTGTGTGTGTGTGTGTGTGTGTGTGTGTGTGTGTGTGTGTGTGTGTGTGTGTGTGTGTGTGTGTGTGTGTGTGTGTGTGTGTGTGTGTGTGTGTGTGTGTGTGTGTGTGTGTGTGTGTGTGTGTGTGTGGGCATGTTTTGTGAAATATCAGGACACAAATGTGTATAATCACATGGGTATGACATAGGTATTACAAAAAGAGGGTGAAATATGAGGACGTTCCCAATGTCCTCACTTTTCAAAATGCTTATAAATCATACAGGATGAGGTTTTTTTCACAGAAAGTAAACTGCGCAGTCTCCTGTGATGGTAGGGGCAGGGGCAGTGTAGGGGGATAGAAAATACGGTTTGTACAGTATAAAATGCATTATGACTATGGAATGTCCCCATTTCACAAAAACAACGTGTGTGTGTGTGTGTGTGTGTGTGTGTGTGTGTGTGTGTGTGTGTGTGTGTGTGTGTGTGTGTGTGTGTGTGTGTGTGTGTGTGTGTGTGTGTGTGTGTGTGTGTGTGTGTGTGTGTGTGTGTGTGTGTGTGTGTGTGTGTGTGTGTGTGTGTGTGTGTGTGTGTGTGTGTGTGTGTGTGTGTGTGTGTGTGTGTGTGTGTGTGTGTGTGTGTGTTGGTTTGAGTCTCATTCTTTGAGCTGAGGTCTTCTGAGACTTGAATCTGGTTGCTCTCATAAACAGGATGATTGTTGAGCTTTCTGTTTCGGGAACACAATTTAGCACATGCTGCCTTTCAGTGAATGCTAAGAGATGAGACCTTGAATCAAAACAGTGCTGGGTGCCAAGTTGGAAACATACAAACATGTTTTAGTATGCCCAAACATTGAGTCAAGGATAAATAGTACTGTAATTGAAGATTGCAATTTAAAGGATCAGACAAAAAAGTAACCTAGACCTTAAGAGCTTGAAATGTTCGGACAGGATGCTCTGGTTTGGACTAAACTGATTTGGAAATGAGTTTTATCGAGTGGTTTTATTCTCAGCTGAACTACAGAGGTACAAACAATCCATAGTTGTCAGCAGTGATAAAACATAAAGACTTTACAAATTAAAAGGGTTTTTTCATTGTTACCAACCATCCGTCACTATATGCAATGAACCGCAGAAGATAAATTGTTCATTGTCTTGAGTTTACATCTAAATCACTATTCAGAATGAAATTTTTTCTTAGAATCACATCTGTAATAGAACATTTGCATTGCTTCTCCATAAGAAATTCATTCTTCAGTGCCTGTTTATAAATGGTAGATAATCACTTTACATGTATTCCTAATCATGACACAAACAAAACAAAAACAAAATTGAGCATTTGTTAACATTAATGCATTATGAACTAACAAATTAAACCTTATTGAAAATGTTACCAAGTTTATTTTTCTTAGCCCATTGGCAGACATGTTTTCCTGCTTTAAGCAAAAACAAGACTTAAATGTTGTATGTTGCTTCTCAACTAAATACATCTTGATTTAAGAGTGCTTATTTGTACAGAAAAGCTTGACAAAAATCTGGAGAGAAAAAAAAAATGCATTGTAAGCTTAGCAAACAGCAATTTCAGACTGTCCTCATTCAAGTAGGCAGGAGCTGTATGTGCATGACTGGAAATAGCTGCCTTGGGGTGATCCCAAAATGGCCGCCGTACCCTGACTCTTTAAAAAGGACTTTGATAAAACACAGATTCCATGATTCAGTACATGCTGGGGAATCTCTCCGGACCCCCGGATTAAGGATGTTGGTTCTGGGGTTAAGACTTTGGTTCTCAGCCAAAGCCCTAGGGCTGTCGTGTTAATCTCCATGTCGGTCCTCATTAGCATTAATGAATGGAGAAACACTTGTCATGAAAGCACAACACACAGGGTGTGTAATGCCACCGACAACCAATGAGAGCTGTGCAAGTGATTAAGGCCAGATAACAACAGTATGAATGCTTTGAGCACCATTTACATATCCATGTGGTTGAACAATTCATTCTTTTTGATTCGTTTTTGAACTTTGCCAATAAAATATGAGCTGCTAGTTTGAAATGCAATAACATTTGATCAACATAAAACAGCTTTTGATAACATGCACTTGGCTTAAGTTCATTTAAAAGTTGCACATGAAACAAAACTGTTTAAAAATGAATGACTCTCATTTGAATCTGTCAGCTGTGTAAACACAATACATATTTCTAAGATGAAACTAGTGTTTGTTCAATAGCTGTAAATCACCGTGCTGATGTGTCCTTTGGATTTCACTGGCTAATGGCTTGTATATCACGCAGCGGTTTGGGCAGCATGCGTATTTCCTTTACAGGAGTCAAATGGATAGGCGGGGAAACCTTGCAGAACAAAAAGCGGTTAACCTCTTCCTTTAGCCCTGTCCAAAACCTCAGAAATGTTCAGCCACAAAACACACACACATTGAAAGCAGACATCATTGTCTTTACGAGCACCACCTTGCATATTCCACCCACCAATCTGATGTTTTATAGTAGTTTATCACAGCCTTTCTTATGTGAGTGGAAGAAATTGTCCCCGTTTTGAACAAACACACCCAAGCACAGGAGCTGCATTGTGAGAGCTGCTTGTTATTTTGGCTGTTGTATAAAAGATCTGCTAGGTTAGCCGCAGAAAGTCATCTGGCCGAGTTCCCAGAATCCATTGCACAAGTTACTGACATGTTTGGATATAAAAAGTACTATGCCCTAGACCTAGATTGCATCTCCAGTATACACACTTTTGCATTATAAAGTTCTTTGTCTAAGATGTTTTTCTGGTGAGCAGCTGGTGTTTGTACCGACATCAGCTGAATCTCTGCGGTCTCTGGTGTCCTCATGCATTGCTTACTATGAAATATATAGACGGTAAAATGGAATTTATTTGTTCTAACACTGGGCAACACAACATGCTCACCACTCTAGCATCACTATTTGCTTTTTATTAATATTTTGAATTCGGAGATAATCAGTTTTGTTTGCCTGTGCTCTGTTTTGTTGTTTTGTTTTATTAACATACTCTCCTCTTCTCACCTGTAAATGAGAAGGACAGGGTGGAAAGAGCTCTGGACCAAAGCCATTCCCGTTCATCCTGCCAACAGAGAGACACGCTTCCCTCCTGCTTTAAAGAGAAAGTTCACATAAAAATGAAAATCTGATCAAATCAAATGTAGACTCAAATTTAAATCATTATTCACTGCTAATCTTCCCCTTCAGTGCGACATTAAGACAAGAACCACTACAACTGGATCATTGAGTCAGTGAGGTTCTGACTTCTGTCTGATTCATTAATGAATTAAGTCTTATTTACAGTGTCAACCAGATTAACTGGTTTGCACCTGATTCTCTAAGTAAATTATTAAAGACTGAAAGCAATGCAGAGACTGAAAGCTCTCAGATTTCAATGAAAAAATATTCATTTGTGTTCTGAAGATGAACGAAAATATAATGGGTTTAGAATGACTTGAGGGTGAGTAATTAATGACAGAATTTTCATGTTTGGGTGAACTAACCCTTTAACTCAATTTGCTGTTCAAACGTATTAATTTGTGAAAGAATCAGACCGATTCAAGAATAATCCATTGAGGTCAACTCATTAAATGAATGATCCATTTACACCTGGTTTCAGCGAGTTGAACTCTGATTCTTAAATGAATCCGTCCATTTCATGAATGATTCATAATGAATCGCATGAAGTAGATTTGTGAACCAAATGAGGTGATAAATGCTAATTTCGCAAAAACCAATTACATCTGAGGCCCTGTTTACACCTGGTATTAAGATGCATTTTGGTCAATCGGATCACAAGTGGGCGACGCTATACAGGTGTAAACAGGGTCTAAAACGTTTTGAGCTTGTCTACTTTCGACCACTTCCAGAAGAAGTTGAAAATGCATTTCACCGGATTGCTTTTGTAGTGTAGACGTTCATGTGGTCAAATGTGTTTGAACAGCCACAAAAGCCCACCTTCTCTCCGCCCATGCACTTAGTGCGTTAACATTACGGGAAACGTGCTAGCCAGACGGGATTTAAACTCTGTCGGCTGAAAACCCAAGCTTGGTTTGAAGACGAAAAAAACATACCAGGCACAGTTCTCTTTCCATTCCTGAGTTCTAACACTCATAACATTTGTTGTGGTCTTGCAGCTATCAGAGCAGAAACGATAACTGATGCTCTTTGTATGTTTTTCCATCACCTCCAGTTGCATTCATGTAAATTGTGCTTGCTTATCTGGTCTATATCAAAAGGACTGAAAAAAACAACAAAAATGTACCCGGCCAAAGACCCTCCCCTCAAAGATATCAGGACAGAAGACTCATTTGGCGTTTAGTTTTTGCTAAACATACTAGTTTTGTTATTGTGATTTTAATATGACTCTGTTATAGTTATCTGTTCAAATTAAGTATACACCACTGCAACTGAAAACAAATCAGGCATTGCTTATCAAAGCCTTCATCAACATATTTGAAAGATCTCAAAAGCAACTTTACTGCAGATCAAGAGATGATAACAATAGTGTGTTATGCTTGTGTTATAAGTTTCCAGTGTAACTCGGCCTCTTCAAAAGCACAGAGGCAGTGAGCTGTGCTGTTATGGCCCTCAGCACCCTGTGGTGGGTTATTTATAGCTGACATTGCCAGCCAGCACCGGGTGTAATGTAAGGACACATCCACAGAGCAGAGGGGTGATTAAATGTCTGAGTAATTGACAGTAGCCCTGGAGGAAGTGAGGGAAGAGCCGGAGAGAGAGGGAGTGAGACGGAGAGAGGCAGAGAATAACTCATTTGGTTTCCCCTACTACAGCTCTCCTTTGTCCGTCCCAAGAGATGAACAACTCTTCATGCTGAACTGCCACCAAATGCCATCAGTTCGATTGGACAAATACTGACGGTTGGACGGGTAGTAAAGTCTCAAACATTCATGACAGGTCTTCAAATGCCTGTCCTGACTCAGGTCAATCAATATTTTTTGATGTAAACCAAACTCTTCAAGAAATCTCGGCAGATTCTCAGCTGTCTGTGTGCAATGAATATTAATCCCTAAGAACAATTCTGCTGAGATATTTATAGTTTTATCAATGCTCTTGTGTCCTAGCAGCAACGGGCTCATTGCATAATATTAATTAGCAGACAGACTTAAGCAGCAGTGACAGATGACTTACGCCGACCTTAATCGAGACAGATACCTCTTTTCCACCGACGCAAAGCCACTTTGAAACCATTCCATGTGTTTCGACTAAAGAAAAGTCTCCGAGATGGAAAAATCCAGTGTGGCCCCTTAAACCTTGAATCAGTAACGTTAGAGGCTGAAAAGTGGGATAATGTCTTGACCAAGTAAAGTTTTCAAAAGAAAACTAGTTTTGAAATTATAATCAAAAGTTTTTTTTATTGCCCAATGTTAGGGTGACCAAACGTCCTTTTCCCAGGACATGTCCTGTTTTCAAGTCCTGTCCTGGCCGTCCTGGCAGTTTTTTATAAAGTGATGAAAATGTCCTGGTTTTCATTATTTTCCATTGGGCCATTAAATTGACCGGCACTCGAGTATCATTTGAGTATCTCATTGCTGGGCTGAGTGCCCTGGTTTTCGGTCATCAAAATATGGTCACCCTACCAAAGTAACACCATACAACGCAATGACTTTCCTTACTTTTGTTTAGTTTTTAATTGGATAAATTCAGCAAATTAGTACCTGAAGGAACAACAACACACAAAAAAACCTTTAAACACATTATTATTTCCAATCATTATGATGTAAAATTCTTATCAGAATAATTTCTGTTAAGCTTGTGTATATATTTAGGTAAAACTGTTAAGTTATTAAGCAATATCTCATGTATGTTTTTTCTGTGTGTTTTATATTGTTATTATTATTATTATTATTATTCCTTTTTTTAACCAGGGGACATCATATTGAGACTATAGTCTCTTTTTCAAATATACTGTCCTCTTGGAAGTGTATAAGTTGTCCTTGATTTGTTTTCCCTGAAGAGATAAACGCTGTTTTTGAAAACGAAAGTTGAAAAAAAAAATATGCTCGTCCGTTGTCCTTTTACTGTGAAATGAGAGTTCTGCGTCTTTAATAAAATCAACAAATGAATGATTTCTCTCATCCACCCAAAATTTATTAGAATATTATTATATTATAATAATATTATTATATAGAATATTATAGTTTTATTATTTGGTCCACCCGATCCGTGGATATAACCGCAATCCGCTCATCACTAACACACACACACGCCAAGTATATTAGAATCGGCTGGACTTCACTTCGGTCAAATCAGCATGATCAAAAACATTGCGCATATCATATCCTACAGATAAAAAGTCAAGAGACTGAACAAAGCAAATCAAGGAAGGAATTTTATTTCACTGTTCAAAATAGCCCAACGGGCAGGGCGGTGATAGATTTTGGTATAGTCCGACTGGAACTGGACAATTTTGCAAGCCCTGAGTTCATGGACACCTTGGCCCTCATTTATAAAGACATGCATAACTTTATCTTAAATGTGAAACTTAGGGATGTGCCCGAAGCAATTAGGGATGTGGTCTGACTTCTGAAAAGCATGTAAAATGAGTAACACAATCTATGGAGCCCCTAAAGGGACATGGTTAGGCTTGCTGTAGTAGTCGGTTACATTATTTCACTTATGAAGTGAGCATATGTTGGAGGATTTGGTGTGCAACACATGCAGGGTTTTTCCTACATTGAAAATTTTTTTGGCGGCCACCAAAGCCTTTTGATCAGTTATTGTGATTATGATTGATGTAGTAGATGACTGCTTTGCTTGTGAACGAGAAGTGAGCTCCTCCCCCGCTCGCACTCTCTCTCTGTCTTCAAAATAAGCATTCTTAGCTTTCTAATATTTCAGATATTATGTTAATCAAAAGGTCGGAAAGACCTGAATCCATGTGCACGTGGCGATATCAGACGATGTTTTCCTTTAATTACCGCTGGGTGTGAATTCGAATTGCGCTCAAAAATGTTGTCTCTTCCTCTGACCAGCTGACAGCTGACCATACTTTCAGACATAAACATACCATAAAGTTTCAATAAATGGGAAATAAATCCTATCCAGTTATGAAGTGTTTTCTGTGTGTTGACAAATCTTCCGCGATGTTATAACAGATGGGATTCGCACACAATGCGTCTACTAATGTCCGATTCATGACCTAATGACTCATTTGAACCGAATCATTTTAACTACTGGTTAGAACAATTGATCTGTCCAACACTGAACTCACGAATCAGTGAAAACATTTACTCTGAACACATCTGAAATGAGAACACCAGTGTGCTTACCCAATTTAGCAAGAGTGGGTGTAAGAGTTTTAATTATCCATTGTCTTTCAGCTAATTTATGTTCACAATGTGTAGTAAAATAAAGAGCCTTTAAATCATTTAGTTTTGACTGGAGTGAGTTGAACCCAGAACAAAGTTGATAATTTCATGAAATTGTATATGGCAGAAAATTAGGCAATTTGTTCTATATATATATATACATATATATACATACATACATACATACATACATACATACATACATACATACATATATATATATATATATATATATATATATATATATATATACATATATATATATATATATATATATATATATATATTTATACATACATACATACATACATACATATACATACATATACATACACAGGTCCTTCTCAAAAATTTGCATATTGTGATAAAAGTTCATTGTTTTCCATAATGTAATGATACAATTAAAATTTCATATATTTTAGATTCACTGCACACCAACTGAAATATTTCAGGTCTTTTATTGTTTTAATATTGATGATTTTGGCATACAGCTCATGAAAACCCAAAATTCCTATCTAAAAAAATTAGCATATCATGAAAAGGTTCTCTAAACGAGCTATTAACCTAATCATCTGAATCAACTAATTAACTCTAAACACCTGCAAACGATTCCTGAGGCTTTTAAAAACTCCCAGCCTGGTTCATTACTCAAAACCGCAATCATGGGTAAGACTGCCGACCTGACTGCTGTCCAGAAGGCCATCATTGACACCCTCAAGCGAGAGGGAAAGACACAGAAAGACATTTCTGAACGAATAGGCTGTTCCCAGAGTGCTGTATCAAGGCACCTCAGTGAGAAGTCTGTGGGAAGGAAAAAGTGTGACCTGGGCTACAGAGAAGCAGCACTGGACTGTCGCTCAAATTTTGCATGTCATTCGGAAATCAAGGTGCCAGAGTCTGGAGGAAGACTGGGGAGAAGGAAATGCCAAAATGCCTGAAGTCCAGTGTCAAGTACCCACAGTCAGTGATGGTCTGGGGTGCCATGTCAGCTGCTGGTGTTGGTCCACTGTGTTTTATCAAGGGCAGGGTCAATGCAGCTAGCTATCAGGAGATTTTGGAGTACTTCATGCTTCCATCTGCTGAAAAGCTTTATGGAGATGAAGATTTCGTTTGCAGCACGACCTGGCACCTGCTCACAGTCCCAAAACCACTGGTAAATGGTTTACTGACCATGGTATTACTGTGCTCAATTGGCCTGCCAACTCTCCTGACCTGAACCCCATAGAGAATCTGTGGGATATTGTGAAGAGAAAGTTGAGAGACGCAAGACCCAACACTCTGGATGAGCTTAAGGCCGCTATCGAAGCATCCTGGGCCTCCATAACACCTCAGCAGTGCCACAGGCTGATTGCCTCCATGCCACGCTGCATTGAAGCAGTCATTTCTGCAAAAGGATTCCCGACCAAGTATTGAGTGCATAACTGAACATAATTATTTGAAGGTTGACTTTTTTTGTATTAAAAACACTTTTCTTTTATTGGTCGGATGAAATATGCTAATTTTTGAGATAGGAATTTTGGGTTTTCATGAGCTGTATGCCAAAATCATCAGTATTAAAACAATAAAAGACCTGAAATATTTCAGTTGGTGTGCAATGAATCTAAAATATATAAAATTGTAATTTTATCATTAAATTATGGAAAATAATGAACTTGTATCACAATATGCTAATTTTTTTAGAAGGACCTGTGTGTGTATGTGTATATATATATATATATATATATATATATATATATATATATATATATATATATATATATATATATATATATATATATATATATATATATATATTAAAAATACTTTTAATATAGATATGATTATATACCAAAACAATGATCTATAAATAGTGTAAAAATGAGGAACAAAAACAAACATCAAGGTATCAAAATAAGATAAGCAAAAAATACAAACTTTCTTTGAATTTATTTAAAATGTTTTGTCAGTATTGCGCTTGCAGATCATGTGGTAGGGTACTTTTTTACTGTGCATGTGTGTATGGATGACCATGTCTGTCAGCCACCACCGAAGACCATTTTTGACCCAGGAAAAATCCTGACATCCTGATCGTCATTGACATATCTTGTGTGACAAAAAATGACATATAATGTGTGTTCAGTATTGTTGCTCCGTATACACAGAATATGTGTGATCACAAATTTGAAAGTGAAGATAAAAAGTGAGTGTGCACATTCAAAAGTGATAGAATACATCATTTTCTTTCCGAACATAGTTTTTCTGAACAAAGGTTTTCTGAAAAATGTCTGTACAAAGAAATGTTTATTAAATGTAACCCATTATGGTTCAAAAGGGGAAAAAAACTATTAAAATCGAATAAAATAAGAGAGCCTACTTTTTTAATGCAAGTGTAGCAATGCCCACTACTGCTTGATGCTATATACTATTTTTAATATAATATATTATTTTTTTCCATGTTGCATGCAAGTGGTAGCTAATAAAACAAAACAAAAATGACAAAATAAGAGAAAATTGGCAACAGCGATTATTATTATTCTCCATATTGTTCTTACCACATAAAAGCTAAATGCAGATTGATGGGTTGTGATTAAAATCATCTCTGATTGGTCAGTGGCATGCGGCAGCCACAAAAATATATAATCTATTTTTTCAAAATAGAAGCAGAATTAAGTGTTCATGTAATTCAAAACAGTAGAGCATGGCACTAGCCGTGGCAAATGGATTTGATTTTTAACGAATTAACCAATGATGCTGTAATGTAAATCATTTTGCATAAAGACATCCAGAAAATGCATAAAATGTAAATGCATTGCTGCCACTTTCACCTGCTACATCTCTCTTAATAGAAATTAAGTGGGAAATCATAGTTTCTGTGTACCATAACAGCCTTAAAGAGATAGACAAGGGTGAGTAAATAACAAAATTTTCATTTTTTGGTGGATGCCTTTAAGAATAAACACTGCACTGTTTGTTTGTGAGCATACAAACTAATACGTAGAACTGACTGAAGTGTCTTGTGCAACAAACTGAGGGAGATTCACAGACATCGCCGGCCGAGCACTGGCACAAGAACCATTTCATTGGAGAACTTGTAGAATTAATTGAGATTCTCCACCTTGACATCATAAGCTTGGGTTTTTATCCCCAACTAGAAAATATCAAGATATATTTAATTCTCTGAAAGCCATTTGCTAAAGGTTGTGCAACAAAATAGCCGAGTGCTCTTTACTCTGAGAATGTACAAATATTCCATGAGTCATGGTCTGTCATTGTGGCCGAAACGGTAATAATACCAGTCCAAATACCAGCAAGGACAGTCAGGCATGTTTCCGTTCTTCAGTTCCCATAGTGCCTAGTGCTCTGTAACGCCTCTGTAACCAAGAGTGGAAAGCAGAATAAAAAGAACCCAGCAGGATCAATATCACTCAGAGCTCTTTTATGATAGCAGGAAAATGCCCTGGATCTGCCATTTGCAATTATATCAGAACTGCCTCCGTGCATGCATGCAGGCTCCCAGATACTCCACGCTCCTGTCCCCCATCTCCACCCCTGAGGGGGTGTTTCTGGTTAAAAGCAACCAATGAATATCTGAATATGTGCCACCTTGTCATTTTGTTGAACATCTAGTAATTCTACATTCCACATTGTCAGTCTAGAGGTACCAATTCAGCACACATGCAATGATGCAACCCAGGCTCATTCGAAAACATGCCAGTGGCGACATTTCTGCAAAATTATATTACGTTGATTCTTGCTTGTTTTGCGACAATTTCAAAGTGAAATGTCCAGTGAGTGGCGCTAAAAAGCACATTCAGTTTGACTTTTTAACTTTCTGTCAAAGTACTTTCTTTGTTGCACTTATCAGCACAGTTTGGAGATAATGTCGGGTCAGTAGCGATAAAAGGTTAAAATATCTCATCTGAAAATAACATACCACCTACTCTAAAGCCAACACTCTAGAAAACACTAGGATTAAAACAACCCCAATTTGGGTTGTTTTAGGCCAAGAGCTGAGTAAATATAGGACAGAACACATGTTGGCTTAATTGTACCCAGCAAATTGTGTTGCATAATTGGTTAATTCATTTTCACTAAAGTACTAGCTTTTTTCTTTTCTTTCTTTTCTTTTTACTTCATTGTTACGACCCACCATGTAAAGACGAGACAAGTCTCTATTATCCTATTTCCACCATAACCGCGCTGGATCTTGTGCCGGAGCTTGTATCATGTTCAGCGGGAGAACATCTAATTTCAGGCCTCTGCCCTGCGTTTCACTCGTAGCTGAAATATGCAGTGACTGGCACTATAACTTGGCCATAAACAAGCAGTGAACAGCTCTGAGGACATATTTTAACATCCTAAGTATTTATACTCTGTATCTTATAAAATCATAAAAATAAAAAAATCATAACATTTTATGCAAGGCATTGGCATTTCCATCACGAGAAAAGTGAGTTCACATCGCCGTGAAAAGTGCGTTCACACAAGCTGTGCCTTCACACCGCCACCGGCGAGAGCGTCAACATTCGCTCTGGCCGCCCTACCAACGACGCTGTAGAAGATTAGTCTAATTTCAACATGCAGTTTATAGGGGTTGTTTGCTAGCGCTGGTCTTTAATGAACATTAACATTCATTTGTGTGCAGCCTTCATTACAATAAGTGTCCTGGTTGAAGTGCAGCATTGATGCAATTGGTCAAATCGGTGTTGTTTTGAGAAAAGGAATTGCATTTCTGCTGAAAAACAAGCATTCTAGAGCGAAAATGTTGCCCTTTAACCGGGCTCGACAATAAGGACTGCCTGATGGCCCGGGGCCAGCGTGAATGACACTCGTCTCGTACTCAAACTGTCACTTACCGGCTCAGGCCAGTGCTGCAAATTCACTGAAAGCGCACACAGACGAGAAAGTGCCCGTCTCTCAGTTTGGTTCTCGCATGCCGCTGCAACACTAGCTTAGGTGCACTCATGTGTTTCACTGCGCGTGCATATTCACACACAATTAAAAAGTCTTGTCGAGTAGCATCGTAAAGATAGTCGGTTGCAGTATGTCTTTTAAATGAACGTAAACATGAAATATGCCAGTCACCGCCAGCGTTTGAGTCATTTTCACAAGTTTCATGGCCCACAGAATATCAAGACATGTAAATATATCAAAAGAAAGAAACAGACCCTCTGCTATTATAGCGTCACGCATTCTTTTTTAATTAACACTTGTGTTGTGGGTAAGTTTCATAAAAAAGCTGAGAAAAATGGCGTTTTTGTTAGACGTTACATCCAGATCGGATTCAGAACGATGATCAAAACACAGATGAAGTAACTGTTAGATCGAGACAGTCAACACCTCAAAACTTTAATAACACAGCCGTTTTTATTAAGATGCTGTTTTTTGTTGATGATTGCATAATTTTTCTAGCTCATTTCTGTTTCTTCTTCGCCTGTGTTTTGATCAGGAGATTCTGTACTTTTTCAGGATATGCATAATAGCGACCCCTAGCATATAACAGTGAAAACGGAAATCTGAAAAATATTTTTCAGTGGGTGGGAAGCATTGTCTCCTTTTATAGTCTATGGTTCTCATAAAAGATGAGATGACAAAAGACAGAAAAAAATCACTCACTACTCTTGACTGAATAACTTATATATATAATCTATATATATATATATACAGTGACGACAAATGAAGTAATATTTTACATTTGATTACTATTTCTGTAGCCTACCTGAAAATCTAGTTTAGACCTACATGAGAAAAAAACAGAAAATAACTGTTTTTCATTTGTATGTTTGTTCTGTTGTATTTATTTGTGCGGTTGATCGTAATTCTATTATTTGTTCTTATATCATTACAGACTGTGTCTTCAACAATATAAAAAAAAAAATAAATATATATATATATATATATATATATATATATATATATATATATATGTATATATATGTATATATATATATATATATGAGGTAGGCTTTTGGGGTCAACCTTATTTATTAAAGTTACATGGATCAAAAACAATAACTAGGCCTATTTTATTTTATTTATTACTTTTTTGTGGTGGGGACAGTGAACATTTTGGCAGGGCAAGTAAAAATTTGAACCACTGGCCGAACCAGGCCAGTAGAAAAAATCCTTAGCGTTGAGCCCAGCCTATAAATAGTGTTGACCGCCTTCTTATCAAACCCGCCACAGCAATGATCAACCTCTTCTCCATTTTGCTTGGGAACTAATGTGGTCGGAACCAAAGTTTCCAGGACTGAGTTCTCGGGAATCCTCTCAAGCAGAGCACTTCTACATTCCGATTGGTTGCCGCCAAACATAGCTCATTACCATAAATTTGACCTTATTACAACTCTCCTCGTCCAAATCGTCAAAGACACGCCCTGCTCTCGCCGCCGGCTCCTATTGAAAATGAATGACTTCCGGCCATTTTGACACTTTCTTAAACCCCATTTGGTTTTTATAGTTGTATGGTATTTTTGCTTCCTTTTTAAAAAAAAAAAATGTTAAGTCTACAGTTCCCATCATAATTGTGTGGAAAAGACGACTAGTGCACATTCTTCTGTACTGTTAACAGACAAAAGAGCATCATGTCAGTCTAAACCTGGATGTCTTTGAGTAAATATAATATATTTTTCATTTTTGGATTATCTACCCCTTTTAGTGACATATTGTACACATCTAACAGCCTGCAAACATAGGAATTTGGGAATGAATTCTTCTTTCATTTCTTTATCCCTTCAGTGATAACAGATTCTTGCTAATTTTAGATCTTCATCGTCTCCCTCTTGCCTCATTATACATGTCATATTTTATCTGAAGCTGTGGCATTTTCTCACATGTAATGAAATATGAGAGGTGACAGCCATTGAGGTAATATCCTGATGCAGTGCAAAACTGAGATTAAAAAAAAAAAATACTTGATTCATTTTCATTTGGTGGTTGTAGCAAATGTAACGCTCAGATCAGTAAACATGTCAATGTCAATTGAAAGATGATATTAAGGCAGTTATTTGTGTCTTAAAGCTGTCATTGCTCTTGATTTTTCTTCACACAGGAGACCTAATGGTGATCTCAGATGGTTCATTTTAAACATTTAGTTTTGTCAATGATTTTTCACCTAAAATTATATTGGGAGAAATAAAAATAGACAATGGTAGAAATACAATAAGCATATTAAATACACTCATACTCAAATATACTCACTTATAAATAACTAGAGTTTTACATTTTCTGAATAAAATGTGATTGTTTGCTTGTCTGACATAATGCTAGGCCCATTTTAAGGATTTCTGAATGGTTGTCAGAGTTTTGCTCTATGGTTGCTAATGTCAAAAGAGCCCATCGCCTTTGACACAACGTGAGACTATGATGAGGTCTGAAAGTCCAGAGCAGAAGGTTTTTTTTAATAATTTGACATGGATGACAGGAACCCCCAAATGTTATGATCCAATTGTGAAGAACTCTTTTCCTAATATTTAATATGCACTACCAGAGGTTAAGGGTATGAGTATGAGAACTTTGTATTTTGTTTTTTAAAGAAGCAATGTATGCTCACCAATGCTGCATTTATGAGATCAAAAAATATAAAATAAAAACAGCATTATTGTGAAATATTTTTACATTTAAAATTTAATTGATTCATGTGACGGCGAAGCAAACTTTTCAGTTGTTTTTTAAAAGCAATTATTATGAAAACATGAAAATGATATATATAAAAAATTCAATTTGGGGAATGTTTAACTTTGACATCCCTATACATTTTGTAAACTCTTTTTGGGATCCTAGTTTGAAAACCCCTGCTGAAAATGTGATATTACTAGAAACTTTTCAACCCAGGCTCTTTGGAAATACGTGACTCTGCCTCCATTTTTGCAAACCCTGAAATATGTACCTCCATGTACGTTTCCCTGCACTTTTCGGGTGAAACGTCCACTAGAGGCGCTAAGTGGTATCAGTTTTTCTCAACCCCTTCCCTAAACCTAACCATTTGTGTATTATTAAAAAACAGGATATAACAGGCAGATACGACTGCAGGCACAATTTATTTAAAAAGTACAAATATTCCAAGTGTTTTGAGGCCAAACGATTGATTTTTGTGAAGAAAATCCCCAAAAGCGATCAGTTTTGAGTCCCTTCGCCGAAAATCTTATTTGAAAATTGCAGCCATTACATCAGCTTTGACAGCATTGGCTGTCGTATGTCTCGTGACCAATTCCGTCATTACGTCAGCTTTGATTGTAAAATGCCATTGGCTCTTGTGTGTCTCGTGACAGACCGCGTCAAGCTCAAGATTTAAGAGTATTATTTGAATGAAATATGAACGAGTGGAGGCTGTTCACGGAGCGGCGGATTGGATCATCATTTCAGCGTTTAAAACATTAAGATCAACTCTGTTCTTCACATGAAGATATCGTATGACTTCAGAAGACTTGGAATGCAACATGAGTTAATACTTTTACACTGTTTTGGTCAGTTTTTGCAATAAATACCTGTGACTGTACTTTTATTTGTTATGTGTTTTGTTATATTGTTGAGAAGTGGGTAGGTTTAGGGTAGGAGTGGGGTTAGTTGCTCCAAAATATAAAAGTAGCCTTTAAATATTCTTAAAATCATGTCTACTTTTACAAATGCAAAGAATTAAATGAATTTCAATAAGAATAAAAAAATGTGCTACACCACGTTTTTCTTGAATTGTGCAGGGAAACGTACCTGGAGGTACATATTTCAGAGTTTGCAAAAATATAGGCAGAGTCACGAATTTCCAATGAGCCTAGGTTGAAACTTTTGCACCCTGCCATATTTTGTTGCGGCAACATTTGAGAAGCATTTGAGTTATTTAGGGAGATCTTGTGTGCTTAATCTTATTGTGTAAGTGTTTGACTTTGATTTGTGCTGACATCTTGAGAATAACTCAGTGGCAGGTATGTGTTAGAGGTTGAAAAGACACCCTGGGAACGGTTTATCGTTAGGTAAGCACCTATCACCTGTCAGGGGTCAAGCTTGAGAGAGGGATGAGAAATGAATGGCCACCAGCAGGCAGGTGCAGACTGTGTGCGAGTAAAAGTGTGTCAGCACTTTCCTAAAAAAACCTTTTATCAGGAGACAAATTTCTTCTCCGCTCTCTGTAGGTAGTCCCCAAGAGGTGTGGCAGTGCGATCTCAAAGATTATGTGTGAGTGTGTGATGTTCAAACACAGAACTGGACTCACCCTGTGCTCTCTACACCTCTCAAGAATCCATCTCACTCCCCTGCAGAACTATCAATAACCCGTTTGGCTGGAAATCAAAAGGTGTGGCTGATGTAATGCAATGAAACATCCTTTTTGGCCAAAGGTTATTGAGGAATTTGAGTTTTAATGAAGTAACCGAATGTGGTACACACACACACAATTAAAAAACGCTATCGCAGTTCAAAATGCTAATGCTACGTCCGGCTTCATCATCGTGCCAAAAAAAAAATCTGTAAGTTGAATACAGAAGGCGGTCCACAAGAAGCTAGATATTTTACTTTGTGCTTCCTGCTTTGCTACTGTTCGGACGCTCTTGCTTACTGCTCGCGCTTTGCTCTATCGCTTCTATATTTTATCTCGTAATTTCGTAATTTCAACTTCTGTAAATCAGCACAGTGCTCAAACAACAAAGCTTGACTTCAATGATAAAATTTGAAACTCTGGTGACTGGATTACTACAAAAAGCGAATATTTCATCCAACCAGCCTCCCACTGCCATCAGCCTACATTCGGAGAAGGAAAACACAGCTGCCTACATTCAAAAGGATAAGAAAATGCCTCCTCTAGAATCTACTTGCTGCACAAACTGCCACAGACTTTTACAGAGGATTGCAGTTCTTGAAACAAAGTTATTTGCGGAACCACGAACCAGACGAATCACACAGAGCTTCAAAATGAACGCCCTCAGCACACTGCCGGTGAGTCCCATAAACATAGTGCTACCCAACAGGGAAACAAATAACTGATCAACACACTAATCGATGGCACAAAAGGAGTAAGACCCAAAGGGACCCGAGACATCAGATTGTCACGGCGTCACATACTGCAACATTAGCATGCTCTACCCCAGACACAAGGATTGCAAACGCTGATTTCCTACCACCAACTATACAACTTGAAAACAGATTTGAAGTATTAATGAATGTGGGTGATGAATCCCCAAATGTGATGAATGTAACGAACACAGATCGTATCAGCCAGCAGCTAACACTGATACCAAAAGGCGCTCAAGGTCGAGCAGACAGCGGCACTCAGCTCAGAGCGCAGCCGAGCCCAGGACTCTGATAGTGGGGACTCCACAGTCAGAAACATTAGCAGCAGGGATACAACTACATGCTGCCTTCCACAAGCTACAGTTTCTGACGTAAACAGGGAAATTCAGAACATTCTGATGAAACATAAGACTGCAAATCGACTTGTCATTCATGTGGGAAAATCGATATTCAGAGAGAGCAGTCAGAACTCATTAAGAGGGATTTCAATGTACTTTTGAAACACTTAGAAAACTAAAAGTTCAACCGTTCATCAGTGGACCACTTCCAGCAAGAGGAACAAATAGGTTCTCACTTGGGCTTAATACATGGCTGCAAAAACCTGCAACATAAAGGAGTGAACTTCATCGACAACTTTAATCTATTCTGGAGCCAGAGACAATTGTTTACATCAAATGGCCTTCACCCAAACAAACTTGGTGCAAGAGTGCTAAAGGACAATATTCACTTTTCCCTACACCATCCCTCAGCTGTGTGTGCTAACTCACTCGACCTGAATGGCACACACACACCTGAACAGACTATGGCGACTACAGGACTTCATTTCAGCATCTGAATGGACATGTCACACTCCACAAGGACACTGATAACATCACGCAGCCACAACAGCCACTGCTCACGGACACACTCCCAGCTGAGTCCCGCCCACAGTGCTCACCACAGACAGACTGTGACATATTAGAACTAACACAGATTGAGGACTGAACAGTAACATCTCTGCCCATACTGTGGAGGTGCACGAAAGGGTGGGCTCTAAGGGGGTCAGACTAGTGAACTGTTACGCTTTATGACTAGTCTGAACAGGAAACTGCATGAAATGTCTAAGTCACTCCATGAAATGGATGATAACATAATTCAGCCTCCGATAACACCAGAACAACAGCCACCCTCACCAGACATGTTATCCCTCTCACCAGCATCCCGCTTCTGAGCTTCTCAGAGAGAATGGAGCAAATGGTCTATGCTGGAACCAGACTATCACACTCGATTTCTGCGAGCCCCAGATATCAACCAAAGAGCGTCGAGCCCCACAACCATCAAAGCCTGTGGGCCCAGCTCGCTCTCAGCCTCCTCCTGTGAGATTTCTTGGTCACAACGCCAGGGCCAACACCCTCCTCCATCTGTTGTAGGTGAACCCAAAACAACTGATACCAGCTCTCAGTGATGTGTGTTGGGTCCCGCCATGATAACAGTAACTTTATCAAATGTTTACAGAAGCAGCGGGAACCCAGTGTGCCTGTCTCTTTCTCTATTTCAGTTCTGTTACGTGATAGAAAGTGTAAGACCTTCTCAGACCGTATAGCAAACCCATCTAATCTGCTGCCTATTACATGTCAAACTAAGATTACTGTGGGGAAAAAATTAATACTGTTAAGTTAGCACTTTTAAATATCCGTTCACTTAAGAACAAATCATTTCTAGTCAATGACTTAATAACCACAAACAACCTAGATTTTTGCTTCTAAATGAAACTTGGCTTGAAGAAAACTGCAGTGCAACAGTCCTCAATGAAACAGCCCCTCCTAACTTTACTTTTATGAGTATGTCCAGAGCGTTTAGAAGAGGTGGGGTATTGCTGCTCTTTTAAAGATGTCTATCAATGTAAGCAAGTGTCATTTGGTGACTATCTGTCTTTTGAATATCTGGGTATTGTGTTAAAAGGTGCTCCACGCATCCTGCTTATCATTGTTTACAGGCCTCCAAAATACTCTCCATCCTTTACTGAGGACTTTACAGAGCTGTTATCAATAATCTCCTCAGAGTTTGATTGTTTTGCCATTGCTGGGGATTTTAACATTCACATAGACAATGCTGAATCCAGTACAACAAAAGAGCTCATGACTGTTATTAACACTTTTGATTTGACACAGCATGTACATGGTCCCACACACAATCGTGGACACACTCTAGACTTACTTATCAGCAAGGGTCTAAACATTTCATCAATTGTTGTTAAAGATGTAGCATTGTCTGATCATTTCTGTATTTTCTTTGATATTTCAATCTCTCCTGCCATTGAAGCTAGATCTGTCGCTGTCAAAAGAGAAGCTTAAATGAGAACACTAGTGAGCTATTTATGAAGGCTATATCTCTAACACCAAGCATATCTGCAGACTCTGTTGATTCTCTCCTTGACTCCTTTAACTCAAAAGTTAAGAGTGTAATTGATAATATTGCTCCTGAGAAAGTCAAGAAAAGAGTGGAAGACAGAAAGCACCTTGGAGAAACTCAACGGCAGTGCAAATAATGAAAAGACAATGCAGGAAATCTGAGCATGTGGCGGAAGACAAAACTTATAATCCATTATAACATCTATAAAGACAGCCTTCATGATTTCAATGTGGAACTAGGCAAGGCTAGACAGACCTTCTTCTCAAATATTATAAACAGAAACATAAACAACACGCACTCTTTTTGCTACTGTAGAGACTGACAAACCCCGAGTCACATTCCCAGTGAAATGCTCTCTGACAGCAAATGCAGTGAGTTTGCTTCCTTCTTCTCAGAGAAAATAAATAATATCAGGAAGGCGATCAGCACATCCGTGAGTTGCTTTGGGGTCAGTCAGATCAGACCACAACCTCGGAAAGTTACTATGTCTGATTTTGAAGCAATTGATTATAAAATTTTAGAAGAAACGGTGCAGCACCTTAAAACATCAACCTGCCTCCTTGACACACTCCCCACTTCTTTTTTCAAAAGTGTGTTTAACTGTT
This sequence comes from Gobiocypris rarus, assembly GCA_023029165.1. Classification (NCBI taxonomy): domain Eukaryota; kingdom Metazoa; phylum Chordata; class Actinopteri; order Cypriniformes; family Gobionidae; genus Gobiocypris; species Gobiocypris rarus. Next base: position 20,110,202 of record CM040931.1, read on the forward strand.
TAGAAGCAGATCTGCTAGAAGTGGTAAACTCATCACTTCTCAATGGGAATTTTCCAAACTCCTTAAAACCGCAGTAGTTAAGCCTCTTCTGAAAAGAGAAATCTGGATAACTCCATATTGAACAACTACCGACCAATCTCAAATCTCCCTTCATAGGCAAGATCATTGAAAAAGTTGTCTTCAGTCAGCTGAACAAATTCTTAAGCTCAAGCGGATACTTTGACAATTTTCAATCTGGTTTCCGACCACATCACAGCACAGAAACAGCGCTCATAAAGATCATAAATGATATTCGCCTCAATACAGATACAGGCAAAACATCAATTCTGGTGCTACTCGACCTCAGTGCCGCATTCGACACTGTTGACCATAACATACTTCTTGACAGGCTGGAAAACTGGGTCGGACTTTCTGGGATGGTCCTTAAATGGTTCAGGTCGTACTTAGAAGGAAGAGGTTATTATGTGAGTATAGGTGACCATAAGTCTGACTGGACATCCATGACTTGCGAGTCCCACAAGGGTCAATTCTAGCACCACTCCTATTCAACCTGTATATGCTGCCACTGAGCCAAATAATGAGAGAGAACCAAATGGCTTACCACAGCTATGCTGTGACACCCAGATCTACTTAGCACTATCACCTAATGACTATAGCCCCATTGACTCCTGTGCAAATGCATTGATGAAATTAACAGTTGGATGAGCCAAAACTATCTCCAGTTAAACAAAAACAAAACTGAAATCATTACATTTGGAAACGAAGATGAAATTCTCAAGGTGAGCATATCTTGAGACAAAAGGTCTAATAACAAAAATCAAGTCAGGAATCTTGGTGTGATTTTGGAGTCAGACCTGAGTTTCAATAGTCATGTCAAAGCAATAACTAAATCAGCTTACTATCATCTGAAAAATATTGCAAGAATTAGATGCTTTGTTTCCAGGCAAGACTTAGAGAAACTCGTTCATGCTTTCATCACCAGCAGGGTGGACTATTGTAATGGTCTTCTAACCGCCTTCCCAAAAGACCATTAGACAGCTGCAGCTCATACAGAATGCTGCGGCCAGGATTCTGAGCAGAACAAGAAAATATGACCATATCACGCCAGTCCTCAGGTCTTTACACTGGCTTCCAGTTACATTTAGGATCAATTTTAAAATATTATTACTTGTTTATAAATCACTCAATGACCTAGGACCTCAATACATTGCAGATATGCTGATTAAATACAAACCCATCAGATCACTCAGATCATCAGGATCAAGTCAGCTAGAAATACCAAGAGTTCACTCAAAGAAAGGAGAGTCTGCGTTCAGCTATTGTGCCAGCCGTAGCTGGAACCAGCTTCAGAAGAGATCAGATGTGCTCCAACAGTAGCCACATTCAAATCTAGACTCAAAACACATCTGTCCAGCTGTGCCTTTACTGAATGAGCACTGTGCCACTGTACGTCCGACTGATTGCACCTATTCTAATCTATGCATCATCTTAATTTTTATTTTTATTTTATTTTTATCTATATATACACTGTAATAATTTTATTATTTTTAAATATCTTTACAACTATATATTTCTATTGTCTTCTTATTTTAAAAATTCTCTTTACAACTGTTTTTAATTATCCTGTTTTATTTTTAAGTCTTACACGTGGTATTCTTAATTCTTATCACTATTTTAATTTCATTTTCATGTAAAGCACTTTGAATTGCCATTGTGTATGAAATGTGCTATATAAATAAACTTGCCTTGCCTTGCCTACTTTATAACGTGCTAAATATGGATATTTTTCTTACCAAAAAAAAAAAAAAACTTCCGAACGCCTTTATTAACCCCCCAGAGCCTTATGGAGCACTTTTATAATGGATGGATGCACTGTTTGGGCCTGCCATTCACTGCTTGGAAGAGCCAGGACATTTTTTTATATAACTCAGAATGTATTCGTCTGAAAGAAGAATGTCCTATACACCTAGGATGGCTTGATATTGAGTAAATCATGGGCTAATTTTCATTTTTGGGTGAACTAACCCTTTAAGCACATAAATTATGTATTATTTAACATTTTAATTGTTGCAAGTTTGCTTAAAGGTGGGGTAAGTGTTATTTCAAAACAGCTGTACAAAACGGACTCGGACCAAGGGGATAAACTAACTTGTAGCCAATCAGCAGTAAGGGGCGTGTCTACTAAGGACGGGGAGAAGTGAGGGCTCAGTGCGCATCATTATTCAAAAGACACGAAACACAGGACGGACATTAGCCGAGTGACGACAGCTAGCTGGCTTTTGCATGAATATGCTCATGTATCATGTACCCTTGATTGTCCTTTTGCTATCGTATCGCCATTTACTTCAGTGATGATAAAGAACCATTCATTTCCACACCGTATGAACCTGGAGCGTCTAAACCTCATCACTGTCTGTTTCAAGAGTCAGCTCACAAAATGTGTCTGAAAAGTAAGATAATATACTCCTAATATATGTTTGTTTCCTCTTTTCATGATCTATATAACCCTCTAATCTGGTCATAATTATAATATGTTCCTTATTTGGTCTGTTGTGCTCGTGCTATCGAGTTGTTCATGAGAACGGTTTGTGTTTTTGTGATGGAAGGGATGACATTTTCATTGAACATTCAACCTGGATTATCATAGTAACACACAGATTCCGCCATTGTCGTTGCCTTGGTTACGTATGTATGGGTCGGAACAAGAAAGCACTTACCCCACCTTTAATATTTAGAATTTTATTTATTTTAAGGAATACTTATTCTGAATACTGTTTTTGTGCAAGTGAGATGAGTAAATGCATGTTCACATTTAGCCTAGAACTACAATACTAATCATGTTTACACAGCGCACACAACGCCTCTGCATTTAGGCTATGTTCAGACTGCAGGTAAATGTGGCCCAAATCTGATTTTATTTTTATTTTTGCTCATATGTGAGATCTGTTTTTGTCATGACAGTATGAATAGCACAAACCACATGGAATCTGATCTTTCCAATTCTGATTTAGGCCACTTAGATGTTTTGTCTGAACAGTCATATCGGAATGCATGCGACTTTAACGTCACCCTGGAGCAACATTTGACAGTTTCTAAAGTTTTGCATAACAGTTTCACATAATTCTTTAAATAGATTTTTATTCCACTCCTTACCCACTACAAATTATAGCCTATAATTTAAACATGCTTTTTAGAACGGTATTCAATTTAAGAATACACAATAAAACACAAAAAGATTTGTTAACAGAACAGGAGATTTGTTCTCTTTTTGTGTCTGTAGACTACCGATTTGTAAAATGAAGGACGGGCCACAAATCCGAATCACAAATCTAAAGTACAGTTAGCAAAATCGTGGGAACTGATTGCGAAAGCATGCACATGGATTTGAAATTTGTGGGTACGGTTTATTAATCCCTGGGCACAATTTGTTAAACTGGGGGAACAATTTAAGATTCTAAGCGAATAAATCGCAAAACTTTGGCCACGGATTTGTGTGTCTCCTTTTGGGGTTTTTTCTCCTACAAGTGACTTTGTACTCTGTAGAATAGAAAGTAAAAAAAGAAGCAATATTCAACATTAATAGTTTATATTTTTTATATCATTATATAAGAATATTTTTTTAATAAAAATGTAATCCAAGTGGTGTTGCATTTTTGCCACTTTTTCTCCCTTTTTTAAATGTAAACTGTAAAAAAAAATCTGCCAAGAAAGTTTATTTGACTTATTATAGTTGGATGTCCGTCAAACTACTGAATAATTTCAAACTTGCTGACTATTTTAAACTTCTGTTTTGCAGTATGTGTCCACATAATTAAGGAAATCTTTTTAATAGGACGTAGAATGGTTTGTCTAATGCAATTATGTGCCTTAAAGTTTGAGTAAAATGGCAGTTTTTTGTGACAGATTCTGGTTTTGCTTTTCTTGTTATTTTTGCATCAACCTCATTTGAATTGTGCAAAAAATATGACCTATGACCAGCAGTGGTTCATATCTGAAATGCTCAGACACAAAAGCATGCATTAATTTCCTCTCCAATATCTGGCATCAGGTCGCACAGTCCAGTTCATAACATACATGGATGGAAATCCAACTGCCGAGTGGGGTATTTAACAGAGCGAGTTTATCCAAACATGTAAAATCTGTAATTTTTGTTCACTCCCATTTTGCTCTGAATCCATGTTAATTTTTTTGTTTTTGTTTTTTTGTTGTTGTTTTTTTACCAGTTGAGCTCATTTCCTTATGACAGTTCATAATAATCATGCCCATAAAGGTCAAAAAGAACAAAATAGCAAATATGAGAAACTGACTGAAATTTAGGTTGTTTAAAAAACAATTTCTTTAATTTTGAAGTTCAATGCCTTAAACAGAATGCAATTATCTCTGTATGTGAATCCAGGTAAGAACTTGTAGATTATATAATATCACATTATAATTCCTTAGGAACGTGTTAAGAGGTTAAGGGTCTAATGTGCTGTGTAAAAACATCTGTTGGCCCTTTCTGGTTGTTTTTGGAGCCTGAACAAGCCCCAGTGGAGTCCTCTGTCCCACACATTTTACACACTTAGTAACTAAATAATTTGCAGGAATTACACTCGGCTTATATTACTGTCCAAAAGGCAATGTTTCTCAATTCCTGTGTTTTAAAATTTTGTTTTAAGAGTCTGGCTCCACTAAATAACTCTTCATATTTGGCAAAAACAAGGAGGCTGATTTTTATAAAAGATTTAACAAGGATGGAAAAAGGCCATAGTCAGCCAAACCACAGTGGCTTTCAATGAAGCGTGTGCTGCAATAATGCAGACTGGAGAAGGTATTCAGCTTTCACTGAATCACTATTAGTGTAGAACAGTGGGAATGTAGCTCTCCTCAGTGTTTGGCAAAAGCTGCATCCTTGGCTTGATTGTTTTAGCAGAGCCTTGGGCTGGATTTTAATTGGGAAAGAGAGAAAGAAAGAATATTGAATAACCTTGTGGTGTCCGCAGAATGTTCTTCAGGGACAGACAAAATACTTGACACTGGGGAAACCTTAATGGCTTTTTTGAATATTACCTTTGAGCATTTTTATAGGTTACTTTCACTTTAAATTTTTGATCATGTGTACTTTGTGTATATAGGACTAATCATTTGTGGGTATCAGGAAGCCGTGGTATTGAAATCGCGATTAAATGAGCACTCACTTTTTACATTTGCTTTCGTATTCGCAATCATGCATAGGCTTCTCTCTCTAGGGAGCAGCGGTACTGACCGCACAGTATAGGCTATTTAATGCTTTGGACGTTGCGCGCCAAATCCTCTGCCATGTCTTGTCAGTCAGCCTAGACTAGAGACTTGCACTCCCGCGGGACTTGCGGGACCCAACGCAATAAAGTGTGGCGCGGGACTAGATTTGATGGCTGAGTGCAGATGTGGACAGTAAGGTAATCATGTGTGCGGGTTGTGGGAGAATAAAACGATTCGCAGCACTCCCGCAAAACAGAATTATTTCAAAAATAAAACCTCTAAAAACAAATAAATTGCTATTCATCTTTTGCACGAAAGCAACAAGAACAACTTAAACGAAATCAAAACAATTTACAGGCGCAAGCATGGGCAGAGTTTCTATTTATAACATGTTTTTGCAGCGTTGAGCAATGTAGCCAATAACAGACATGTTGATATCTTGAACGCAATGGCCAATCAGTTGCATTTAAGATAGAATCCACTCACCGCTCAAAGTGAGTTTTTATTCAGTGCTGAATTCTGCATGCTGGCAAATCCTGAGATTATAACAAGGAAAATGTGTAGACATTATGAACGATTCATTGTGCAGTCAGCTACATTGATAACGGAGCTTTGTGAGATTGCGCTGAACTGAGATGTATGCTTTTTAGGAATTAGGGGAAAGCACTTTGCGTGCATTCTGCCATGCCAAACCTTGCGCGCGCTTGCTTTTATGTAAACTTACTTGAAACTACTTCATGGATGTACATAAAAAAACAAAACAATTGATACTTTTTTGCGGGCAGGAGCGGGACAAAACATGAATGTTACGGGCGGACTGAAAAATACGTCCCACACAGGGGACAGCCTAGACAAGGGGAGCAAAACTCTCTTCCAGGAAGGGCCATAGCCCTATAAGAGTTTAGGATCAACCTTGGATAGCATCATATAACTAATTCTGTCATGACAACCCTCAGGAGATTGGTGTGGAAATAGAGATTGGCATGGTAATGAGTTTGGCAATGTTAATGCATTTGGTCTTGATGGAATACTTCTGCTACACTGCTGCTGCTGCAGAGCAAGTACTGAGACTTGCTACTGTAAATACATTCACATACATTGGTGTGAGCATGTAGGACATGCTGCTGCTGCACATGTAACATACTTGATTTTAGATTGGATCTGGGGAAGGTGGAGGGTTTCTGAAAATGCATTGCAGACTGCTAACAGCAACACTACCGGTATTTGTTTGAATGTTGAGCTGCAGTTCATTGGCCGCTGATGCGACAGCAACCAATCTGCTGTGCTGTGTAGATATTGATGTGATCACTAACAAATTGAGTTAAAGACCTATCAGCCTGCGCATCTAGAGTTTCATGTCAGAACTAGATAACTAAAACCAAACTTATTAGAACACAAACACTTGAACTTTCGTCAGCGTGATGAGAACTACCTAAAATTGTATTTATATTATACATATATAACTACTTTTTAAAATAATTACACATTAAAAATTAAAACAATTTTATGGTAAGAATTAAATATATAAACTAATATGGCTAGTAAAAACTAATAAATAATGCAAAAAACAAAACAAAACATATTACAAGCAATAAACAAGTCCTTTCAGTATTTAAGGGTAACCTGGCTATCTGAACGTTTTATATTCATTTTATTGCTGTTTGGTTATTATGATGACATCATAGACCGTGGATCTAATAGATCTAAAAAACTGCATTCACACTAGTGCACAGATCTCTTTTGAATTATAAGATGTGTCCTGTCTGTTTAATCCCTTAAGTCTTGACATAACTGACTGTGTTTACATTCATTTTGCGTCATAAAAGCATTTTGAGATACAAGTAGCCTATATTTAAGTCTCTCACAGCCGCGTGCGCGAGTGCTCTTCACAAAGCGCACGTCAGTATTTGAAATTGAAAGCAGCCTTCTGTCAGTTAATTTTTTTAATATACAAGTCATATCAAATGACATAAACAATGCCTTCGCAGAGCAAGGAAAGTACTGGAGGGCGAACCCGCGCACTGCAGCACTCTTTCTCACCCTCATAGCGCATCCTGTGCAATGAAACCCGTGAATGTCATTGTAATTTGCTTCAACCTTTCCGAATTTTATGAATGATGATATAGCAGACAATATAATCATGATATGGAGTTTCCGGGGGCGATCCCTTGCATTTTTTCCTGACAACAGCGGAAACAACTTAAAATACTTTGTGATTTTTGGCCATACAGATATGAGTAATACATAATTCAAAACTTTAAAGTTTTTTGTGAACTCACAATAACAAGACAAAGTTGTGCTTTTGTAAAATAAAGAAAACCAACAGAATGCGCATTCTCCCGTATTGTGAGCTTGAGCGTGTTCCCTGAAATGAACCGAAACTCAGCGTATAGGCTACTTGCCTCACAGACATGAGAAATATATATATATAGAAAGCTTGAAATGTCTACTTTTAAACAAACAAATTCAAAACGAAAAGAAATAGGCTACACTCTGCTTATGTAATCCGTATGAAATGTATATAATATAATGTGCATTTATCTCTATAGGCGTGTTCACTATAGTGTGGAGATGGCGAGTCAGCTTCATCAACTTCATTTTTGCTGACACTGAAACAGAAAACTCTATTTTATTAATCAACAATAAAATGCAGTTTTTTGACAGTCATCATTAGGGCTGGGCGATATGGCCAAAATGTCATAATATATTAGCCTATTCCGCACACATAAAGCTTGCCAAAAAGAACCAGCAAAACTAATGATGACTCATCATTAGTTTTGCCGGTTCTTTTTGGCAAGCTTTATGTGTGCGGAATAGGCTAATATATTATGTAAATGCTCATTATGGTTTAGTATTCTCTCCAGTATATATTTAAGTATTTCAATTAATATAAATGTGTGATTAGTCGACTAATGGCTTAAATGGACAACTACTAGTCGACTATAAAAACTTTAGTCGGGGGGAGCTCTACTTATTTCACATATTTTCGAAACGGCATGTCACAAAGGTCATTCTGGGTTGAGTGAGTGGCCCTGAGTGGAATAAACGAGCAGAGTGGAATCTTCAGAAAGGTGTTCTCCGTTCCAAAGGAAATATTACCGCTCCACTCACGCTCCGCTCACATGCTCTTATTGCTATTCATGGTTTTGAGTAACGATACATAGATGTTTCGGTTAGATCTCTTTCCTGAAAACACATTTAGTCCATAAAAAGGAGGGCAACTGCACTGAACAGTTTAAGAGGTAGTAAATAATTGGAGTGTTGGCTGGTTTGGGCAGACTTCTTATTCATTACACTGACTGCACCTTTCATTTTCCCTGATGGTTTGCGGGCTCTACTCCTCGGGAGTCATATTTTACATGTTTAATATGGTAATGTTCTTTCTTCACCTTGCAGATGCTGAAAGCCCTCCGTGCATCAATGTCTTAAAACAGTCATTAGCCACCTACCATTTTAAAGCACATAAGCGCTCAATGATTCCTGTAGATGCTTATCATTGTCGGTGCCTGGGGCTCAGAATAAAACTGGCCGGAGATCTCTCAGGCACCAAGGCCCTGTTCAGAGCGTTAATCAGGATTGCTGATGTCTAAAGGCCATGTGCAGTCTGGAATTACCTGGATTTAGTCTAATGCACCATTAATATATGCACACATATGCTGTCAGTATGTTAATGTACATTTCGATCTCTCTATGCAAATGTACAAAAAAAAATATCTGCGCTAAAACCACACTTACACTATATTGCCAAAAGTATTGAGAAACCCCTCAAAATCATTGAATTCAGGTGTTCCAATCACTTCCATGGCCAAAGGTGTATAAAATCAAGCACCTAGGCATGCAGATGCTTCAACATTTATGAAAGACTGGGTCGCTCTCAGGAGCTCATGGTAGCATGATAGGCTACCTCCTCTGCAGTAAGTCCATTTGTATAATGTCTGGGTTTGGTGGTTTCCAGGAGAACGGTACTTGCCTGACTGCATTTTGCTAATTGTAAATTTTGGTGGACAGGGGGATTATGGTGTTGTTTTTCAGGGGTTGGGCTTGGCCCCTTAGTTCCAGTAAAAAGGAACTCTTAATGCTTCGGCATACCTAGACATTTTGGACCCGATAGAAAACCTTTGGGATGAATTAGAACGTAGACTGCGAGCCAGGCCTTCTCGTCCAACATCAGTGTCTGACCTCACAAATGTGCTTCTAGAAAAATTCCCATAAACACACTCCTAAACCTTGTGGAAAGCCTTACCAGAAAAGTTGAAGCCGTTATTGCTGCAAAGGGTGGGCCAACACCATATTAAGAATTAAGAATGGGATGTCATTAAAGTTCATGTGCATGTAAAGGCGGGCGTCCCAAAACTTTTGTCAATGTAGTGTAGATAGACCTGATTTCTAATGAGAGGTCATTGTAAGAGATGTCAGTCCACAAGAGAACAATGACAACTCTCAAGGAGCTACAGTTAAAGCTTCAGTTACAGAGAGTGGAGAGACTGCATTTTAACATCTGTTGCCTGGTTGCTTTACCAGTGACAACTTTATGATACAGTGGCAAAGAATAGCTACTGTCAAAAAAAAAAAAAAAGATTATTTTTTATACAGAGTAGAGTCTGTAAGCAGAAGACTCTCAAGCCAGCTGGAAGAACGTTCTATGATCTGATGAGACCAAAATTGAGCGTTTTGGCATCAGAGTAAACAGCATGTTTGACGTAAACCAAAGGCTGTGTATCATCAGAAACACACCATCCCCACAGTGAAGTATGGTGGTGGCAGCATGATGCTTCTCTGCAGCAGCCCTGGAAGGCTTTTGAGGGCAGAGAGCAAAATGAATTCAGCAAAACCCTGGTGGAAATCCTGATGAAATCTGCAAGACTTCTAACAAATTATCTTCCTAATTCACTGTGCATGGCAATGACCCCAAACAAAAGCTGAAGTTAGTGCAACAATGTGAAAGTGATTCTATTATGCTATTTTGTTTTCGGAGGTCTCCTACAATTGTTTACATCCAAGGGGATAAAACACTTTAATTTTCTCATAATATACATTGCATAATCTCCTCAGACACTTCTCACAGTTTCTGAAACGGTCTCCTTTCTGAGAAGCTATTCTGCTCTGATTGGTCAGATGGCCCAGTCTGTTGGGATTGGCTTACCGCTTACGGCGCATGTCAGAAACAAAACAATCATTGCCATATCTGGATTTCAGCTCCGGGGGCTTCCTCAGCACATTGTATATACAGTGATTGAAACCGTAATGTTGGTGTCGGTTTTACCGTATCAATTTGATCCCTGAGACCTCCTCTTTTGGAAGTGCAGGCAAAGTGGATTTGCTTTCCCAGCATAAAAAACAGCAACTTTTCGACATTTTAACAACACAAGCCAATTTTTTCCAGGCCTCAGCAACAGCTAGTGTTTGAGGGCAAGACAAAGAAGATGTTGTTCGCCCATGAAGACCATAGGATCGCGTTACTGGTGACTCGCTTCAGGCAGTTCAGAGTCTTTTTTTCTTTTGAGAGATAGTAATTCCATTAATCATGCACTTTGATCTTTGTAACTTTGCAGACCTTTTACATGCACAAACTATATTATACACTACATGAAATGTAATATCTGAAAAACCCAATTGAGAAGTTATTGAGCTTGAAATGCTAATTAAAAATCAGCAGTTCTGCAAACAAGAAATTTGGTGGTTCATAGTTCTAAAACAAGTGTAAAAGCATATACTTCCAATGGGGTGAATACTTTAGCATTGTAGATGAGTCTGTGTTTGTCATACTTGAGCCGTCTATTTATGAATGGTGGCACATAGGCTAAAAAAGCTTTCCTGCACAATGTAAATTCCCCATAATTAGAACTTTTTTCCATGTCATATTCGGAACAGATTCATTATCTGGGTTTTTCATGCTGCTATTTGTTTTGAGATCCAACTTTGAATCTGTCATTACATAAACACTGTACCCGCCCATTAACATACACACAATCACTAACTAAATTCACATAAACACAAACACTATAAACCAAACAAAGAAAAAAACTCTGGATCAAACAACGAGCCCGTGCTTACACATAGCCTATTCTTTATCCAGACGTTTCTTTACCAAAGTAACATACAAGAATGTGCATGTATTTCTGTCAGCAGAAAGAACAGGGTTTGGCTCTCTTTCCAGAACATGTCTGTTCATATTTTCCAGCTTGCATATTTGGGTTTCAAAGCACATAGCAATTGAATGCAAAGTCAGAATAATTAGTTCCCTGTCTGCATATTCTTTGGCACTAAGTGTTCCCCTTTCGTCCATCTGAGTGTTTTAACATGATTCTGCTTGTGCTGTCAATCAATTAAATCACAGTTCATCAAATATATTAATGTTTGTTAAGAAAATCCCCAAATGAAGACATTACGTTAATGTGGCAGACGAGCAAATAACTGAATAGACATTACAAAAATCTGTCCGAGCTATAATTAGGGAACGTTTACACTTTATTGAAAGGTATATTTGTTACACTGTAATTATACAGTGCACAAAGCCTTTAACTCTGTTATACACAGTTTCCATAAAAATATTAAGCAGCACAACTGTTTTCAACATTAATAATATTAGATGTTCCAGCATCAAATCATCATTCAAATGATTTCTGAAGTACCAAGGGACACTGAAGACTGGAGTAATGATGCTGAAATAATAATGCACTGTAATTATATTATAGGGGTTTTGGTTGCACTTCATTTTAAGGTGTCATTGTTACAGTGTAATTATATATTTAAGTAGGGTTAGGTAATATTTAGTAAATACATGTAGGGTTAGGGTAGAATTAGGTTTTTGTTTAGGGTTAGTTGGGTTTCTATATTTCTGATTTTGTCCCTACCCTTTTTTAAAGCATTTCTTTGCTCAGAGAGAAAATCCACCCAAAAATGAAAATTCTGTCATTTACCCACCATCTTGTTGTCCCAAACGACAAAACAGTGACATTTAACATATCAGTTAATTTGTAAACATTAGTTAACTACATCTGTTAACATGGACTAATAATGAACTGCACTTCTAACATTTATTAATCTTAGTTAATATGAATTTCAGCAATTACTAATGCATTATTAAAATCAAAACTTTTATTTGTTAACCTTAAATGGTAACACTTTACAATAAGGTTTAATAGTTTACTACATAAGTTAACATGAACTAATAATGAACTGCATTTATAAAGCATTTATTAATCATTGTTAATGTTAATTTCAACATTTACTAATACTTTATTAAAATCTTGTTACCCATTAAAAAATGCACTGTGAACTAACATGAACAAACAATGAACAGTTGTGTTTTTGTTAACTAATGTTAAGAAAGATGAATAAATACTGTAACAAATGTATTGCTCATTGTTAGTATATGTTAACAAATGAGACCTTGTTGTAAAGTAGTACCGACGTTCTTTCTTCTGCAGAACAGAAGATATTTTAAAGACTGTTTGTTTACCATTGACTTACTATGGACAAAAATAACAAAAACAAAGAAAGTTCCACATAAGAAAGTAAATCATGCTAATTTGACATGAGGGTTAGTAAATCATTATAATTTTCTATCCTTTTCCTTTTAACAAAGTGACGATTTTGCTTTGTAACAATAGTGTTTTGTACATTTCAAAATGGCTGAACGTTTTATTTTCATTTTACTTTATACTGACTTTAGTTTCCCACCATATGTCCATACCCACTCAATCACACTGTGTATGATGCACATGACATGCTATTGAGCTTCTTTTACAAATGTGTTCTAGGACAGAAGTCTGAGAATCAATGTGAGACCTGTCATTCCAGTTCCTCAGGTAACACTTTTATTTTGACATTTGGATCTGTCAGAGTCATTCATTGCCACATGAAAGGAGGTCATATGAGGCTAAAATGATCGCAACAAAAATGAATAACCTCACAATTTGTATTTCTTCTACACTGAGCTTATAAGCACTGTTTATTGGTTTGTTTTCCCACACAATATCAGTGATTTGATGTAAGCGTCCATTATACAATACCATGGGTCAGTAAGATTTTTTTAAAGGAGTCATAAACTGGATAGTTTTATTATTTTATGTTTCCTAAATTTAGAATTAGAAATAAATGGCTATTTTTCATCCTGATTGTAGCCCCCTGAGTTAGAAGGGGCGTGTCTGCTGTGAGACTTCATTGTAAAGGCCCACTGCTGTGATTGGCTGACATCTTTGCATATGAAATAGGTATTACAAGTGGAATCCTCTTGAATACATTTACTACATTTTTAATATTACATCTGACGAGATTAACAAATCGTGAAAAGTGTTGGTTTTAGCATTATACTTCACTTTCTCAAACTTCTGATGTAAATACAGTAAGAAATTCATTGTGTAGTATGAGAGCATCACTATAACGGGAGTTTTGGACATTTGTTAAAGGTACACTATGCAGGATTTTTGCAGTCAAATATCCAAAAACCACCAGGCCAGTGTTATATATTTTGTCTGTTGAGTTCTTACAATGTCCTAATTGTTTCCAACTATTTGTAAATTGTGAGAAAATCACTATTTTTACTAATGAACTGGGACGTGTGAGCATAGCGTGTGAGGGAGTCGCCTGTCAATTGCGTCATATCTGCGTTACCCTCGTTTCCGCTTTACTCGCACTGGAGTGTGAACAAGTGTTAAAGCAGCCGCCGCGCAAACGCACAGAGTAACGTCATAACATAATTTTAAACACACTTAAATGTATCTAAAAAATAAACAGAGCTGTGTTACCTCATACTCATGACCGGAAAAGCGGAGATTGCGCCGGCGACTGTGTCCCGTCATAAAAGTCCCGTTGCTCGCGAGAAGTGTGTTTTGTGTAACAATCGCTCTGGCGGCCTTACTCAGCTCCCACAGCACTCGCTCCTGATCTGCTTTATATACAGTAACGTTAATAATCGCATCCATGAACATGATTTCTGCCCGAGTCCAATCCCGATTCTTTTCCACCGGCTGTGAGGTGAAGACCACATGTTCCAAGATTCTGCGCTCAAACTTCATCTTTGTTTTGAACAGGCACATTCTCGCGGACGGAAAAGTTGCATAGTGTACCTTTAAATATAAACTGTAAACTGTAAAACCAGGCTTCCCAAAACGTTTTGCTATATAGTGTATATAAAAAACTATTAACATTTACAATTTAACCTCATGGAAAATATTGAAAAAATTCCTTGTCATTATCCCTTATTGCTGATTAAAACTATTAAGATCTTTCAATATATATATTTTAAATGGTAGTATATTCATAATATCAAACATATTACACAGAAAGCGTTCAGGTTGCTATTCTTGGTCTTGATCATTAAAACACCTCGTTGGGCCTTAAAATATAGTTAAACTTCTTGGTAGCATAAAATAAAGATGAAATATGTCCTTGTTTTGTCCAAGAACTATACTTTTGGTGTTTTGAGCCCCAGCGTGCTTAGAATTACAGTGCATACACTTGTGTGGCAACTGAACTGAAGAGCCCCTTTGGCTCAGCGGTCCCATAGAGGAGGATTGTTGGCCAAGTCAAACACATGCTCCGTATTCCCCAGCTGCAGGAAGGGTTTGAGAATAGAGCAGACAGCATGTGAAACAGCTCTTTAGTGAGACCTTCGGAAACCTTTCTAACATTATGGTGTCAAGAGAGAGCAAAAAAGGCGAGAACTTGAAGACAGAGAGGGTTTTCACACTCGCTAAGTGTTTGGTTCTATTATGAGCTCTTGTGTTCTGTGAGTTGTCAGTGAGCTCAGATTCATTGGAAAATTAACTGGCTCTGCTCCCTCAGCCTTTAATGTAACATAACAAGAAAAGACAGGAAAAGGAATAGAGATAATGAATATACAAGTTCCTTTGTGGCTTTCCCTTGTAGCATGAAGATGATTTGGCATCAGGAAACATTTCTGTACTAAAGACAAAAAGGAGGGAATATGAATCACAAGATGGAGTCCACAGGTACAAAATACTGAAACTAGAAAAAAACACGATAATGCAATATATCCCACAGTACATCCTGGTGCCAACACTTCCCCAGGTAAATAGCGCGCAGGGCCATCTGTGGAATGTAAAAGAAAACAGGACTAGGTGACCTTCTTCCACCGCTCCAAGGTCCTGTTCTAACACTTTCAACTGTGGACAGGTGTCATCATAGGCACTCGTATTGGTCTGGGGCTAGTAGGCAGCCCCATACGCAGCAGAGTGTGATATACTCGGACAGATTACTCCCATAACCATCGTTATATTTTGTGTGACTTGTGCCACAGTAGACCTTCTTTTGGCTCGGACCAGACAGGATAGCCTTCGTTGCCCTTGTGCATTGATAAGCCTTAGGCGGCCAACACCCTGTAGGCAGTTTGTGGTTTGTCCCTCCTCAGATCACTGTTGGTAAATTATCACCACTGCTGACCATGAGCAACACACAAGCCTTGCCGTTTCAGAGATACACAGACCCAGTCGCCTTGCCATGAAAATTTGGCCCTTGTCAAAGTCGCTCAGATCTTTATTCCTGCCCCGCATCCAACACGTTGATTACCAGAACTGATTGTTTTCTTACCATTTTATCTACCCAGACCTTAATATGTGGCCTTGTAACATCACTGGTCGTGATGTTTTAGCTCATAAAGGCCCTGTTGTAATCCTTTATAGCCAATAAAGCTTTGTTGAGTTTGATCAGGTAAGGAGACAGACCACTTGTAGAAAACGGATTGGAGAAATAGAAACAATCAATATGACAACTGTAGGAACGGAAGCAAAAATGATGATACCATTGTTATAAGATTTTATTTCTGTTTTGAAATATGTTCTTAGACTATATGGACATTTCAGTCTTTTCCCCTATTCTTTCTCCCAATTTTCTGGGAGTATTCATGGAGGAACTGGGTCAGCACGTTGTATTTGTTGCCCTGGCAGGGCTCTTCTACGCCGTTATTTTTAGAGTAATTAAAACTTGTATCCTTTGCTGAAGGCTGGAGGTCTAGGAGAAACAGAAAGGAATACGATCAGTCAATGCTGTTTGTAATGTTTGGCATGTATTTTCCATATTATTATCATAATATGGGATGGGTATCGTTCAAAGATTTTCAATATTAATACCAATACCAGGACTTTGATACCAGTTCCTGAGCGATACTTTTTCCAATACCAAATTTATTTTTCTGTTTTAACAATATACATGACCTCAAAAAAAGAGGTTTGTTGACTTTTTTTTACAGACTCAAAACTGGGGGCGGAATATATATATAAAGCTTGCCACAAAGCACTGGCAAAAGTAGCCTAATGTTTATAAATGTAAAAATGCATGTTCATATGCATTCACCTTTACTATTTCTCTCAAAAATTATGATTGTGTTAGTAAATACTCTGTGTATCCTTAAATATTTTTTACAACATCTGCAACGATCGTTTACACTCATATTCTTCTTCTACTTCCAGCGTGTGGTCAGTGTAAACAAAAGCATTGACTGGAGTGGACGGGATCAGCTCCGGTGGCCATGTCGGAGCCGTAATGTGCCGCAGACGTGGCTACACACTTCAGCCTCACCTGCGTGTCGCGTCCCTGGGCGTAACCGCTGTAAACTAATGTTTTTTCCACCAAAGCCAAACGTTCTGCATGCTTATTGGCTCACTGACGTTGACGAGATTAACCCCTTAAGGTATTGAAATTTGGTATCGAACAACAAGACCTTTACGACACTCGATAGTATCAAGGCAATTCAGTCGGTACCTAAAAAGTATCAAACCCCGATACCCAATCACGATCTTAATGTATAATATATTTTTTTATTATAGTAGTATATAGGGCATTTAAAAGCAGATAAGTCAGTCATCCATCCGAGTAGTAGTATTATTAGTAGTAGTAGTAGTAAAACTGTCACATGTATGTTGGTTTCATTGTGTTTTGGTTTTGTTTGGTTTAGTTCAAGTTTTATTTGTTCTCATTTTCCCGCCACTAGTTAGCGTCCTTGGTTACTGATTAAGTTGCGCACCTATTTCAGTTTCTGTTTATTAGCCACCCTTGTGTATATAAGCCCTTAGTTCCTCTCAATTCTTTGTTCAGTGTTGACCTATCTTTTTAGTTATTTCCTGGATTATTGTGCAATTCACTACATCCAGAGTGCTGACAAGTACTCATTCATGTTGTTATTGTTGTAATTTGTCATCTAAAAGTTATTTATTTATATAAATAAATGTAGGTTCAATAAAATAAAACTGTTCCGTCTATAATAAATTATAATACTGATATATCTGTTCAAAGGTAACCTGCACACACAGATCTGTTCTGCGGTAAGAAGAAATTATTGAATTTTTATGCTTACTCACGCTTTCTGTATTATTTTAACATATGCCTTTCAGCAGCTTTTAATGCCACGATTAAGTTTAGATAGATTTATGGTTGCAGTTAAGCTTTATGTTGTGTCTATGCTAGATAAATGAGTAGCATTTCTACTGGCAATTTTGCACATCCTGGACTTTTTTTTTTTTTACATGATTGAGTTTCACAAGCAGATGCATTTTTGATTTTGCATAGAGTAGAGCAATAAAATAAATTCCATAGTTATAAGACAAGAATATGAATTTTAACAGTGAAATGGCTCAATCCTATTTTAGAGACTCATTTTCCCATTAGATGCTCCACATGGCTGCTGGATGTTGTAGCATCTGTTATTCATACTCATATATTGCCTTCCACAAGGCATATGCAATGCAGCGTTAAGCCAAGAACACTGACACAACAAATGTAGCATTAAACATAATTGTCTTTCTGTGCATCATAGACAGAATGGAGAAAGAGAAATGAGCAAGTGAGAGAGAAAGAAGGACAGAGTCATCTCCATTTAGAAGGCAATCAGTCGCTTTGTAATGGCAGATTAGAGCGTATAATTTTTTTCTGTTTTCTGCAGTGTTCCTGCGTGACTTTTGCCCAATTCCTCTTGCTAAAAATAGCCCTGCTGAGCACACACTTTGGTGAGAATTCTGGAGGTGTCTCTCTCTCTCTCTCTCTCTCTCTCTCTCTCTCTCTCTCTCTCTCTCTCTCTCTCTCTCTCTCTCTCTGTCTTTCTCTCCCTCCATTCTTTTCCTTCTTTTTCAGGCCAACCCCCACCCTCATGACATAATCTCATACAGCAGGAGCTCAACCTTTTTTGGCCCATGAAACATTGTTTGTAGGATATCACAGGCATGGATCCCAACCTATATGACTTGTTTCTTTCTGTGGAACATAAAAGAATATATTTTGTGAAATATCTCAGTGTATGTTTTGTCGATATAATGAATGTCAAAGGTAACGAAACGTTTCACCAGAATTTTTTTTTTTTTTTGCAGAAGAAAGTCGTACAGGTTTGGAACGACATGAGGGTTAGTTGATTTCTGGGCGGACTATCCATTTAAGAAAAATAACGGTCACCACTTTTCAAATATTTTGGCCATCTCTTCATTAACACCTTGTCTAAAGAGAGAGCTGGGCTTGTTTGTCACACTGCAGCAATGTTTATAGTTTATATAACGTTTATATTTCTATCATTATTGCACAGATAGATAAAAATATATATTCATAAATTAGTATAATTGTATATGGATGGATATAATGGATGGATAGAGTATAGACTGTGTCTCATTCAAACGCTAATGTATCTGTCACACTGCAGTCAGCTGTTTTATTTTGTTTGGCTATATACTGGTTATGAATCTGAATAAGAATCAGATTATAATGTGCTTTAATAAGAGCTCTCTTTTCCTCTCTCCTCTGACCCTGCCTTTGTCAGAGCCAATGAATGGAACATCATGACATTTTTTTTTTTTTTTTGAAAGAGTCTTATATATTTCACCTCTGTTCTGATCATTGCATTTTTGAAGGTCAAGTTCAGCTATGATTAACCACACTGAGCCAATGCCTCATTTAAATACCTCCCTCTAGAAATATGGATCCATTTCCTGCTTTTTACTTTCATCTCAGACATAATGGACAACCTTTTAAGTGAACAAAGTTTGCGCCCATTTTTGTAGAGCAGTAAGAGCAAGCAATGCATGAACTGGTAAAATATGTACCCTGAATGTAATGTAAGTTGCTTTTGATAAAGGCATCTGCTAAATGCATGAATTTAATGTACATCGGAATAGTGTCACTTCATTCATATTATTGTATAAAGGTCCCAATATACAAAATTGAAGAACGAACTGGTATGATTAAAAAAAAAAAAAAATTCAGGCCAAAACTACGTTTGTTTCAGGCGATTACATAACAGGTGGGTGTGGCTCTGACTGGCTCCGCCTTCTTTGACATGGAAATCTTGAGAGATGCTTTATAGTAGAAATTGTACTTTTAATTGAAAGTGACACTGTTTTTTATGTTTAATTTGTAAAACTACCTGCTTTAAGGGAATAGATTGTATAAGGTATAATAATAATAAACGTGACGCGACATGACTGGAGTGCCGAATTGCAAAGCTTGTGCAAACGTAGGAAGATCACTGTGATAAGATGCTTTCTTTACTGATGTTTCTCACCGCTGTGATTTTTGTTATTGAGAGGAAAATGTGCATATACGTATCCATATAACGCTAGAACTACCAGAATTCTAGAACTACTAGAATGGCCATAGCGTTCATTCCAACCGTGCGTACTAGATTGCATTGAATGTCATTTTTGTCATTTCATATTTACATTCAAAGCGTCTATTGAGGATTTAGAATGAAGCTTTATATGTCTGTCATCATATTTTATGACGGCATCGCTCTAAAAGTGTCAAAATCCTCACTTTAAATAAAATCATCACTCAATATGGATCAAATAGAGCACCGAGTGCCAAGCGATCGTAGATGGGTATACATATTTCAATCTTTTTCGTAATATATAATTGTGTAAGAGCTACAAGACCATGCCTGAAGGTGCGTGCCTCACTTTGTGTGTCAAGTGGGAGAGCAAAGTTTTTTCACCACAGTGAAAATATTTTTGAAAGTCTAAATGCTGTCAAATATGGATTGAAGAAGAATATTTCATTAGATAACATCTTGTGAATTTTGGAAATTATTAGATCTATCTTTTTTCAATATATTTTGACTTTTGGTTTTTACAACGCTCTGGAGTTATTTGCTCTGGTGGGGAAAACTAGCAAACACTGAAATAAAATGCTACATACGCCGTCTGTAATGTGTACAGTCAATTTGACCGTTATGGTCCTTCTAGGTATAAATACTCAGAACTCTTTTGTGTTTTGTAATTTTGATAAAATAACGATATCAGAACAAAATATACAAACATTTAGGAAATGTCAGGGTTCTATAGATATATGGATTTAATTTCAACAAAGTACATTTTGCGAAATAAAAAATTACGGTCAAAATGACTGCCTTGGTAGTACTAAATGCTGCTCTCAGTAACGTGGGCGGCGGATGTTAACTAACATTAAACAGCTGCAAACATATTTCGAAATCATTTTTACCCCTAAGCGAAGAATGAAAAAGAACTTTGCTATGAGTATCGGAGCCTTAAGAGTTGCTGCAAGCATTTGCTTGTGCAGAGTTCTGATGTTCTTGAGACTTTGGTGGACTCCAGACGATGTGTGTTTGTGCTCACAGGGGCCTCTTCCTGTTGTCATTTCTTCAGACATCTGAGAAGGACCACAATTCATGCTGACTCCACTTTAAGTTACAGAGCGGTAAATCAACACAATATGTCTCCATTTTAAATGAACTTCCAGTAATGTGAACAGTTACAGTAAATCTATAGAGCTCTCATTTGAGTGCTCTCATTATACAGCTCTTCTTTCACTCTCTATACTAGAAAACAGGAGGTGACATCACACAGATGGGGAAATAGCAATATTTGGCAAAAATGGTCAAAGCACTATGTTAGACAAATTTTGGAAAAATGGTTTCCGTCATTATAGGGGCAAATCGGCACCGCTGTAGCTCCCAAATCAAATTGGCTTCATTTGGGTTGATATTTTTTAAATAATACAATCTTAATAGTCAATCTTGTGTTGATCTATTCCTTTAAAGTGCCCATATTATGCTATTTTAAAGTTCCTAATTTAGTTTTAGAGGGCTCCAACAATAGGTTTAGCTGTGTCTATGGTAAAAAAAAAACTGAGTTCTTATTTACATATTGATAATATACATTGCATCATCACTTCTTTTCTCATAGTGTCTCAAATGATTCTATCAAAGATTGGGTCTCTCTAAACCCCTCCTTTCCGAGAGCCTCTGCTCTGATTGGTCAGATGGCCAAGTCTGTTGTTATTGGTTGACCGCTTACAGTGTGTGTCGGAAACGATACAACCATTGCCGTATCTGATTTTCAGCTCCGAAGTCATCCTCTGGACTTGTCTAAAACAATGGCATCGGCTTCAAGGATTCAATTGGCCCCCGAGTCTTCATCCTTTGGAAGTGCATGCAAAATGGATTAGATTAGCATGTTGGGCATTAGGTCTTCTCGACATGTTGACAACACAATCCAAACTCTTCCAGGCCTCAGCAACAACTACAGTGTTTGAGGGTGGGTCAAAGTAAATGTTGTTTGTGGACAGCCAATGAAGGCCATAGACTGGCACTATGCAAATTTGTTACAAACCTATGTAGGTTCATTCAGTGGTATTACTGATGAATCGTGTGGCAAGCATAGCGGGCGAGGACCGCGAGGCAGACGGTGTGGCCAGCGCGCTGGCCTCGTATCACTCGTCACCGGTCCGCTCTGCCGATCCTCACCCGCTAATTGCCACATAACCCCTCGCCCCCATCGCCCACGGCAGCTGCGGCGAACTCCTCCGCTCCCTCTCGGACGGCAGCCACCCACCTCGACCCAGAGACACGGCGGCGAGGTCTCCGTCCACCTTTCTCGCTCAGCACCACCGCCTCGAGACCCTCCACGGTCCTTCTGTCCGCGCTGCCCGAACTCCCCCAACACGCGATCCCCCTCAACGCGAGGGCTCTTCGACAGCATGTCCCTCCTTCCTCGGGTTTGGCACCAATGTGA
The DNA here is from genome assembly GCA_023029165.1 of Gobiocypris rarus. Taxonomy (NCBI): domain Eukaryota; kingdom Metazoa; phylum Chordata; class Actinopteri; order Cypriniformes; family Gobionidae; genus Gobiocypris; species Gobiocypris rarus. The sequence continues at coordinate 20,132,392 of CM040931.1, forward strand.
GTTCTTTGTTGTGGGAAGGAAGGCGGGAACAGCGAACATTCAGCACTTTTAATAAAATAAATAAATAAAACAAAAGCAAACCATTGTTCAGCCCCTCACGGACGAGCACCTTATAAACACACACACATAATAACATAAAATAAAATCCAGGCCTGGTCCTCTCTCGTCTTCCGCGGTCTTCGCTCCTCCTTTTATGCTCCCGTCACTCGGCCGCGAGACGAGACCGGTGTGACGCGCAGCTGGCACTCATTATCACTCGTCACCGATCCGCTCTCGCGGTCCCTCGCCCCGCTGCTTGCCACAAATCGTTTCAGGCCATTCAGAATCTTCTTTTGGTAAACTCTATTTATTGTGCACTTTGATCTTTGCAGACCTTTTACATTCACAAACAGCCATATTAGGTATATGGGTAATATTCGAAAAAGCATAATAGGGGCATTTTAAATCATGACACCGTAATCTCAGTCTCCACTCTCTCCTGTAGCCACTTGACAGTGTGTGTTGAGGGTCTACTGAATGATATAATTGTTGTAGATTGCAGACGTGTGTGACGTCCCCCTTCTTCTCATCTCTGTTTCTCTCTCCCTCTTATGCTCTCTGAATTTCAGTGTTGTGTTACAAATATCGATCTCTTGTACCATTGCGATCGACTTTCAGCTCTCAGCGTTCAGATAGCTTGTGACTGCAGTGACCTCCATGCCAAGGACACTTCTGATCACTATGCTGTATATTTAGTTTAAATCTTCAGCAATACGCTACACTATAAAGAATGTTCAGAGTGTTCTAAAAATGAATGTAAAATTATTTGTTAAACTAAAATCCTGCTGAAAAATAAATAGAATTGGATTATAAAGGGACCATATAAGTCATTTTTATAGGGAAAACAATACTGGAAAATTTTATTTTTTAGAAGTGTGAATTACCATATAATGTATAGTGAAATATACAGGTCCTTCTCAAAAAATTAGCATATTGTGATAAAAGTTCATAATTTTCCATAATGTAATAATAAAAATTAAACTTTCATATATTTTAGATTCATTGCACACCAACTGAAATATTTCAGGTCTTTTATTGTTTTAATACTGATGATTTTGGCATACAGCTCATGAGAACCCAAAACTCCCATCTAAAAAATTTTGCATATTTCATCCGACCAATAAAAGAAAAGTGTTTTTAATACAAAAATCGTCAACCTTGAAATAATTGTGTTCAGTTATGCACTCAAAACTTGGTCGGGAATCCTTTTGCAGAAATGACTGTGTGGCGTGGCATGGAGGCAATCAGCCTGTGGCACTGCTGAGGTGTTATGGAGGCCCAGGATGCTTCGATAGCGGCCTTAAGCTCATCCAGAGTGTTGGGTCTTGCGTCTCTCAACTTTCTCTTCACAATATCCCACAGATTCTCTATGGGGTTCAGGTCAGGAGAGTTGGCAGGCCAATTGAGCACAGTAATACCATGGTCAGTAAACCATTTACCAGTGGTTTTGGGACTGTGAGCAGATGCCAGGTCGTGCTGGAAATCTTCATCTCCATAAAGCTTTTCAGCAGATGGAAGCATGAAGTGCTCCAAAATCTCCTGATAGCTAGCTGCATTGACCCTGCCCTTGAGAAAACACAGTGGACCAACACCAGCAGCTGACATGGCACCCCAGACCATCATTGACTGTGGGTACTTGACACTGGACTTCAGGCATTTTGGCATTTCCTTCTCCCCAGTCTTCCTCCAGACTCTGGCAACTTGATTTCCGAATGACATGCAAAATTTGAGCGACATTCCAGTGCTGCTTCTCTGTAGCCCAGGACAGGTGCTTCTGCCGCTGTTTTAGTGGCTGATGACCTGGGGAATGCGGCACCTGTAGCCCATTTCCTGCACACGCCTGTGCACGGTGGCTCTGGATGTTTCTACTCCAGACTCAGTCCACTGCTTCTGCAGGTCCCCCAAGGTCTGGAATCGGTCCTTCTCCACAATCTTCCTCAGGGTCCAGTCACCTCTTCTCGGTGTGCAGCGTTTTTGGCACAGTTTTTCCTTCCCACAGACTTCCCACTGAGGTGCCTTGATACAGCACTCTGGGAACAGCCTATTCGTTCAGAAATGTCTTTCTGTGTCTTACCCTCTCGCTTGAGGGTGTCAATGATGGCTTTCTGGACAGCAGTCAGGTCGGCAGTCTTACCCATGATTGCGGTTTTGAGTAATGAACCAGGCTGAGAGTTTTTAAAAGCCTCAGGAATCTTTTGCAGGTGTTTTGAGTTAATTAGTTGATTCAGATGATTAGGTTAATAGCTCGTTTAGAGAACCTTTTCATGATATGCTAATTTTTTGTGACATTTTTAAAGCCATTATTAAAATGGCTCAGCGCAATAGCCATTATCAATTGCAATAGCTTTTATTAAAAATAATGGCTATTGCGGTGGCTGTGATATACATAAAACTACCCACATACGTGGCATACTTTTTGGAATTACTTATCACAAGGGGAAAAAAATATGTATTAGTCGCATAACATCGGTTAATGGAAACCCCGTCATTTCGCAATAGTTTTAGATTGACATTTAGTAAATATCACAATGGCTTTGCTCAAATCTGTAATGGAGTATTCCAAGCAAATTCAAGTGGATTCAGGCCGTCTTGCAAAGGCGCTTGACCCATTCATAATTTAGAACATAATGTAAGCGTCAAAATGTGCGCACTGCAAATTTCAGTTACAGTTAAACTTATTGAACCCAATGCTGAATAAAGGCCTACCATTTTTTTCTTAAATATCCACATGAACAACAAATTGTTCATCACTATAACAACAGTTGACCCCCGTTAATATACCTGGGCCTCGCACATCACACCCCCTCACCCCCCTTCAGACGGGCCTGATTGATTTATTGACAATTGATTTTTTTTCTTTTCATTGCTTACCAATGTGATGGCCAATAAAGCTTGTTTGAAATTGAATTGAGAGAGAGAGAGAAAGCTGCAAACCATTGTTTAACGTATCAGTACACATTTCTTCATAATAGCACCAAATGTACACTAAAGAACTGACAATCCATGTTGAGCTCGTCTCCCCAACCATATTTCTCATCCACACTTGTTTATTCTTCCGCTTTTTTTTTTCTCACAGCAAACGATCATTATTGATACAGCAAATTTACGTGTTACAGTATCCATTTTGGTTACATCCACATAGTCCACCTGATGCGCTTCCTCTGGCACGATAATCTTAATAAAAAAATTTAGTGTGTGATGCTCCGCGATTTTCAAATCTTGTAGTGTGAGCATGTTTAAGATTTGAGGGAAGAAAATCTGCAAAGATTCTCCTGAAGTGTGTGCTGCAACCAGATTTTACAATCGGATAGGATTTTAAAACTCCTGTAGTGTGAGCCAGGCATAAGCTAGGCTAGCGGTGGGTGCATAAGACAGAGTTATGACAAGCACAGAGATAAAAATGCTATGCATGGACTTGAATAACGGTGAATAAGCTAAAGTCCCAAAAAGTCAGAGTGTTCCTTTAAGGGATGCAGAATAAGGTCATGCAGAATAAGGCATTTATATGCTTTATATGTACTAATAAACAGCCAATAACCTAGTAATATGCATTCTAATAAGCAATTAGTTATTAGCGTAAATTGAACCCTAAAATAAAGTGTTACCATAAATTTAAATTTGAAGATGTTAGAATAGTAGGGCATTTGTCATATTGTCTGCTATTTATTAATTGACCTTTTAAGTATATCTTTAATTTGATACACTATAGACTCATTTTAATTTTAACAAACAAAAGAAACAAAAAGAGAAATCTCTGCCAGCTTATCCCAGCCATTTTGAGAGTGAATTATTTTATCTTTGAAGGTAGACATTTGTCAACGTGCACTTTTTTTTTTGGTCGATGACAGGCCATTCTGGCTTCTAAATTGCTGGTCTCCTCCAACAGCTAAATATCAAACCACATCCACATCACCACAAAATGTATGTTCTAGGATATTTTTGGAGTGCGGCCCCAAAGTACAGAGCAAAGCTTTCAGGATAAGGCAGTAAATGGGGAAGGTAAGAATAGGTCCGGCAAAGATAAATCCATTTAGTCTTCAATGTCTTCTCCAAAATGGAAATACTTGTATGCGTCTGCACAATCATGTTATTCTTATCTTTATATAACTTGCAAAGCTGTAAAATATTATATGTAGGGAGATACTTGCGGATATTCACTCAGAAACACATCAACAAAAATTCAACAATCATTCAAAATAACATTATTGCTATCAATGATTCCATCTCCTACAATAGGTTTACATGCGTCCAAGGTCAAAAACACTGAGTTCTTAATAACATATTTTAATAATATACTCACTTTGTCTGAAATGATTCAATCTATAAATGATTCCATTTTTGCTGTACAAATGCTTATTTATTACATAACCATTTGTGGGTGGGGTCCAAATGATGATTGATAAAATGCCTTCTTTTTGTTCACTTTCATTTTTCAAACAAAAACATTATTTGGTAAAAGTAATACCTTTTAGATGAAATAATTCTTTGAGAACAGCAGTGTTTTATGAATACTGATTTATAGTATGCCTGCCTCGTTAACCATTATTATACAAAGAGATAATTGAATCCAAGGACTTTCAGGAGTAAATATGGTCCAAATATGAAAATCTCATGAAGGCATTGCAATATAAGATGACATTTTCTGGTGGCTGAAACTGCTTTGCATTCAGAGTGGTCTCCTTCACTCAAGGCAAACAGAAACACAAGCAAATTACTTTAAGCTGAAATTTATTTAAGGCCACACCTGACACATCTTTGTAGCTTTTTAGAGCAGCGGGGCTTCAGTTTCCATTCAAAGGAGCTCAGCTCTTCTGTGGTTTCAATGCTAATCTGCTCTCAGACATTTATGTAGTGCATTTAGACCATGAACAAATCCCTGAATAGTTTCTATAAATGGGGGTGTTTGTTTTATTTTGGTGGTGCATGAAACCCGGGCTGTTATACAGTGGTTTAGACATTAAGTCTACTGTAATCAAGGCAGCTGTTTTTATTATTACCATCCGTCGTCCTCTAAAAAATTCAAAAGGACAGATTTATATTTGTCTTTCTTTTATAAGGTTAATCATCCCATCTCTAATGCTCATCCACAACATTATCAAACATCTAGCACTTTACTCTGACGTAAGCCAATTATCTGCTAACAGGTAATATGATCAACCTTTGGCCTGCTTAAAGTGTGTGTGAGTAATGTTTTGTTTGTGTGTTTGGCCACTGTGAAAGTATGTGTGTGTGTGTCTTCCCCAAACCTTTGTTCTCTTTTCTACATGCAGAGCTCATGAAGTATTCATGTTCAGCGCTGTTCTAATTCAGTTCTCCTTCGGTCCCGTGGTGGACAGTGGACAGTCCAATATCTCCTCTCATCCATCTCTGTGCCATACGCTCTGAATTGCTCTTATTTCACAGTGACTCTCACTCTCACGGGTACAAATCAATGTGATTAAAATAATCTCTTGAAATGTAATACGCTTTTACTTGGGTTTGTCTGAATGAGTAGCAAAAGCCATTTCTTTACCTAAGATTTTATATAAATTATGCTGATATACCCACTCTTGATATTTCCAACATAAATAACCCAGAAAAATCCTGACTTATTAAATAATAGTCAGAAAAATCTTTCTTTTTTTTATTGGGAAAAAAAGAGAGTCAATTCATTTTCAAACATCACACATTAATGGATAAAATACTATGATAAAGGAGAATAGAAGGGGAAACCGGCCTGGTTTCATTGTTAATAAGGAGGTATTAAAACATAACTTTCAAAGACACAAAGTGTACGCTTTTGTATGTTTGGATAGGTGCTGAAACGTAAAAATAAGGACGTATTAGCATCATTTAAACGTAGCATTTCAGCTAAAAAAATTTTTTTATATTTGCAAATCTTTCATATCATAAAGATATCTGTATAATTCCCTTTTACCATTTTACAGATAAATGTAAGATCCCCTAACCTAAGCATACCAATTTTATACAGAATATTAAAAGAATAAAACATAATCAACAGAGATATGTAGGAAAATCAATTTTAGCAACAATAGCATTAAAACAATATTTGGAGATGCTAATCCTATGACCTACCCCTAAACCTACACATAACCATTTCTCAAAACCATGTACGGTTATAAATAAAAGCATAACAGACAGATACGTGTAATCACAATAATTTAAATGTAAATGGCAAAAGTAGTTCAGATGACGATGTGTTGCTGTCTCTGGTGGTAGCCTATAGTTTTTATGAGGTACAGAGCAGAATTTAAAAGAAAGCGCTTTTTGAGACTCACGCAGAGGTGGAAAAAGAGTACTGAAAATTTGTACTCAAGTACAAGTACAGTTACATTGCTGAAATAATACTCAATTACAAGTAAAAGTACTGGTGTCAAAAAAGTACTCAGAGTACTAGTTACTTTTTATTATATTTTCAATATATTTCAGTATCAATATGTATCAAAATATAGATATTATTTTTGACAACACTACCATGCAGTTTGTTTCTCCAAACGTTCAGTCTATAAATCACTGTACGGTTATGATCAGCGCCCCCCGGCCAGAAGCTGCTGTTGCACTGCAGGCCTTTTCACTTCAAATATCAGGCCTTTTATTGGTCCGTTTACGATCGGATCTCTTATTGGCTACCGAAATGCCGGTGGTCAAAGGTTTGAATATTGATTCAAATTGTAAGCGTACTCAGTAACGAATTGTGATTTTAATAAGTAACAAAGTAGATTATTTAGCTTAATTTGTACTTGAGTACAAGTAAAATTGCATATTAAAATATGTACTCCAAAAAGTACAAATTCCCAAAAAACTACTTGAATTACAACTACTCACGTTACTGTAATTGTTACTTCCACCTCTGGTCTCACGGAAACCTAAATATTACAAAACGGTTAAACGAAATGTTTTTAAGGTTTTAAAGTGTATTCTTGTTTAACATGTAGTTCTTTGAAACAAGTTTGCAGCACAAGTAACGTTGCTAAAAAAACTATAAACCATTAATCAGATGACAGAAGGCTTAGATTGTTTACAGGTTTTTCATCAAAGTTTTGATAATGTTTAAATTAGAGGCCTTATATGCATATCAAATATGATACAGTAGGCTTTATAGGGTTAAGGGCAAAGAAACCATTATAACATATAGTGTTAAGGCAAAAACTCTGTAGTTGGTGGTATAAAATGATGACTAAGAAGAGGCAGAAGCTTTTGCCAAATGGTTGTCGTTGATACCAACATTTTGGTATACAGCAGCCTCTCTGGTAACTGGATATTGATAGTCATAAATCAATACCTTAGTCAGCAAATAAACAGCCTCAGTGCTCTGATGAAATGAGACTAGAGCTGTCAATAGTTTCAGTAATTGAATAACAGTGATTTCTGTTTATCTCATAACTTCAGTTATCACACTAATGCACTGAGTTGAAAAAAAGGAATGTGCAAGTGTTGGGTTTGAAGTCATTTGTATTACACGCATAGTGGAAAATAAGTGCATAAAGACACTGGATACGTACATGTGTGACATGTTTTTTGCCACTGCTATCTGATGGTCTTCTTATTAATATTTGTGCAGAAATGCAATATTACTGTAATATTTTTTACAAGAAAATAATTGTAATTCTTAAAAAAAAAAAAAAACCTGTGCAAGTATCATCGGTCCCACTTTATATTAGGTGTCCTTAACTACTATGTACTTACATCAAAATATAAGTACAATGTACTCATCATGTTCATATTGTATTGCAGAACACTTTTGCTGATATTGAGGTGGATATGGGTAAAGTTAGGGACAGTTGTGGTGGTATGGGTAAATTTGGGTAGGGTTAGGTGTAAAGGAAGGGTCAACAGTGTAATTATAAATGTAACTACAGAAATTAATTACAGATGTAATTACATGCAGGTAATTTAAAAAAGCTATGTACAATGCAAAAACATTTACGTACACAAGTGCATTGTATCAAATGATTCATTTAAATGTTAGTACATAGTAGTTAAAGCCACCTGATATAAAGTGGGTCCGTGTCATCTGCACAACTCAAAGACTGACTGAAACTTTATATAATTAATATAAGAAATACTGAATTTCATATTTAGTATTTTTATCCCAAAATATACAATATAAAATGTACTCTAAGTGATACTACCAAATTAAGTGATTTTACCTGTCCCATTGATTAAATGGAAAAACTTTTGAATAACTAACCCCAGCAATCTGCTTTCTCTGGGTGGTCATTAGGGGTCCTCTGAGTACCGAAGTATCAAATGAGGTCAAATAAACCAAATCAATCTTGGGTTTTCCCCATCATGGCTCTGTCCTCTAGCACTGCTGAGCTGAAGGGCAAACTTCCTGGCAACATGGTGTTTGCTGCAGTATTCATTTTAACAAGTGCTTGGAGGAAATCCCAATCCAATCTTCTTTTTAATGGAGTCACGTTTCCCTTACGCCACCATGGTGCACTTTGAAAACTTTGTTTGATAAAAGCATGCTAGAGTTTGAAACCACATGCCTGATGCTGTAAACGCTCAACCATTGGATATTCATGGAAAAATGGGGATTAAAGTAATGTTCCGGATTCAATATAAGTTAAACTGTATAGACAGCATTTGTGGAATAATGTAGATTATCGTCCCTTGTTATCTTTTAAATAAAGTAAGAATCAAGATTACAGTGAGACAATTAAATGGGAGTAAATGGGGCTAATCTTTAGAGGGTTTAAATGCAAAAATTTGAAGCTCATAATTTGGTAAAAACACTTAAGGTGATGATACACGGGGCAACTTTTTGAGCAATGTTGCTGTCAACAGGCAACCAGGTGAGACACAAGGCCCACTACTGATCTAAAGTATCCAAATATAAATTAGTTTCCCATTCTCAATGGGAACGTGCCCAAGCAACATTACTCGGCAATATTGCCAAGCAGCATTGTTCAAAAAGTCTGGATTTTGCCCTGCAACTCAGTCTGGAAACCTGTACATTCATTTCTACTGCTTCTGTTACACTTTTGCGGGAACCTATTGTTGGGTTTAACATGAGGTTCGTTGCCCGTTGATCACGCCTCTTGTGGTCTGATTGGTTGAAAGACTATCCAATTGCATACAGATTAATTTGAATTATGCTCGTTTATCATGTCTCTTGTGCAGTAGAAAACACAGCAGACTCCCCAGACCAATGTTCAATCTTAAATTGAGCTTGGTCAGGTGATAGCCAGACAACCGTGTATCATCACCTTCATATGAACACTTCTGTCTTGCCGTTTTTGCATTTACAGCGTTGTTTTCATAAATTAGATGTAACTTTACACAGAAAAGATCAATAAGCCATTTTTTTCCACTCTGAAATCGTGTTAAAATTGTCCATGTTTTGTGGCAGTAAATACTTTTTGATTGTAAGTGCCTCACTGTAACCCAGATTTTTGCTGTCTTTTTTTAAGTAAAGGATGGACATTTAAATTTGTGGTTATCAACATAACTTTTCAAACGCTGCAGACTGATCTGTTGAATTTGTAATATTTCTTTAACACAAAGAGAAAAATTGGATTGAAAATGCCACAATTCTCATTCCTCTAATATGCAGCCAAATCAAATAAAAACCCTCTTCCTCCCTGAAATCCGCCTCTCACTTTAATGGCTCATAGAAGATTCTTGTATAAAAAGCACACGTCTCACGGTGACCTGAATTGCAGGCGCTTCGTACTGAGTCATTGCCTGTGCTGTTTCGCACAAAAAGCCTATCAGCAGCACTTAGAACGGAGGAAGAGACTTAACAGAACTATCTGACTTATTTATGTAAGCATCCAATGGACGGCCATGCTGCACAATACTGGTAAGCCAAGGTCTGTGCCTATAGAGGCAGAGTGCCCTCAGATAACCTCCACATAGTCACAATTCATTATTCACCCTCACTGAGCACAAAGAGCTCATTCTTTCTCCCCTCCCCTCGCTCACTCCCCCTCTCCCTCTCTTCAGTGTTGTGCTCTTTCTCTTCCTTTACTCTGTCTTGCTCTGTTGTTTGCTGTTTATCCCTCCTCCCCCCTTAGTAACAGTTGCTACCTTGTGTATTTGTGAGCTCTGTCTCTTCCTGCTGTGTTGGGCATAATCATTCTAAGTGGTCTTTCTCTGCCAAGTAATATCCATTGCCGGAGGCTTAAACTTTAGCGTTGCGTAAAATACAGGAATTAAGCCAAAATGTCAACAGCGAGTTTTCTTACACTAAATCTCTGTATAGCAGCGCAAAAATTCAGAATGTAAGAGCTGGCTCCTTTCAGTTCATACGATGGAATCTGAATTGAATTGCTCACACCTCACAGGAAGTTGAATTGGAATGACAGGAAGAGGAATGTACTGGATTGCAATTCAAAGCAATTTAGGAAAGTCACTCAACAGAGGAATTTCATTAGTCATGTTCTGGCTCGTTGGAAAAACGTGCCTCTTCCTACTTTTTGCATTACTCCAAAAACATACTTATACATACAATTCCCATCAGTTTTCAGCTGAATTATGAATACAGGGGTGGATTTTTGAGCGATAAAGACTTATCAATACCATGTAATGACCTCAAAACACTTTTACTATAGCATATGATTTGCAAACTAATACACTTTCATGTTTGCATCACATAATTATCCCCAAATGTATGGCTTTTCTAATGTAGTAAACTTACTTGGAAGCTCACCTGGTATAGGATTGTGACCTGGAGCGCTCTGGTACAAGTCACGATAAATTTGCTTTTGGTTTATAATCAGTATAGGTTTAAAGTAAGCATTTAATGTACAGTTGGTGTTATTTTATTGCCACTCACCCCACATTTAATTTGCAAAGTGCCACAATGTGTAAAACAACCTTCATGTTGATCTGTTTCAGAGAAAATTGAACACGCTTTGAGCAGCATTCACTGGACATTTTTCTTTAATGTGTTGTGAAACATGCAAAAAAATTAAAAATTATTCTGGAGAAATAATGACCTGAGTAAAATGTTATGCTTTTTTTTCAAACTTAAGTTTAACGTAGTGTTGCACGATATACCGGTACTAGAAAAGCATTGCTATTACAAACGGTACGATATGGAATTTTATTAGTACCGGTACTTTAAGGAGGATCGCACGTTAATAAGAGCTGTATTTATTTGTGTCGATGTGTGACAGCAGGAGTCACTAAACATTGGAAGCAGAAGAGTTAAATATACACGCGCAGCGCATGACAAAGAAAGCAACAGAAACATGCGCGCATGAGATAAATAATAGCATGGCGCGGGATGTGCTCGCGCTGCCGGACTCTGACCTGAAGCGCGAGCACACGCCTTTCAGACAACATGCGATCGCGATTCAGTTCTATTGGATTATGGGTTTCAGTGGTCAAAAATATGTAAAAATGCACATCCTGGCAAGTATTCAGGTAAACACAGTCGGGGGTGTCTTTAGTGAACGTGTACAGTTGAGGTAATTGGATCCGTGTTAAGCCGGACCTAATATTAGAAAAATAGAAAACCACCTTATGCTTGGCTAAATCATTTTAATATATTGATTATGAATCAGTGTATAGTTAATTTATTGAGTGAGGACTAAGCAGTTTTTTTTTATGTGATTATTTAATTTCTTTATTGACTTGCTAATGTTAAATAGACCCACTGTAGCTGAAACATAAAGCACTGTTTTTGTCATATTGTTTGTAATTTGCATTTTTAGCTTATTTTTAAAAACAAAGATAAAATAAAATAAAACAATTGCAATAAGAAATGGTCAAAAACCAGGGCAGGAACATGCTGGCCAAGTGAGTTTTTTGTAAAAAAAAAAAACTATGAATAAATAGTTCTGTTGTCATATTCAATTACTTTTACTGGGTGTTTTTTTGACTGTGGTATCGATTTAGCATCGGTATCGAGGTATTTTAGTCTTGTATCGTATCGAAGTCATAATTTTGGTATCGTGACAACACTAGTTTAACGCGGTCAAAATTATTAACACAACCATTGAAACAGATTTGAATGAAGACATAAATGCCATAACTGCAATGATTTCATATTATTACATACGTACACATTAGTTCTCCAATGTACTTTAACGACCAGTGTACTACTTGAAATGTACTATGATAACTGTGAATCATTTGCTAATTTTTGACACATTTTGTGGGGAAAAATACGAAATATCTCAGAGTAAAACAGTGCACTGCAGGACTAGCCTACAGCAAACACTGAACCAGACTATTTAAATGTTGAGCAAGCAATCTCATTGGCTGCAGGATCAGCAGAGGCCAATCAGCTAACAACATAATGTAGTAAACAGATATTATGTGATTGCTTGAAGATAAAGGACATATCAGTCTGCGCCCTCTACAGTTTCATGACTGAACTAGATATTTCCAGGATTTTTGGCACTATTGAATAAAATTTATATAGAAAATATATAATATTGAATGTATTTTCTCACATAATTGCAGCCATATCCAATGCAAGGGAATAGATAAGTCTGTTGAGGTGTTTTTACATTGGAGTTTAGTCCACTTTCACAATTCGGGTGCAGGACTGGTTAAATCTAATTTCACATGCTTCAATGAAAGGATAAAAGACAACTGTAACGTATGCTCATCTTATAATCTTTTTTTCTGCTCTTCTTCACCTAAGCTCAGTTGCATCTCTCTTTCTGTATTCTGAGTCATGTTTTTTTTTGTTTCAAGCTACACTTTCTCCCTTGATCTATTTTCAGTTCTCTCTCAGGTAGTATTTCATATGCATACTGGTTTCATGAGTGATTCATACATCTTATTTGTGACTTTGTCATCTCACTTGCAACTATTTAAAATATATAACCTTTTTTGTTTGATAAAACCTTCTTTCTGTAGATTATGTAGAGATAGATGCCATATGTTTTTGTCCTTTTTTTTGGTCAATATTGAGTTAAAGATATTAAAGTTTACGTTTACAGTAACACTTTACAATAAGTTTTCATTGGTTAGTACTAGTGAGCTACATTAGTTAACATAAACTAACAATGACAAATAACAACTTTTAAATCATTTATAAGTCTTAGGTAATGGGACTTTCCCTTTCATAATTTAAGGGGCTGGGCTCAAAATAATTAAAATCGCTAGTTTTATATATTTATCATAATTGTTAGTAATTTGATTCTGACCATGCTTTTTACATTGTTGGTATAAATCAGTTATTATTGTTAGCTAAAAAAATAAAGGCACATTTCTCATTTTAATTTAACTTAACTGTTTGTACTAAACTAACTATAAACTAAAGCTAAACAAAAAAAAAACTATATAGACACGTATAAAAAACAACTATTAAAAATGATCAAAACACAAATTATAACTTTAAAATTAAAATGAAAACAATATATATATATATATATATTGATATAGTGACCAGTTTAAGGGGGTCTGAATACTGAAAACTAAAATGATTTTAGCAAATAGCTGGAAAGTATTCAGACCCCCTTAAATTACTCTGTTATATTGCAGCTATTTGCTAAAATAATTTAAGTTCTTTCTTTTTTCTCATTAATGTACACACAGCACCCCATATTGACAGAAAACACAGAATTGTTGACATTTTTGCAGATTTATTAAAAGAAGAAAAACTGAAATATCACATGGTCCTTAGTTTTCAGACCCTTTGCTCAGTTTTTAGTAGTAGCCCCCTTTTGATCTAATACAGCCATGTTTTTCACAGTTTTTCACACCTAGATTTGGGAATCCTCTGCCATTGCTCCTTGCAGATCCTCTCCTGTTTTGTCAGGTTGGATGGTAAATGTTGGTGGACAGCCATTTTCAGGTCTCTCCAGAGATGCTCAATTAGTTTTAAGTCAGGGCTCTGGCTGGGCCATTCAAGAACAGTCACAGAGTTGTTGTGAAGCCACTCCTTCGTTATTTTAGCTGTGTGCTTAGGGTCATTGTCTTGTTGGAAGGTGAACCTTCAACCCAGTCTGAGGTCTAGAGCACTCTGGAGAAGGTTTTCATCCAGGATATCCCTGTACTTGGCCGCATTCGTTTCCCTTGATTGCAACCAGTCGTCCTGTCCCTGCAACTGAAAAACACCCCCACAGCATGATGCTGCCACCACCATGCTTCACTGTTGGGACTGTATTGGACAGGTGATGAGCAGTGCCTGTTTTTCTCCACACATACTGCTTAGAATTAAGGTCAAAAAGTTATACAGGTCCTTCTCAATAAATGCTAATTTTTTTGAGATAGGAATTTTGGGTTTTCATGAGCTGTATGCCAAAAATCATCAGTATTAAAACAATAAAAGACCTGAAATATTTCAGTTGGTGTGCAATGAATCTAAAATATATGAAAGTTAAATTTTATCATTACTTTATGGAAAATAATGAACTTTTATCACAATATGCTAATTTTTTGAGAAGGACCTGTAGTTATTGTCCTTGGTTTGAATGGGCCTTTTCTCAAAATGTTATATATTATACAATTTATATACAGTGGTGGCCAAAATGATTAGAACACGTTGCATCTGGGAGTCGCCTTATTGGGCAAGAGGACAATGAGCCGAATCATTCTTTTAACTATTGCCGGAACTACCTGAGATGGAAGGAATCTGCTGAAACATTGAAAATATTGACTGACCCCCTCAACCCCATCAAGCACATTTGGGGCGAGTTGGAAAATAAACAGGACATATGTAATGTACAGTCAAAGGAAAGCCTTTGGCTTCAGTTGCAGAAGGCATGGGATAACATTCAACATAATGTGTTGAAATATACCAAATACTAAAATTAAAAGTGGATAAAAACAGTACGACTCACTTCCTCTGATAAATTTTTTTCATGAACATTTTCATGAACATTATGAAATGAAATCTATTTTTAGATCTGTCAGGTGTTCAAATAATTTTGGCCACCACTGTAACATATTCTTAATAATGTTTAGTTAAAAATGTTTTCATTGTTAATTTCGTTCACAAGCATAAAACTGCTGATGACAAAGTTGGAATCAACGACAATGGATGTGTGAGGTCATAAAATACAACTGACAACTGTGACAATACAATGACAACTCTCTGTTGTTCTCTATAGGACAGGTAGAATATTACAAGGGATCAAAAGCATCCATACAGCTCAATTAAATATACTTTTAAAGGCTTTAACATGGGACCTTACTTGGACCCAGGAGCAGCGTTTACGTGTGGCAGATGCCATACCCTGGCATTCAGACAAGAAGGGTAAATAAACAGCTCGATGCTGCTCATTAATTCTGTTGCAGATTCGAAAAGCAAATTTAAACAGCCATATTTAAACACCATGTCCTAACCAGACTCGATAAGACAAGATTTTCAGCTGCAAACCAGACTCACCCCGAGATCAATCAAAAATCACAGCCAATCAGAAGAGCGTGTGGGATGCCTCTCTCTGCAAGCACACTGACTGCATTTGCAACGAAATGGATTACTATATCCAATTAATAAATCTCGAATTCATACCATTTTAGCATGATTAAAAATACATACTGAGTGACTGAAACTTAATAAAATAAATATATATATAGAATACAGTTGACAGAATGATAGTTGTTTCCTTTCATTTATTTTCAAGATCTGAGGGGAATTAGCCATTGTTGCTTTCAGTAATGCTACGTCTACAAAGGTATATTCACTGATATTCAAATGATATTCACTCACTTTAAATTATTTTTACATTAAATAAAGTACATAAACTGCACTTGTCATACTTTGTAAGTTGTTCCAACCACAACCCCGCATAAATAAAAACTTTGTTTGTAAAATAGAATCGTCGTGAATCGCCGTTGCGGTTGGTTAGTACATAACATGGAAAATATATTTTTCCTCACGTGCCAGGTTTGGTTAGGACACAGACTCAGTGAAGGCTTATAGCTGTTAAATAGCATATTTGCATTGATTTTGTATTGTTGTCAAGTTATTTTAATGGATTTTGTCCACATTTTGTTTAGATAGCCTATAATGTGATTATTCAGGAATGTTGTTGTATGGCTAGAAGGGCTCATAGGTTTTTTGTGAAAAGCCACCGCTGTGTAATGGCAGGCATAAAAACAGGTGTATACAAACTGATGAATTTAAACTTTTGGAAAAATCCCTGTTACATGACGATCATCTTATGACGTCATAAACTTATGAAACATGTCATCGAGATTACAAAGGGTAGATTCTGCTTGATAATCACACTCATCCGTCATGGAAAAGGGTGGGGAAAAAAAACAGTGCAGTGCTTCAGGACATTGTAGGCAGTCATTAATCATAAGGAATGTTTGCATTATGATGAACACAGATAAACATCCTTGATTGTGGTGTCACGATCTGTTACAGACAACACACATACGTTTGATCGATTACATTGCTATTGAAGCCAAAGGCAATCCTGGATTCATTCCTTTTATGCAACCCAAGGGTGGGTTTTAATCGGCAAGCTCTTGGATGACGCAAATTCTTCTTCCTCGTTCTGTCGGGTTGTTCCTCATATAAAAAAAAAGTTTGACATTAACAGTGTGACATTTGTCTTCACAGTTTTTTTGTGTGGGGATTCCTGAAAGAGTGATTTCCTTTGTTGGAGCACACATGGGCCATGCGCTGTGACTCACCTTGTGCAGACAAACCTGTCAAGTTGCCTTCAGTAAGAACTAAAATCACCATGATCTTTCCTTCCTGTTTTTCATCAGAATACCACAAATTCCCCTCCCCCTCTCTTTCCTTCCTCTGCAGGGAGCTGCTTTGGGAAGTGAGAGAGAGAGAGAGAGAGAGAGAGAGAGAGAGAGAGAGAGAGAGAGAAAGCCCTTTCACCTACATTCAGCTAAGACTGCTTAATGTGGCTGTGCAGCACAGGGCGGTGCAGGGCCTTGATCACTGTGATGTTTCAGTGCTTCCTAAAGCACATAACGCTCGTCCATCTGTGCGGGCCGTTTATTCAAAACACGCACACATGCGTGTCCGTTCAATCGAGCCATTCTTCAAAGTGACTGAAACGGTTTGAAACGCTGTAATCGCCATTTCCCTGTTCATAACAGTCTGATTATTGTCTTGTGTTTTAATATTAGGCTCAAACTATTTATATTTAATGTTTGAGTCATAACCATCTCATGTTTTAATAGTGTAGTAGTAGCCATTCCAAATGGTATACATTAGCTGGTCTTCTAAGATCTAATTTATGGAGCAAAATAAACAGTCTCCATGGAAACCATAACCAATTCTCATTACATGAGAGATGAGTCAATGGCGGTTCCTTTCATTAGTATACACTTACCACCACTTAATTAGGCACAGTATTACGTTGCCTTCCGAACTGTCTTAATTCTTTGTGGCATAGATTCAACAAGGTGCTGGAAAGAGATTTTGGTCCATATTGACATGATAGCATCACACAGTTGCTGCAGATTTTTCGGCTGCACATCCATGATGCGAATCTCACATTTCACCACATCCCAAAGCTGCTCTTTTGTATCGAGATCTAATGACTGTGGAGGATGAGTATAGTTATAGTTAACTCGTCATGTTCAAGAAACTAGTTTGAGAAGATTTCAGCTTTGTGGCATATCACGTTATCCTGCTGGAAGTAGCCATCAGAAGATGTGTACACTGTGGTTAGGTTATGAAGGGATGGACATGGTCAGCAACAATACTCTAGAGTAATACAGTACTAAGGGGCCCAAAGTGTGCCAAGAAAATACCCCCCACACCATTAAACCCCCACCAGCAGTCTGAACTGTTGATGCAAGGCAGGATGGATCAATACTTTCATGTTGTTTATGCCAAAATTCTGACACTACCATCTGAATGTTGCAGCAGAAATCAGACCAGGCAATGTTTTTCCAATCTGTTATTGTCCAATTTTTGTGAGCCCGTATGAATTTTGCATGAATAAAAATGGTATGAATAAAAATGGTAAATAAATAAAAAAAACAGAAACACAACAAAAAGCAGAATATAAAAAGGCATTAAAAAAGGCAGTCAAAGAGAAAGTTCTTGGCTGCAGTTCTTAGCTGTACAGATGTGGTCTTCTGCTGCTGTATATCTGCTTCAAGGCTCAATGTGTTGTGCATTCAGAGATGCTCTTCTGCAGACCTTGGTTGTTATGAGTGCTTATTTGAGTTATGTTTCATTAGCTCGAACCAGTCTGGCCATTCTCCTCTGACCTCTGGCGTCAACAAGGCATTTTTGCCCACAGAACTGCCCTCTGGATATTTGCTCTTTTTTAGACCATTCTCTGTAAACCCTAGAGATGTTTGTACTTGAAAATCCCAGCAGACCAATAACCATGCCATGTTCAAAGTTACTTGAATCACATTTCTTCTCATTATATCAGTTTGAACATCAGAAGATTGCCATGACCATGTCTACATGCCTAAATGCATTGAGTTGCTGCCATGTGATTGGCTGATTAGATATTTGCATTAATGAGTAGTTGAATGTGTGTACCTAATAAAATGGCCGGTGAGTGTATTATAGTAGTTGTAAGCACTGCTTAATGCTTAGTGATAGATGCTCCTATTTTAAATCAGTCCTTATCCTGAGGAACTCTGTCACTGTACATGGGATTGATTTTAATAACTTCAAATGTACTTGAAGTGTGCACATAGCACTAAGAAAATACCAGTATCGGATCAGGAATCAGGATATAGGCACATTAACAACCCCGATAAGGCTTTAATAACCTTGATATGGACATTTTGTTTGGTTTCTTTGTTTTTGTTTCTGTATCATCATGCTGGAAAGCCCTGCCCACTGATCTTATTGGTCCATAATTAAATTTTTAGAGGTTGTAGCCCCTATTGGAATTGTTAGTATTCTCAGTCCAAATCTTTTTACCGCACACTGTGGAATTGACTGCACTAATTGGTGGTGGTGAAACTACGGCTGAGCCATTGATTTCAAGGACTAGTTGAAACATAAGCTGAAAATGGCAATAAAACAGCAGATCAGTGTTCACATTTTTCATTTAGTCCATGCAGAGCCTCCACACAACTGTATATGAAACATTAAATATTGTAATCGGTTGTGTTGCATCACATAACAGTTTGACAGTGTTTCATACTTACAAATGATCAGATAAATGGTGTGCTCTCTGAGCAGAGGGCTCTGAGCTCTGTATTTTGGCCTGAACCCAGAGTACTCCCACTGTATCTCTGGTTAGGATAGTAACCAGGTAAGTGTGAAGAGACAGGGTGGTGGAGGGATGCTGAAAACTGTTGAGGAACATAGCTGAGTGGGCTATGTGTATATAGTCGATACATCCTCTAAAGCTGATTGGATAGATCATTTGAATGTGTTCCTCCTGAACTTTGTTAATAAAACATAATTTGTTCATAAATTGAAAAGAGTAATTGTTATTAACCCTTCAAATTGCGCACATTGAAATTGCGATTTGAAAATACGCCCAATGGAAACACGCGAATATAGCAAAACACTCTCATATAAATCGCAAAAAAGTTTTTATGCTCGCATGAGGGTTTTTTTCGGGCCCTTCAAAAAAGCATTAGTTTGCAAAACTGCAATGGAAACAGTTTTTTTTTCTCGCATTTACAGGTCACCTGGTGTACATTAAAGTCGATCATTCTTCAAAAATGATGCAGTATGTTTGGACAAAAGACACAGAGTTCTTTATTAAACTCATAAAAGACAAAAGAATTACGGGAATACTAGATTCTAAATAACAACGAAATGCCACAATTTTTCTGAATCTTGAAGCAGATAGGAGGGAGAAACACCCAGAAATGCCTCATACATGGCCCTAAGTGTAAGGGGCTTTCAAAATAATGGCTAGTCTATATATATATATACACACGTAAACCTATCAACATCATAAACATAAACATTGCCATGAAGTCTGGAATGACTTATCACAAGAGTAAAAAAAAATTTTAGTCGCATAACATCGGTTAATGGAAACGCCATCATTTGGCAATAGTTTATCAACATTAAGAAAATAAATCACAAGTTTTGCGCAAATATGTAATGGAAACGCAGCTATTGATCACCAATGTCCTTCTCAACATCTTACAATGCCTCCACATGACATTATTTTGAGATTGTGATGCATACTGACATTAGCTGCATTCACATACACCAATTCTGAGAGGGGTTTCCCCAGTTGATGTGATTAAAATACTGCAAGCAACAAGCAACCATTGACTGCAGGTTTCATCATCAACCTTGAGTTGGCCCATATGCACCATAATAACCTGTGAAAAATGGACTCCATGAGCGATCACGGCAAAGCATGTTATTTCTGGCCATCTGTGTAGAGGAACTGGCATGTAAACCGTGGCTCCACAGCCCTTACCGAGGCGTTAAAGCAGGTCATTATGGAATCACAGAGCAGGTGATGGATGGAGAGATTAGGGCACTGCCTGTGTCCCTACACGCTAACAAGGATTGTGTGAGTCAGCATTTATTTCCCCTCGGGGGCCCATTTCATTGTCTAGACCCAAATAGCCACAAAACAACTGGCAGCTAGTAGGGTCCACCGAGACCGCCACACATGTCACAATGGTTCTGCTGTAATGTAATTCAAAGTCATTTCCAACAAATCACAGTGGAGACTCTCACCTCTGTAATTTCCTGCGCTACATCAGCATTTGGTCATTAAACTTCTTATTTTCGATGAAGCCAGTGTAATGAGGCGTACTGTGATTCTAAACCATCCAGACTCTTGATTTGTTTTCCTGGGAAGGTGTTGGTGAATTCTCACCTCTCTTGAAATTCATACTTTTAGACCCCAATTAACACCAATGGTCAGTGACACGGGGAACCATAAACCAAATCCAGAGCCTGTAAATGGTTTGTTTGCATTTTTATTGTTTGCAAAATGTTATTATGGCTGGAGAAAGGCTATGACTTATCTAAAAGTATCATCTTGCGAGACAAACACATGTGGTCTAAATGAAAACATTCTGACATATAACAGACTGTGCCTTTAAGAAGGATTTTACTCCTCCTCCATTGAGCTAGAACAGCTGCAGTGACAAAGTTGCGGCATGTTTCCAAACCACACTCCGCTTTTTCCTGGCAGATATTTTTTTCCGTACACCTGCAGAATCTCTCTCTCTCTCTCTCTCTCTCTCTCTCTCTCTCTCTCTCTCTCTCTCTCTCTCTCTCTCTCTCTCTCTCTCTCTCTCTCTCTCTCTCTCTCTCTCTCTCTCTCTCCACTGTTCTGTTGCACTCCATATCTTCCAGATATGTTATATTGTTATTTAAATTAGTGTTATTTTATTATCATTTAAATACTATTATAGCTTTTAATCATTTAAGTTAATTTTTTTCTCATTAATGTACACACAGCACCCCATATTGACAGAAAAACACAGAATTGTTGACATTTTTGCAGATTTATTAAAAAAGAAAAACTGAAATATCACATGGTCCTCAGTATTCAGACCCTTTGCTGTGACACTCATATATTTAACTCAGATGCTGTCCATTTCTTCTGATCGTCCTGGAGATGGTTCTAAACCTTCATTTGAGTCCAGCTGTGTATGATTATACTGATTGGACTTGATTGGGAAAGCCACACACCTGTCTAAATAAGACCTTACAGCTCACAGTGCATGTCAGAGCAAATGAGAATCATGAGGTCAAAGGAACTGCCTGAAGAGCTCAGAGACAGAATTGTGGCAAAGCACTGATCTGGCCAAGCACTGATCACCAAAAAAATTCTGCTGCACTTAAGGTTCCTAAGAGCACAGTGGCCTCCATAATCCTTAAATGGATGACGTTTGGGACGACCAGAACCCTTCCTGCCAAACTGAGCTATCTGGGAAGAAGAGCCTTGGTGAGAGAGGTAAAGAAAAACCCAAAAATCACTGTGGCTGAGCTCCAGAGATGCAGTCGGGAGATGGGAGAAAGTTGTAGAAAATAAACCATCACTGCAGCCCTCCACCAGTCAGGGCTTTATGGCAGAGTGGCTCGATGGAAGCCTCTCCTCAGTGCAAGACACATGAAAGCCTGCATGGAGTTTGCTAAGATGGTGAGAAATAAGATTCTCTGGTCTGATGAGACCATAAGTATAACAATACATTTTAAGATAACATTAATGATAACTATAGTGCTTTGTTCAACTTATGTGAGAATTGCAAAGAAAATGTTTGTGTAAAACAGACTATGATGATGAAATATTGACTGAATTTAAAATATATTTTTGTAAAAAGACTAAATTAAAACTTTAAACATGGATCTGCTGTTTTATTGCCATTTTCCAGTTTCAACTATAAGTCAACTATAGTCGTTGAAATCAGTGGCTCAGCTGATAGTTTTGTCAGCTATAGGAAACATCAGTGCAGTCAATTCCACATATGTGTGCAGTAAGAAAATCTGTACTGCGCACACAGTCCATGCAGAGTGCATGCTGATGACGAAATGTATGCAGTGGGCCATAATTCTCTGTACTTTTACACTTTCATCTTTTTTCTGCTACTTTACAGCTATAATCATCACTGCCATTTGCTCAATGGAGCTAAAATCAGTTTGGCTCCATTTTTTCAGTCATTCATTATTGCCTTTCACTGACAGCATGTTTCAACAAGAACCAGTTTGAGAAAGCACAAACATACCTGGCTTGTCATTTACTTCAAAACACTGGGTGTTCACAGCTTTTAATTTCACTGGGTGTCTTGTCCACAATACCAGATGTGAGGTTAAAAAAAATGCTTTTGTTCATTTGCTGGGCCAGTTTGTTTGTCGTTGTTGCATGCTGGGAGTTAATTAATGTGTTTGGATCTAGTTTTCCAGATTTGAGTGACATTTGGAAATGAACATTGAATGGTTTCTCTTTTCGTAGAACTTTCCTGTGCTCCTGATTTTCATGAGAATGACTCATTTCATTTAGAGTGAGCTCTGACACTGTTGCTAAGGAAACCATGGCTCTGGTTTTGATTGGCTGAGTTGTATCTAGGCAGTGAGACAGTTCACATCATCACTGCTCTTTACAACATCACGCAATAAGCGGAGGGCAGCACAGAGAACAAAACTCCTTTGATGTTTTTATTTAAATGATTTGATGTTGTTGCTATTGGCTAACTCTTTATCATATATGGTACAGTAATGTAAGAGTGAAGTATGTCATAATGATTTAATATGGTGGTTCTCAGCTAATTTCACTATGTTTTACATTAGGCATCAAGTGGTGAGCCAACACATTACCAACAAATTTGTTCTTAAACTCAGACATTGATCAATACCACCCTGAACTACATAGACCAAATAATTTTAGCATGACACATATTAATGCACTCTTTTCACAGACTGTGATGTGTTCCCACAGTTAATAACTTATATATATTATTATTATTATTTTATTTTTTTCATTCTTTAAAAAAATGTACATGTGCATCCGGAAATTATTCACTGCACTTCACTTTTGCCACATTTTATGTAACAGCCCTATTACAAATTATTAAATTATTATTCCTCAAATTTCTACAAACAATACCCCATAATGACAACATGCTACAAGCTTGGCACACCTATTTTTGGGCAGTTTCTCCCATTCTTCTTTGCAGGATCTCTCAAACTCCGTTAGGTTGGATGGGGAGCGTTCGTTACACAGTCATTTTCAGATCTCTCCAGAGATGTTCAATTGGGTTCAGATCTGGGCTCTGGCTGGGCCACTCAAGGACACACTACTTTTACTGAGCTCAATTTTGAGTGTCATGGCAAAGACTATGAACTAGTTAACCCTCCTGGGTAAGTGTTTCTTAGCCAACAGTTGAGGGAGTGGTGGTAACTGTGGCATTCTTTTGACTTCTGACTTTCCCTCTTCTGACCACCATAATCAATCTCTCAATATTTTTTCTTCATTTGGAAAGGCTTCCGTCTGGCCACCCTACCATACAGGCCTGATTGGTGGAGTGCTGTAGAGATGTTGTTCTTCTGGAAGGTTCTTCTCTCTCCACAAAGAAACACTGGCGCTCTATCAGAGTGACTATCGAGTTCTTGGTCACCTCCCTGACTAAGGCCCTTCTCCACCAATTGCTCAGTTTGACCAGCCCTACGAAGAGTCCTGGTGGTTCCAATCTTCTTCCATTTACGGATGATGGCCACTGGGCTTATTGGGACCTTCAATGCTGCAGAAATGTTTCTGTACCCTTCCCCAGATCTGTGCCTCAATACAATCCTGTCTCGGAGGTCTACAGACAATTCCTTGGACTTCATGGCTTGGTATGTGCTCTAAACTGTTAACTGTGGGACCTTATATAGACAGATGGGTGCCTTTCCAAATAATGTCCAATCAACTGAATTTACCACAGGTGGACTCCAATCAAGTTGTGGAAACATCTCAAGGATGATCAGTGGAAACAGGATGCACCTGAGCTCAATTTTGAGTGTCATTGCAAAGGCTGTGAACTAGTTAACCCTGCTGGGTAAGTGTTTATTAGCCAACGGCTGAGGGAGTGGTGGTAACTGTGACTTTTTTTACATCTGACTATCCCTCTTCTGACCACCATAATCAATCTTTCAATAATTTTTAGATGTGCTATCATGATGTTTTTTCTTTTGCTATTAAAGCAAATGGGAACACAAAAATATTTATTAGTTTTAGTTTCCATTCACCACAATAGAAGTTACATAACTATGACGACTTTCGCTTCTGTGAATCCCTCAAATGTGAAAAGGGTGCCCTGAAATTGTGATTTACTGTTTTGGTTTAGACAAAGAAAAAGAAAACAATGGGGCGGTTTTAAATAATTCTATAGGGTCCTTCTCAAAAAATTTGCATATTGTGATAAAAGTTCATTATTTTCCATAATGTAATGATAAAATTAAAATTTCATATATTTTAGATTGATTGCACACCAACTGAAATATTTCAGGTCTTTTATTGTTTAAATACTGATGATTTTGGCATACAGCTCATGAAAACCTAAAATTCATATCTCAAAAAATTAGACCAATAAAAGAAAAGTGTTTTTAATACAAAAAGTCAACCTTCAAATAATTATGTTCAGTTATGCACTCAATACTTGGTCGGGAATCCTTTTGCAGAAATGACTGCTTCAATGCGGCGTGGCATGGAGGCAATCAGCCTGTGGCACTGCTGAGGTGTTATGGAGGCCCAGGATGCTTCGATAGCGGCCTTAAGCTCATCCAGAGTGTTGGGTCTTGCGTCTCTCAACTTTCTCTTCACAATATCCCACAGATTCTCTATGGGGTTCAGGTCAGGAGAGTTGGCAGGCCAATTGAGCACAGTAATGCCATGGTCAGTAAACCATTTACCAGTGGTTTTGGCACTGTGAGCAGGTGCCAGGTCTTGCTGTCTCCATAAAGCTTTTCAGCAGATGGAAGCATGAAGTGCTCCAAAATCTCCTGATAGCTAGCTGCATTGACCCTGCCCTTGATAAAACACAGTGGACCAACACCAGCAGCTGACATGGCACCCCAGACCATCACTGACTGTGGGTACTTGACACTGGACTTCAGGCATTTTGGCATTTCCTTCTCCCCAGTCTTCCTCCAGACTCTGGCACCTTGATTTCCGAATGACATGCAAAATTTGAGCAACAGTCCAGTGCTGCTTCTCTGTAGCCCAGGTCAGGCGCTTCTGCCGCTGTTTAAGTGGCTTGAGCTGGGGAATGCGGCACCTGTAGCCCATTTCCTGCACACGCCTGTGCACGGTGGCTCTGGATGTTTCTACTCCAGACTCAGTCCACTGCTTCCGCAGGTCACCCAAGGTCTGGAACCGGTCCTTCTCCACAATCTTCCTCAGGGTCCGGTCACCTCTTCTCGTTGTGCAGCGTTTTTATACACTTTTTCCTTCCCACAGACTTCCCACTGAGGTGCCTTGATACAGCACTCTGGGAACAGCCTATTCGTTCAGAAATGTCTTTCTGTGTCTTACCCTCTCGCTTGAGGGTGTCAATGATGGCCTTCTGGACAGCAGTCAGGTCGGCAGTCTTACCCATGATTGCGGTTTTGAGTAATGAACCAGGCTGGGAGTTTTTAAAAGCCTCAGGAATCTTTTGCAGGTGTTTACAGTTAATTAGCTGATTCAGATGTTTCGGTTAATAGCTCGTTTAGAGAACCTTTTCATGATATGCTATTTTTTTTGAGACAGAATTTTTGGGTTTTCATGAGCTGTATGCCAAAATCATCAGTATTAAAACAATAAAAGACCTGACATATTTCAGTTGGTGTGCAATGAATCTAAAATATATGAAATTTTAATTTTATCATTACATTATGGAAAATAATGAACTTTTATCACAATATGCTCATTTTTTGAGAAGGACCTGTATTAAATATAGCTGCATGCAACAATTATGGGATAAAACCCTTTATATGGCTTTATATTTATATTTTGGCATGTTTGGACATAGGATTTTATTAGGGGACTTTATGGACATTGCACAATTCAGATGGTTAAACTCAAGATACACACTGAATTTTGAACAAAAGTCTTGCCTGATAGGCCTGAATCTTGAGTCCCCATGTGTTTTGTGGATTTGGAGAAGGCATTCGACTGTGTTCCTCGTGGCATCTTGTGGAGGGGCTCTGGGAGTATGGGGTCGGCAGCCCCCTGCTTAGGGCTGTTCGTTCCCTGTATGACCGGAGCAAGAGCTTGGTTCGCATTGTCGGCAGTAAGTCAGACCTGTTCCTGGTGCATGTTGGAGTCCGGCAGTGCTACCCTTTGTCACTGGTTCTGTTCATAATTTTATGGACAGAATTTCTAGGTGCAGCCAATGGCCGGAGAGTGTCCGGTTTGGAGACCATACGATTTGTCGCTGCTTTTTGCGGATGATGTTGTCGTGTTGGCCTCCTCAGACCAGGACCTTCACCTTGCACTGGGGCGGTTTGCAGCCGAGTGTGAAGTGGCTGGGATGAGAATCAGTACCTCCAAGTCCGAGGCCATGGTTCTCAGTCGGAAAAGGGTGGATTGCCCACTTCATGTTGGTAGAGAGTTCCTGCCTCAAGTGGAGGAGTTCAGGTATCTTGGGGTCTTGTTCACAAGTGAGGGAAGGATGGAACGGAAGATTGACAGACGGATCAGTGCAGCTTCTGCAGTAATGCAGTTGATGTACCGGTCTGTCCTGGTAAAGAAGGAGCTGAGCTGCAAGGCAAAGCTCTCGATTTACCGGTCGATCTACGTTCCTACTCTCACCTATGGTCATGAGCTGTGGGTCATGACCAAAAGGACAACATCCTGGATACAGGCGGCCGAAATTAGCTTTTCCCATAGGGTGGCTGGGCGCTCCCTTAGAGATAGGGTGAGAAGCTCGGTCACTCAGGAGGAGCTCAGAGTAGAGCCGTTGCTCCTCCAAATCGAGAGGAGCCAGCTGAGGTGGCTCGGGCATCTATTTGGGATGCCTCCTCGACGCCTTCCCAGGGAGGTGTTCCAGGCACGTCCCACTGGGAGGAGGCCCCGGGGAAGACCTAGGACACGCTGGAGGGATTATGTCTCCCGGCTGGCCTGAGAACGCCTCGGGGTTCCCCCGGAAGAGCTGGAGAAAGAGGGAAGACTGGTCATCTGCTTAGACTATTGCCCACGCGACCCGGCCCCGGATAAGTGGAAGATGATGAATGGATGGATGGATGGGATCTTGTCTGATGCTTTCCACAGCACACCACTCATATAAATGCCTTGATTTGCTTAATTTCACAGAGCCAAAGCAGTTTTTGGTCCTAAATAAAATACTTAATTATGTCTTTAAATGTAACAGTGACACCCAAAAGCCCCAAGTAATCCATAGGCACCAATATTTCAATTTCTGACAAACTGTTGAAAAGTTATGAGCAAAAATAAATGCTCATGACCTGTTGGTGGCACTGTTGACAAATTTGGACAAAAGGGTTCAATAGTTACTGGTGGTTATAACTTATTTTTGAACTAGTGGTGGCGCTATAGAGTTGGCCCTAGAGACCCCAAAGATGGTCAGATTACTATTCATTTCTATCACTACAAGTTTGCCAAATTTCATCAATTTCCTACTTATGGTTCATAGGGCTACAATTAGGGAAGAATAATAAAGATGATAATTATAACAATTCCAATAGGGACTTGGCGCCTTAATATTTAATTCATAAATTTTTTCATCTTTTTTCATCATCCCTTTTCTATAGTTACAGCACAGCCTAGAACAGAATATATGGATTTGTGGTTTCAACTGAGATTTTTTTTAGGGTACAAATCAGGGGATTTTTCAGGACAGCCTTCACCTCACAACAGCTCCAGGTTTTCATATATCTGTCCAAACAGAGCATCCAAGCAGTCTAGGACTGACATATTATTTTAGCTCTGTAGAAAGATTTCAAGTCCTCGCTCAAGGCGTCGTGATTCATAGACGAGATCTAAGAGGAACTGAGAACGCCTCTCATGTTAATGTCTGCTTATGGACAGCACCTCACACAGCCTGCGCAGAGTCTGTACACGGAGGAATAGCTTAAAAAAATAAATTCTCTCTGTCATTATTTACTCACTCTCATGTCATCCCGACCAGTATGACTTTCTTTCTTCTGTGGAACACAGAAGAAGATACTTTGAAGAATGTTTGAACTATTTTTGTCCAAAGACTTTCATTGTATAGACAACAAAAACTGATATATCTGTTTCTTATATCATTGGTTTTGTGTTTTCACAGCAGGTAGAAAGTCATACAGGTTTGGAACAAAATGAGAGTGAGCAGATGATGACAGAATTGTCATTTTTGGCTGAACTGTCCCTTAAATAGAGTCTCTAAATGAGAAGATCCCTCTTGTCCAGCTGTGTCTCAATGAATATAAGTTAGTGAATAAAGGTGCTGAGGAAAAAGCACTCCTCTGATTTGCCTCATGTTCTGCTCAGGGTCTCGACACAGATTCAGGCTTTTTTTTTTTTTAAAGAGATGTTCTAACCTGTCCTCTGTCCAGGTCTATCAGTACACCCACGCTTTCTGTGGGCTGTCTGCTTGCATATTTATGTTCCAGTAATGCCTAAGAAGCAACATGAGTCACGAGAGGGGGAGAAAGAATACAAATGTGACACGGTAGCCCACACGATTAGTCTTGTTGGAAAAAAAGAGTACACTACTTCATAATATTTACCCCAAAATGCTAATTCTGTTATCATTTACTCACACTCATGCCGTTCCAAACCTTTATGACTTTCTTTCTTTATGTTTTGAAAATATATATTTTTTAATATTTAGAAGAAGGTTTGGTGACCATTGACTTTCATTGCATGGAAAAAAAAAAAAACTTTCTCAAAATATCTTATATTGGGTTCCACAGAAGAATGAAAGTCATACCGGTTTGGATTGATATATGAGGGTGAATAAATGATGACAGAATAAAATTGTTGGGTTGACTATCCCATTAAGTTCTAATAATCAAGATGTTTTGTTGCATTCCAATTGTTTTGTCATTAAAATACATTTGAAAATATTGGTGAAGACGAGAGTACCAACCATAAAGATATATTTTACTCATCTCTGGAATACTTTTGTGAGCTTATTTATTATTTTAGATAATACATTACCTTTCTATAAAATAAAATAAAAAAAGTAAAATAATAATAATACATCACATGAGAAATAAAGCCACAATTACCTTATTTTTTTACTTCAAAAATTTGATTTGTCTATTTATTTATTTATTTTATTAACATAAATAGCCGTTTAATAAGTGAGATAATGTAAAGTCAGCGAAACATTATCATAAAATAAAAGCCCTTCAGCCTTCAAACATTTTTTAAGCATTGTTTTTTCCTGAAATGTTTAAATTGGACATTCATCTAACGCTTTTTTTTTAATCTTATTTGTTTCAGAACATTCTCATTCTCAACCTTCTTATAAATGTTTGAATAAAGATAAAATGGAAAGCCCCCCCCAATATATTTTGTCAGGGAATATGGGTGTTTTACCATGCTGCAAAACATTCTCTGAGAAAACCAAGAACAAAGCGTGAAAAGAGAATGCTAGACTTATCGATGGTTTAATCTCCAAATCTAATTTAACAAAAGTTATAAGACTGAGTCCGTCAGCGGGCTGCTCGGCAGCCCTTAGCAGGGAGTAAAAGAATGCGACATCCCTATGGACATCTGCCACCTTCAAAAGTGTGTCTCTCAGACTTGTTCACAATCTCAAGGTCAAGGATGAGAGGCGTGTGTTTCCTCCCCCCACTGGTGAGTCAGCCTCCATTACACACACACACGCACACAAACACACTCACACTTCCAGCAGGGTGACAGCGGCGTGAGTTGCTTCGCCAGAGCACTTAGTGTGATGAGCCTGCCTGGCCAAACGCTTGTCTAAGTGCACTGAAAAACACAAGATGTGTGCTGAGGCAATTCTGCCTGTCTCAGCATAGCACCACAAATCCGATTTTTCTCACCATTTAAAATTTCAGTCACATTTTCTTTTCCTTTTGCTTTGAATATCATTTACACTTTCACTGTCACTTCACACCCAGACATTTTGTCCTCTATTTCCACAAGAAGCCTCATTGTGAGACTAAAAATAAGCTGATCTTCATTAGATTTCACCCCAAAATATTTTGATTCTGAGCGCCTACCCTCATCTGATTAACCACGGTTCTGTGTTTCCACCTTCAAGCGGTCCGGAAAGATATCGTATACTTGTTTTTCCAAAAGCATAACTGGGGAATGTGGGCTGTCTGACTTGATAGACTCAGGAAAATGTGCTGATAAGTCTGTTTTCTTTTTTTCCTCCTTCAAGACAATACTCCCTTTGATGCCCACCAGTGAAGATCCATATCGTACATAGTTACTCAGAAAACAGAGAGTAATAGTGCTGAAGGAAATGGCTTGGGAAGAGGTGGAGGTGGTTAGTGCGGTGGATGTTTAAACAACAGGGAGCGCAAAAACCCGCAAATTGTTTGCTAACCACCCGCTATTCAAGATTTGTATGCTTCCTTTCGATCAAAGCAGCAGATTTGCTGCTGATCTGCTCATGTATCTGGATGTGAGGTATATCGACAGGTTTTTTTCGACAGGTTAGGTGTTGATTAGGAGTTGATTCTGGTGTCTGGATCACAGTGGTGTCTTTTGTGAATCGGGTGCTAAAAAAGCAGGCAGTAAATAAATATCTACATGCTAACAAAACGATTGAAGAAAGACAATCAAAAAGAAAATACAATTCAATTAATTAGCACACTTACAAAAAAAGAAGTGTACTTTAAATGTATTTTATTAGTAAGTATACTAATATCAATGTATTCATAGTATACTTGTAAGTGTACTATTGTAATACTTCTTAGTACTAAATTAGCCCACATTTTAGTTTCTAAAAGTTTACTTACAAGTGTACTTTAAATTTAACGGCATCTTAAGTTTTTAGTTTTTCTATTTCTTAGGTTTTATTTTGTATTGCAAATATTCTGTTAACTATACTTTACTACATTGAACTTATTAATATGCTGCTAGTTCACTAGCTATAGACCTACTTCTAGTTTAGTTTATACAAGTACACTTTGAAGTACACTCTCAATAAACCACTTTTAACAGTTTTTATACTGAAAGTATACTTGTACGTTTTTTTTTTTTTTAAGTGAACTTAACATCATTATAGCTGACTATTTACTATTTTTTTAATTTAAGTATCAAGTGTGCTTTCGCACTGGCAGTTTAGTTGGAAAGGGGCACAGTTCACATGAAAAATCAGTAGTGTGAAAGCTGTCATGTGGACACGGGACTGCACTGGGGTCCTGAACCTGAGATCAAATACTTCCCTACTATATGTTTGAAAAACGGTACGCCAACAGAGTAGTATGTCCGAATGCATAGTATTTTCGAAAAACAATATCTAGGCATAAAGTCCCCGGATGACCTACTACTTCCGGCAAGATTCTGAAGTGCGCATTGACACTTTACTATCCCATGAGGTCACATGAGAGGATTTATGAATGGAGGTGAAGCAACGCAACTGACGCTGGTAGGTCACGTGACCGTAACAACGAGGTGGTTGTTGTACGTCCGAATTTCCTTCATACTACATCCAGCGTATAGTGTTAGTTCTGGCAGGGCACGTTAGTCAAGCTCGCATCAGTGAATGTCAGCTGATCTCGTCTGCCTATAGGAATGCGGTGCCTATCACAGCTTGCATATTTAAGCTTGCATTATTATTATCAGCTGCGATCGCATTCTCCAGAGCTAATTACCCTCCTCCATCCCCAGCTCCTCCTTTCATCAGTCAGGATTTTGCATCTGATTCCCCCTGAATCAGGTGGGGGGGGGGCATCACTGCTCTCCCTGCTCTTATCCATGCTAGGGTGCATGGATGCGCAGGGAGTTCTTGCCCAGAACAGAACCATACCGCCTATCTAAACTATGCTAATTGTCTATCACTTTGACGATAGTGATCATGACAGAAATACATTTATAATATAGGACTTCTTTTTTTTTTTATTCAGATATTGTACTTACCTGAGGGAGGTGTTCTGAGTTTGGTTGCATTGGAACTGTGCTACGATTCAGCTCAGACTTGGGTGCGTGCTTGTTCATGAAGTAACCTGTTACCTGTGCATGTATTTTAGCTGGTGACAATGTCTTTAGTTCGACAAAACATGTAAGGGGTGAAGTGGTGATGATACAAGAGAGTGTAAGCTCACAGTGTAATAGTGGATAGTTAATGCAATCAGAGCGGCAAATGTGGCTCTCATTCTGAGGTCTCCTTAAAAGTGTTTGTTTGCAAGCAGCAAATGCACCAGTGTTCTATAGCTATAATACAAGTAACGTTCATGCTGGTAATGGTTTAGAATTACAATATTCACATGACTGACAAACCAGTGGAACAGACATTACTGACTTTTTATTTTTTTATTTTGTATATGAAAGCCAAAAGTGTCTGTTTTAGGGAATTTTAATTGGATTCTGTTGGAAAACACTATGCTTTGTTTGTATTTGCCTCACAAAGGACTTGGCTAAGTACCATTTCCAGTAAGTGTTTGCTAACTCAAAGCTTTGGCTTTAATAGATTAAATTGCCTGAGCTAGCTATCAGTCACTCACACTGATTTATTTCCAGGATAAAACCTGATTTCTCTGTAGAGACGGATGGGGCTAAAACCCGCTAAGGAGGTTAGCATAAATGCAGACATATCAGAAACCTTTGTTTTGCCGGGTTGGATCATAGCAGACGCACTGTTTCATCTTCCTTCTTTTCAGCTTTTGGGAACTATGAGAAGAATTTGGGTCAGCGAGAAGCCTGCTGTACCTTAAGATGGAGGTTCCCCCGCCTTCTCTCTACCGGCAGCTTTAAAATATAGATGATGTATTACCGCTGCGAGCTCCCGGAGGATGCCAAGACTAGCACTAGCATGGGGGAGGGGAGACAGGGAAAAAACCTTGTGCTTTGAAGCTTAGTTCTGTGTATTCACTGTTCATCTCAGTAATATACAGCTAAATTAGATGGTACAGAAATGATCAAGCCCCTGAAGTCTGTGACATGAATGTATTTTTATTGGCATACAAACATCAGGGTGGACTGAGAATCTGGCAAGGACATGGGGAGATATTAATTTGCATATTAAAGTACATTTGTTGAGCTTATCAGCTACTGCTGTACACTGTAAAATTGTCTTGCTTGTCTTGTATGGTTTACTTGGTGGAAATGTCCAATGCAAGACTGTATAAACTAGCTTTTTATAGGTCAATTGTGTGACTTCTGAGTGATTTCACTAACATAAACCAAATGAAAAAGCGAAAATAATGACTGGAAAAATTACAAGTGCTCCATTTAGGTGGGTTGTAATGAAGTACATTTACTTCATTACATTCACTTGAGTATCTTTTTGGAAAAATTTTCAAGAGTAGATTTAAATGTGGTTACTTTTACTTAGTAAATTTCTAATGAAAAAAATTTACTTTTACTTCGTTACACTGGGCGACGTTCCTCTCGTTGCTTTGGTTTAATGCAATAGGCCTACATGTTAAGAAATGCGTTACTCCAAGTGCTTGTCTCTTTTTATAGGGCATGAGCCATGCCCCATTCACAAATGAATCACTCGTTTGAGTCGATTCTGTTCAAAGACTTGATCAAACAAGTTGGCAAAACCATTTGAACTGGTTCGCGAATCAGTTTGAATGCAAGCACTGAATCTTTTCTCACTCTTGAGTCGTAACAGGAAATTTCTAAACATCAAGAGAGTTGGATGAAGTGGCCGGGCGATGGGTTATTATAAGAAAAATAATCCATATTTAACACACTATAAAGTAAAATATCTAGCTTCCAGTGGACCGCCTTCCATATTCAACTTACGAAAAAAGCTTTTAATACTGTTAAAATAACAGTCTTCTGGTTTACTGTGCAATATGAATGACCAAACTTTATGAACACAGGTCTTTTGGACAATTAACTGACCAACCAAAAACTAACCCAGTGTTAATCTCTTAAATGGCCAAACAGTGCTTATTCCTGAGTTCAAATACAGTCCAAAACACTACAGTTCACTTTGAACACAAAACTCTGCAGGTTTACTTTATTTTGACATTGTCTAATAATCCAAAATGTTAATATTATACAAAGCAAAGAATGTGAACAGATTTTTGGGCTACAGGTGCCAGAAAAAATGCTTGTCTCTTCTGTGTTTGTTGCAAAGAAATGTAATTATGGTACAAATAACTATTTAAATTCAATATCTCTCTAAATATTAACAGGTTGTACTTTTACAAGAGTACATTTTTTGGATACTCTACCCACCTCTGCATTTAGGACATAGTTCAAAGTCACAATGAAATCTTAATGTTATGGAATAATGCTGTTTTTAATTATAAACAGTTTATCCGTGCACACCATTATAAAACATTTTAGTGAATGTGCCCTTGTAATCCTTCATCAAAATAACTTCTCCCTTCCTCTTGCAGTGACATTTCTTCTCTTCTCTGATGTGTTTACTGACGTGAGGATAGCACGAGATAGCAGCAATAGCAAATCACAATGATCCAGCGATCAAATCAATTCCAGATGGTTAAAATCAAGTCCTGCCCTATCATTTTTTTCTTGTTCGAAAACAATAGGGGAGAAAAGACTCATAACTTCCATTTCATGCCAATTTTAACATGTCATAGTGCTTTTCACAGCATTCAGCGGCTGTTTAAACATATGTAGTTAAGACAAAGGATTTTGTACTAAAATACTGCACAGTCTCTGTTTACACCTTTACTTATAGTCGTCTCTAAATATGAATATACTAATCTACTGTTAAACGGATATTTTTTCATTATTATTCATACATTTATTCTGCAAGGACACATTAAATTGATCAAAAGACATGGACAAGATTTCTTTTTTAGAGTGCTCTTCTTTTGAACTTTCTGTCCATTAAAGAATCCTTAGAGGGGTCATGACATGAGAAATTGAATTTGCCTTGATCTTTTGGCATATAAGAGTTCTTTGTTCCATTTAAAACATCCTGCAAGTTCCACAGCTTAATACGTCCTCATTATAAACAAAGCATTTATTTAACCAAGCTCCAAAAATGGTTCGTTTTAATATTGCAGGATCTGTGATGTTACATAGGCAAATATAGTTGTACAGTATATACCTCCAGAACAAGACAACAACAAATAGTAATGCATCATCGCACCATTTGCCCCGCCCACTGGTATTCAGTCGCTTAACGGCTGATATTTGCCTGCACTGGATGTGAGTGCGTCAAAAGCAAATAGAAGCCATAATAATCACTGAATACAGTACAAATGCACGTTCACTGCCTGAACTGCGCCACACAATTGAGTCTGTCGACAACAGAACAAATGAAAGAGTGAAAGAATGTTTGCTTTTTAAGTCCAGTTTAAACAGCCCGTTTGCGTCGCTGTACAGACTTAAGAAGGATCCCCAAATTTTCAACATAATAACGAGAAATTAATCTTCAAATCTGCATAATTAGAATGATTTCTGAAGGACAATGTGACACTGAAGACTGGAGTAATGATGCTAAAAATTCAGTTTTAACATCACAGGAATTAATTACATTTTAAAATATATTAAATTAGTAAACATGTATTAAGTTACAATAATATTTCGTAATATTACTATTTTTACTCAAATAAATGCAGCCCTGTGAGCATGAGAGACTTCTAAAAACATGAATCATTTGAATGTATTTCCAACCAGAGTTAAATACATTTTATTTAATTAAATAAAATCTTACTGACCCCAAACTTCAGGAAACTCAAACAAATCTATGTTATTGGTTTCTGTAAACCATTTGAGTAAAATGTACAGTGTATACACATTTGAATCAGATACCATACAGTGTTTGTGGTAACACACTACGGCTCAATGGAAATACTCTGATATCTTTAAATGTCAAAACTCACAGAGTTTTTGTTCTAGGAAAACAAATCCCGCTTATCCTTGTGAATTCTGCTCTGAGTGGAGACAGATCAGGGAGGTCATTCACAGAGCATTGCCAGGCTATGACAGCGAAATTTCCATTGTGAATGGAAGAAAGTCCAAATAAAACCTTCTGGATGGCTTTGTTGCTCAGAACAAATAGAGCAAGTCTGTTTCCTTTTCTGACGAGAACTGCACTTGATCCTCATGAGTTAACCATCTGTGGGCATCATATCCCACATCAGCTCACTTAGCAGTAACATTATACAGGTTTTGCTTTTATAAGTCAATGATCAAGAATGTTCTTCATAGGGTCATTAGATTATGTCCTTAATTGGAAAAAGAGAAAGAGTAAGCCTTTAAGTCCTAAGTGCACTTGGTATCACTATAAAAGGCCTGCCGGTGAGTCAGTGTCAGAGCTCAGTATGCGAGTGCAAAAAGATTAAAAATTGTCTATATATAACCGAAATGTAGTGATATTTAAAGACATAAAAGCAGCTATATAAACCCCTGGTAAACCCTACCTAATGGGGACAAAATGTCCCCACAGAGATGGCAATATCTGAAATCATTGTCCTTGTGGGGACAATTTTTGG
The DNA here is from genome assembly GCA_023029165.1 of Gobiocypris rarus. NCBI lineage: Eukaryota > Metazoa > Chordata > Actinopteri > Cypriniformes > Gobionidae > Gobiocypris > Gobiocypris rarus. The sequence continues at coordinate 20,169,260 of CM040931.1, forward strand.
TCCCCATGAGGAAAACATCTTATGAATCATACTAAGTGATGTTTTTTGAAAATGTAAAAATGCTGAAAGTTTACTATTATGGTTAGGTTTAGGGGTAGGGTTAGTGTAAGGGGATAGAATATACGGTTCGTACAGTATAAAAAACATTATGTCTATGGAAAGTCCCCATAAAACATGGAAACCGCATACAAGTAAATTACAACTATACCTAATAATATATATTCTAAAGTCACTTTATTTGCCACCCACTGACATCTGTCACAGAGAGCTTATGTTTTAATGTTCATGAGCTCTTCTTTTTGTTTCATTGTAGTAGTTTACAGGTTTTATGTAATTTTTATGTTAATTTATGGTCATACATTCACGGTTTTCTGTATAGGTGATTAGTTCATTTGTGGGTGTTGAAGAGCTTTGAGCGCGTTCGGATGTGCTGTTTGACTGAATGAGTAATCTTGTGCTGTATCTTGCATGCGCTGTGTGCGTGGGTAGTTTTGGGAGATGATTGTGTGTGTGTGTGTGTGTCACGCTGCAGTATTTTTTTACTTCTCTTCTTCTGCCTTCATTTTGGACTTTCTTTCCTTCTCTCCCAGGGCATCAACACATGACTGCACTGCAAAAACTCCATCTTATGTGACATTTCCTCTCTTCGCAAGTTTTAAAAATAAATGAGCCACAGTTTGCGAGGAAGCTGACAAAGATAAAAACAAACAAGCTGCGAACTGTAGCTTTCTCATCATAAGACAGAATTAGTAATATTAATTCTATATTTACCAGCTGATGGTGTGAGCCCATTTACACAGCCTTTAGCTTTTGTGTTTATGTGTGTGTGTGTGTGTGTGTGTGTGTGTGTGTGTGTGTGTGTGTGTGTGTGTGTGTGTGTGTGTGTGTGTGTGTGTGTGTGTGTGTGTGTGTGTGTGTGTGTGTGTGTGTGTGTGGACTGGTAATCCCTGCGTTATGGGGACAAAATGTCCCCACAAAGATAATATCCAAATTTTTGTCCTTGTGGGGACATTTTTTGGTCCCCATGAGGAAAACATCTTATAAATCACACTAAGTGATGTTTTTGAAAATGTAAAATGCAGCATGTCTCCTGTGATGGGTAGGTTTAGGGGCAGGGGCAGTGTAGGGGGATAGAAAATATGGTTTGTACAGTATAAAATGCATTACGCCTATGGAATGTCCCCACAAAACATGGAAACACAACGTGTGTGTGTGTGTGTGTGTGTGTGTGTGTGTGTGTGTGTGTGTGTGTGTGTGTGTGTGTGTGTGTGTGTGTGTGTGTGTGTGTGTGTGTGTGTGTGTGTGTGTGTGTGTGTGTGTGTGTGTGTGTTTGTGTGTGTTTCCACCAACCCATGAACTTGGCATATGGTAGTGGAGGTGGATGCCAAGTACCTCACAACCTGCCTGCACAGGCAGAGAACACGATGCCTTGTGTTTCCACACACACACATTTTCAGGAGTTTGGCTCCAACATGTCATGATCATAATCTAACAACCTGTGTACACCACTGATACAAACACACTCACTTGTACACGTTAATTTCACCAAACAGTTGCACTACTTTCACTAGTGGTATTTTATTCCTGTGTCTTATTTACTAACCACCCACAATCCAGTTAAACCTAATATCTCTACATTGTTAGTGTTATTCACAAAAGTATATATAAAGGACTACATTTAGGACTTATGCTTTTGACTTGTATCTTTTTGGACTGCACACTTTTAACATAAACCAAAATTTTTATTATATTTGTCAGTCATACATAAATGAGATAAATGAGAAATATTTTCAGAACAAGCAATATTAAATTAATTAAAATGTATGAGATTGAAATAAATTGGATGATAAATATTTAAACCTGGTTATGTTTTAAAACACATTTAGTTTTATTACAGAAATTATGCCTTTTTCATTTATGTATCGCTAACAAATCAAATTTAAATTCATCAGTTTATTTACACTCACCTAAATGATTATTAGGAACACCATACTAATACTGTGTTTGACCCCCTTTCGCCTTCAGAACTGCCTTAATTCTGCATGGCATTGATTCAACAAGGTGCTGAAAGCATTCTTTAGAAATGTTGGCCCATATTGATAGGATAACATCTTGCAGTTGATGGAGATTTGTGGGATGCACATCCAGGGCATGAAGCTCCCGTTCCACCTCATCCCAAAGATGCTCTATTGGGTTGCGATCTGGTGACTGTGGGGGCCATTTTAGTACAGTGAACTCATTGTTATGTTCAAAAAACCAATTTGAAATGATTCAAGCTTTGTGACATAGTGCATTATCCTGCTAGAATTAGCCAACAGAGGATGGGTACATGGTGGTCATAAAGGGATGGACTTGGTCAAAAACAATGCTCAGGTAGGCTGTGGCATTTAAACGATGCCCAATTGGCACTAAGGGGCCTAAAGTGTGCCAAGAAAACATCCCCCACACCATTACACCACCACCACCAGCCTGCACAGTGGTAACAAGACATGATGGATCCATGTTCTCATTCTATTTACGCCAAATTCTGACTCTACCATCTGAATGTCTCAACAGAAATAGAGACTCATCAGACCAGGCAACATTTTTCCAGTCTTCAACTGTCCAATTTTGGTGAGCTTGTGCAAATTGGAGCCTCTTTTTCCTATTTGTAGTGGAGATGAGTGGGCTTCTGCTGTTGTAGCCCATCCGCCTCAAGGTTGTGCGTGTTGTGGCTTCACAAATGCTTTGCTGCATACCTCGGTTGTAACGACTGGTTATTTCAGTCAACGTTGCTCTTCTATCAGCTTGAATCAGTCGGCACATTCTCCTCTGACCTCTAGCATCAACAAGGCATTTTCGCCCACAGGACTGCTGCATACTGGATGTTTTTCCCTTTTCACATCATTCTTTGTAAACCCTAGAAATGGTTGTGAAAATCCCAGTAACTGAGCAGATTGTGAAATACTCAGACCGGCCCGTCTGGCACCAACAACCATGCCATGCTCAAAATTGCTTAAATCACCTTTATTTCCCATTCTGACATTCAGTTTGGAGTTCAGGAGATTGTCTTGACCAGGACCACACCCCTAAATGCATTGAAGCAACTGCCATGTGATTGGTTGATTAGATAATTGCATTAATTAAAAAATTGAACAGGTGTTCCTAATAATCCTTTAGGTGAGTGTATATTTATCCAAATAGATGGAAATTTTGTATGCAAATTTTGTATGCAAATCAAATACAGGTCACACTTCAGATAAAGTGTTGTCATTATTTTTTTAAAGGGGGATTCCGGAAAGGGTTAGTGGTATAGTTAGGTTTAAGGATTGGTTAAAAGGGAAGAGAAGAGTAAACAGTGTAAATATAGATCTAAATACAGATGTAATTGTATCAAATTATTAATTTAAATGATATTAAAATAGTTAACGGCACTTAATATAAAGTGGGACCCAAATACATAAATCTTAAATTCAGGCCTAAATATTTTTGAGTGTACTTGTGTTTCGTGCTCCTGTACATGATTTGTGCACTTCATTTACTGACTAAAACAATGCAGCGTGCCGTGTTCAAATAAATGTGAATCTCAGTGAAATCCCCATTCGGTGAAGTAATGTTTTGTCTTCCTCCATCCTTTTTCCACTCCACCCCTACATGAAACATGTCTTTAGGATTTCAGCCAGTGAATTTTCATGGCAGCACAAACATCACACATCGCCTGCCTTTGATGATTCAAAAGTGGTAAGAGTGCCACTGAAATCCAGGAGGCCATCAGGAGAAGAAGAGAAACACGATACACCTCCTCCACTAGCAACAGATGTCTTAACTTGCTCCTAAGAGCCTCAAATAATATGTAATGTGTAATATAATATAATATAATTAATATATGAGCCATATCACACGGCCACGAGTTATACAACTGTTATACGACAGTTTGAAGGCACAAGTGAATAAATAAGAAACAACAATGGACTGTCTTAAGAGTGTCCTCTTTTGTGCAGAGCTACTTCCTTCTAGCCCGGATTCAAGTCTCAAGTTGACAGTTTAACAGTTGAGCCCAAGCCTCCGTTACTAATTCAAAACATCACTTTAGAACTAACAAAGTAATGTTGAGTCGCTTCATTAAAGCTTATTGTATTATGTAGAGTATTATTGAATTATGTGAGAGAGAATGACTACACGAGTGTATTACCTGCATCTGATATAGCATTCATTATTCAGGTTGATTTCCATAATAAAAAATCTGTTTAAATGTCAACTAAGGAAAGTGATATCTTTGTCTCTGTATATGCTATAAAAATGCCTCATTCATTTATGTATTCATTCATTCATCATTATAGTATAAAGATATACAACATGCTCATGAACTTTCTTCAGTGTTTAAAGCTACACTGTGTGATATTTTCCCCCATCTAGCGGTGAAAAGGTATATCCAGTGAATATTAGTTTCTGTTCCTCTCAATTCCGATTTCGTTTTAACTCCTACGGTGGCTGATTTAGTCCAAGATTAATATGGCTTCCAGTTCGATCAAGTGATGAGGTGACTTTAGAAAACTATTATAATTTGCAGTTATTTAATTTGTCAGTTAACATGTAGGTTATGACGTCTATGTAAAATGAATAATAGTTTTACCTTTTCGTTATTTTTTACCATTTCATTGCTAACATCAGCGATCAGGTTCCCAGACGAATGCAAGCTAATCTTCGTAAAGTAACTTTTATAAGTGCTATCGTTATTCTGTATATTGTACGACATCACTTGCGTAAGGCAAAGTTTACATTGTAGGGTACATCAGTCTCAAGCAATCCCCCTCTTCACATTCGACACGGTGTCATCGAGTTTTAAAACGCGAAAGGCGAAGCTTGAATTTACGGGTATGTCCCTCTTTGGCTAATGTGCATCTTTCAAGTTGGAGGGGCAACATGGCGACGCGCATTAAAACCCCTCACCCGTATGTATTTTCAATGGCATATTAAACACTTACGAGAATACTTTATTACTTGAAAGAAGTAAATATACATTAATGAGCACATATATTTTTGAAAGAACTAAGTGTTTTTAGCTAAGAATAAACTAAAAAAGTTACACAGTGTAGCTTTAAAGTGTCCTGTGTTTAGTCCTTTCTCCGAAATCCTTGTGCAGCATCAGAGTTCCTGTGGCGTACAAACTTTCAAGTTCAAAAAGAATGGCGTGCTTTTCATGTGTCTGTACACAACATCTGAGGCTCTCGGGTCTCGTACACAAAACCTGATCTCTGCAGCGCCTGGAGAAGACCTGGAGAGGAGCCGCCACCTTGCCGCTATCAAAATGGCGAGTCAAATGGATTTGTTGATTAGGCATTTGGAAGTGGCACAGATGAGGGCGGAGATAATTGCAAGGGAAGATCAAAGACAGCGTGGTGAGCCCAGAGACATTAAGCCCCATGCTGGATTTATCTTTGAGATGCCAGAGCAGAACACCCCTCTAAAGGCTGTGCATATTTTTAGCAAGAAAGCACTTCCTCTGAACCGCTGCTGACTGTTAGGCCTCAAATACATTTTCCAAAGCTATTTGATGCAAAGATATCGCTGAAATTATCAATAGTTTTGTTCCACTTTCTTTAAGACTACATGAGACACATCTCTTCCCCTAAAATTTCATTTCAAATATATTTATAAACATTTTATGTGTCATAGCTGGATTTTAGCGCGTTGATTGATTGTAATGAAGCAATAATTGGACAATAAAATGCTTTACTGTGTTTGATTGACTTGATAATCCAAAAAAAAGAAAGCTTGATACAGAAGAACAACGAATTCACATTTAATAAACATTAGGCACAATACGTAGAGACACCAGCATGAAACGTTAACATAACTGAGGATATGAATACACAGAATGATGAGGAACAGGTGACACTAATCAATGAATAACAGGATCTTAACACATGCAGGCACTACAAGACAAAAGAATATCAAAATAAAAGTTCCTTAACAAAGACACAAGGGAATCGTGACAAGCATTATAATGGCTATTTGCATGGAAAACGAAGAAATTTGAAATTGTATTTAATATCGCCTGTGACGATAACACCACTGACTCATTTTCTCATTAAATTAAACCTTAAGATTGTTTCCATATGATCTTAAATCAAACATCACTGATCAGACTAAAATCAACAAATTGTACTTAGTACAAAGATTATTAAATAAGTAAATAAGATTATCGGAGTATGCTTTTCAAGGAAAATACTATTTTGGTCTTTATACTTTAAATTAAATTTTTTACACAATGAATTAGTCTACTTGCTGTTTCTTTAATTTGTTGTGAAATTTACTAGCAATTTGAGTGAAAAATTTCCTCTACACCAAATTAGTTTTCAGTTTAGAACTTCTTTTTCAAGTCTTTCACAAATTACACAAAAAAATAATGTACTTCTTTTTTTTCAATATGAAAACAAAAATGGAAATTGTGCATATTTGAACAGCTACATAGCTGCATATTTCCTCCTACCATCTTGAAAGTACTTTTTAACAGTTCCTAATGCTGTTTCTGACTTATTTACACTGTTAAAGTGATGGATTCAAATGCTAAACCTGGCCAAATACACTCTTTCAGGATTCAAATAAGTATGGCTCTTTATGAAGTCATAAAGGGCGGAATTGCTTGTACGGGCACTTCTCCCGGATGAGCGTGTGCGCACATCAACCAGAGCGATAGCAAGAGCGCGCCCATCGACGAGCTTTGTTTGGGTTGCATCATTTCTGTTTTGTTGGCAATGGGAGTGCATATAATGTAAACAACACAAACATATAGTGAATCGAAAGATAACCAATATGTCATGGCATTATCCATGGATGTGTGTGTGTGTGATGTGTGTGTATGCTTGTGACTCTTTAGCTCTGCCCCATGCCTCCATTTGGAAAGAATCGGTACAGCGTATCTGTCTTTTATTAATATGATAAAACTAAAGACTCTTCGGAGATATGAAGGATGCAATACTACTCTATAGGTACTCACGATTGACATGAGATTGGCAGAAACTGTGTGTTATGAACCCTTTAACATTGATAACACCAATAACAAAAACAACTATACCAACATCCTTTACAACCTTTAAATTATGTGTATTATTATTATTTATTTATTTTTCATTGTTGCACTTTTGTTCTTACAATAAGATCTTACACTAAGGCTTAAAGGAAAAAAAACTGTCAGGGGACATATTCAAAGAATTAAATATATAAATGTTAAGTTTATTCATTTATTTTTGCTTGGAATGTTCAGTTTAAAAGTTTACTAGGTGTTTACAGTGGTTAAGCTGCTTTGGGAGCAACACTGCAGACAGCCAAATGATAAATTAGATGTAAGGATACTCTAGATAACTTCCTCTCTTTTGAAAAGATCCAGCCGTCACTGGTTCCAGCTAAAAGACGCACAGATTGCTTAGAGGTAAATCAGCTATGGCAATATGGATAAATGTTTAGATAACATTGATCCTTTAATTGCAGCGCTAAAATACGTGATGTAGGATTAAGTCACTTTGTAAATACTTATGTGTGATTGCGGAATATTAAAAGCTCTTGAGATAAATCATCAGATGAATGCAAATGATACAGATTTCTAATCTTCCTTTTCTCTCTCTCTCTCTCTCTCTCTCTCTCTCTCTCTCTCTCTCTCTCTCGACCCCGTTTTCTTCCTTTCCTCACTTTTTCCTTTTCCCTCCTAAATAGATTCTCACACATTCAATATCCTGTCAATGAGGCTCTCAAATTTGAGCGGAAAAAAAAACAATCTAAATGTTGGCAGTGTAAACTAGGTCCAAAATGCCACACCCGCTTACAGTGGGTGAATTGAGAAAGCTTACCAGCAACAAATAGGTCACTGTGGTTTGCCAACCTATTTTGTTGATCCAGGAACAACATTTCTGTCCGAATATTTAGTCCTAACCATATCCCTACCCCTAAGTTATCCCTAAAATCATAGGGAAATGATAGGTAGATATGATGTAGAAGCACCTAACCCTGGTTGTAAGCCTAAACTTGTCATAAACTGTAAGCTCGTCCCTTAAATCTGATTGGTTTTTGGAATGTTGTTCCAGGATCAACAAAGATGTTGACCCATGAAACATGTTGCAAATTATGTTCACCGTAGTGGCCTTAACTTTTTTTTTTCCCCTTGCATATGATTAGCCTTTTAATGTTAACCTTTTGTTATTGTTAGGATTGTTAAATAGTAGGTAGGTCCAAAATGAATGTGCATGCTCTCTAGGTAAAAATAAAGAAAATAAAACATTTTATTTTTGCTTGCATTTTGGACCCAGGGAGTAAATTTATTCTACTTTGTAGGCTGACGCTCACGAGTGTCTCTGTATCGTGCGTATTCATCAAAAACTTAATCAGTGATCAGGCTCCTTTTGAAACTACACAGGGAGCACAACCTGCACAAACTATCTCTTGTAATTACATTGTGGTTTAATGAATGATGTTATGGAAACAAATGTATAATTAATGGGTTAAACTCTCACCTTGTGATTAATATATAATTACAAAGAACTCAGGAAATAGTGAATAGCTGATTCAATGCTCTTGTTTTCCTGTTGAACTCAGGAGACGAAACCAAATTAAAGGGATAGTTCACCCAAAAATAAAAATTATCCCATAATTTACCCACCCTCAAGCCATCCTAGGTGTATATGACATTCTTCTTTCAGACAAATACAGTCGGAGTTATATTAAAAAATGTCCCAGCTCTTCCAAGCTTTATAATGGCAGTGAATGGCAGCCTAAAATTTGAAGACCAAAAAAGTGCATTCATCCATTATAAAAGTAATCCACACCGCTCCGGGTGGTTAATAAAGGCCTTCTGAAGTGAATCGATGTTTTTTTATAAGAAAAATATCCATATTTAACACGTTATAAAGTAAAATATCCAGATAGTTTTTGCGAACTGCCTTCCGTATTCAACTTACGAAGAAAGTGTAACGCCTCCTGCAGTTCAAAATGCTTAGGCTACGTCCGATGTCATCGTCGCACCAGTTACTTTTTTTAGTAAGTTGGCAAAACTCAAAAATATCTGTTCCCTCAATATTTTATATACTCTGACTGCAGTGCAGCCGACTTCCCTAAAGTTGAGCAAAGCGTGTTTATGGGCGTGCATTTGCTCTCTCGCTCTGGTCGGTGGCACGCACGCTTGCTTCCGGAAGAAGAGCCCGTACAAGGAAATTCCGCCCCAAACTTTCCGAAACTTGTGAGAAACCGGAATGAGTATTTTTGACATAGAAATACTCCATCAAATGTCCAACTTATTTTTTGAAACTTTGTCCATGTTTAGCATGGGAATAAAAGGCTTATATGGCATAAAAGTCATAATTATTAAATAGTTATTTTTTGTCATCATTTCGACTTATGTCATATGATGATTTAGTATATGTCAATTTCAATGTCATAATTAGGATTTATAAAAGCAATTAACTTGCGTGATGTTTTTAATTTTGTGCCTAAATGAATATGTACAACATTTTTCAACTAAATATCCAAATAAATCTAATTAAACTAAATTAACCATATAAACTAAATTACTGATCTAATTACTGATCTTAAGCCCACATTGTCACTGTATGACAATTTAAATATATTCTGTTGCATTATTTTCATGTTTAACAAGCTGCTTTGAAACAATCTGCATTGTTAAAAGCGCTATATAAATAAAGGGACTTGACTTGACCTAAAGGAATAGGTACAGAGAAACAGGAAATTATGGGAGGGGAGATGGAATGTCAATTTTTACATTTGAAGCCAATTTTCAGTTGAGGCTTATTTGAACAAAAATAAATGCATGCATCCATCCAGCTCACCTGCTGAGTTGTTGGTTTGATGGAATAAACTCAGCATGAAGATGCAATACGTCTGCTAAATGATTAAATGTAAATGTAACTGCAATAAGTTAACCAAAAAAGTACAATAATCAAGTATCTAAACCTTTTGGGTAAATAATTTTTAACATTATTTGATCATGTATAAAATCATGGCTTAGCTTGTGTTTAGATTGATTGTGCTGAAATAATCTTGATTTTTCCGGTACATTGTCAACTAAACTCTAGCTGTGGTTTTATTGCCCACAGAGAAAGGTTGCCCTAAAAATCAAGCCATCGAAACGGAATAAGACAGAAACAGAAGGACAGAGACTCAGCAATAGTCCTGCGGATAAACAACTTCTTTCCTCCATTCCGAGCGAACATCTGAAGTAGACAGTGATGTGACTTTAGTCATGTCCCGAAGACAGATTACTGAGACACTAAATATAACTACAAGTAGATTTATAATTTAAATAATTCAGAAAGATTTTATGTTGCCAAAACTGTGCATGTAAATACTTTACTCAGTCAATCTATACTGCACTTTTCAGTACAAATAATAATGAGTTCAGCCTGAACATTTCCCAGATTTTATAGTTTAAAAACTATCCTTTTGATGAATCTAGTGACATCAACTTTTTCCCCCCATGAATTTCCATTTGTCAGGGCAAAGATCCCAGACTTGAAACCTTAAGCTCCTGTGTTTGCTAAACACAAATGGGATGAAAAATCTCAGTTGAATCTCAAATTGGCTCTCGGTACCCAGAGCAATTTAATCCATATTTCATTGAGTTTATCCCATCGGACAAAAATGTATGTTAATGATAAAATGCTTCATATATATACATCACTTTTCAAACCGAGACAAAATAGCAGATTATATGACATTTTTCTACTGATTATAGACGCTAGTCTAACAGTTCTCAAACTGCTCAACCGACAGCAGGCCAGACCCCCATGACCATTTTCCCCTCATCCTTCATGAAAGGCTTTATCAGGCTCATGTCATGAGGGATTTTTCACTCTAATCACTATAGTTCAAGTAAACCGCTGAGATATGTACTTAGTACACACTTTCTCTTTCTAGAATCTCAATGCTTTCAATTCCAGACCTTTAGCCCTGCGCCATACTGCACATATTTTTCTGTCAAAAGCATCGGGATGGATTTAGGAAGACAACCGCTGAAATTAGATCACTGTCCCACTGTAGCATCATATGGCTTGTCACCATTCCCCTAATGAGCTTGTATCTTTTTGAAAGCAGGCATTATCTGTTAAAGCCACATTCTGCTCCACTTACCGGAATTCAGATAATTTCACATTTCATAAACAAAAAGCACTCATGTGGGGAGAGCGATGACAGCTCTGAGAGAGCCGTGGGACGCCTACACTGATTCAGCGAAATGATTGGTGCGATGTGTCATGCCACCTGCTGTAAGCCGTAAGTATCCCAACATCCCTAACTCGTTTATTTGAGCCTCTTACCGCTCCTGTGAATTAGTATGCTGGGTGTTCCGGACGGGAGTAAGTGTGCTGGTCAACAGGAGTGAGTCACAGTTGTTTTGGGCCGCTGGGACAGAGGTTTTATGTGGCCTTGCCTGTGGTCATCATTCTAGCTTTGGTCACTGAGTCAGAACCCTGCTGTTTGGAGGAAAACACAACCATATATACAGTGCTCGAAGTGGGCTGGTACTCAGTGGTACAGGCACTTCTATATTTTAATCTGTAGCGTACCCTTACTTTTTCTAGCACTTCTCACTTGTAGCCAGTACTCTGAAGAGCCCACACCCCATTTTGATCTCAAGCAATACATTCAAAACACTGATTGATTCAGGTGGAAAAAGAGGCTTTATGAGTGAGTCATTGAATCACTCACTCAAGCGATTCATTCAAAACACTGAATCTGTTATGTTAAACTAAGGAAAAACTGGATTGAGGACTCAATTGCGGGTAAGATAATTTATTAATAAGAAAACAAACATTATAACAAAACCAAAACCCACAAAGGGGAAAACATAAAACTATAAATACACAAAACCAACTTTAACATACCAAAACGGGGATCACAGGAAACACAGGAGATGATAGACAACGACAACAGACTGCAACACACAACGAGATATAAAGGGTAACGTATCAAAATGGGACAGGTGGGAAAAAAGCAGTGATCAAGCTGATCGGGGTGGGCTGATATTTTTTTCTTTTCTCTCGGTTTTTGAAGAGTGACATAACAAGGAAAAAAATATATATTTTTAAAAATAAATGCTACTACGTTTGCCCCTGGTTTCACAGACAAGGCTTAAGCTTAGGCTAAACCCTGTCTTTGAAACCGGGTCTTGGTCTTTTAATGTCGTAAAGACTTGGTCTTATTACATACATAAAGCATGTTAAGCGATTTCAGTTCTGCAAAGTTATGTTCTGATCTATTCTCTTATTGTTATATATTTCATTGTTTCAACTCAAAGTCCTTTTTTGTGTTTTATAAAGGGTTGTTTTGCCCTACATAAAACACAACAACTTTTTTACCTCTTACCTGTTAGGATTCGTTTTCAGGCAGATGCAAATATACTTAATAGCAAATAGTGACTAATGAGCATGAAAAGTAAATATATTTAAAAAACTAAAAAAGTGAAAAAAAAAATTCTCTATCCACGCAATGTTCTCACCTTTTTTACCCCTCACCCGTTTACATCCCTGAATATAACTCTGATTGCATTCGTCTGAAAGAAGAATGTCATTTACACCTTACTTGAGGGTGAGTAAAGCATGGGCTAATTTTCATTTTTTTAATTTTTTTATTATTTTATGTAATTTACATTACAACACTATACTTTGTGCTTACCTTGGCATTAAATAAAAAAAAAAAAACTGTGCTGCATGAGTGTGCCTCACAATGGCTGTGGGAGTGACTGCAAATTTGATATCCTTCTCTCTTCTGACCTATGTAATCAATCTCTTTATATGTTTTTTCCTTTTTGGAAAGTCATAGAAACACTAATGTGTTTCTTATTTCTTTTGCTATTGGGGCAAATAAGAACGTTCAATTATATTTGTTGTACTTTCTGTATGATGATTGGAGAACAATATACCGGAAGCGTATGGAAATACATTGTGTGCAGAGTCCATTATCATTGTGATCCTTTTCAACTTGCATTGTTTGACAGAAAAAAATTCAATAAAAATTTTGACGAGATTAACTTGGATTGTGTCTGGGTTAAGAATCTATTGGAGATATCAGTCCAGCAACACGTATGCCACATAAATCACATATATTTCCATCACCCTGGTTCTCTAGTTGGGTTCTCCTGGTAGTTCTCCTCCACAATGGATCTAGTTCCATTTATAAAAGAGAAGACCATTTTATGCCTTCGGGAAAGACTTTGTTTAGAATATAATGTGCTTTTGATTGAGGTTTCCACATCAAGTCAAAACAACTGGAAAAACTAGCTGAGAACTTCTTGATGAGGTTGTCTCTCTGCAAGAGCGAATTAGCACTTAACCACATGATCAGGATCTTTTCCCTTTTTTCTTCTTATACTGTTATTCTTCTATATTTACTTCAGAAACAGCTGCCTAAGCCTGGATGACATTTTAAAGTTAAAGAGGAGCAGATGTCTAGTAGCCCTCGACCTCCCCCCACCAGACCTACACCATTACCCGCAATATATTAATTAAAAACAGTGCACTTACTCTTCTGTGTCCTCGTGTGTGTGTGTGTGTGTGTGTGTGTGTGTGTGTGTGTGTGTGTGTGTGTGTGTGTGTGTGTGTGTGTGTGTGTGTGTGTGTGTGTGTGTGTGTGTGTGTGTGTGTGTGTGTTTCTCTGTGTGAGTGTTTAGTATTGAATTTAGGTAGACATCAGAGACTCAATGACTGGAAAACCCACATCAGGTTTCCTCAGCTTGTCTCCCACCCCATCCCCTCGCTCTGCTTCTCATCCAGTCTACAGCTCTCTCCTTGCAATAATGAAAAATTGACCTGCTAAGAGCATCTAACCGCAACTCTCTCCCCAGAGGTCTCTCTCCATTACAGTCAATTTTGTGTGTGTGTGTGTGTGTGTGAATGTGTGTGTGTGTGTGTGTGATCCATGTGTGTGTGTGTGTGTGTGTGTGTGTGTGTGTGTGTGTGTGTGTGTGTGTGTGTGTGTGTGTGTGTGTGTGTGTGTGTGTGTGTGTGTGTGTGTGTTTCTCTGTGTGGCCCAGGTGTTTTGAAGAGTATTGAATTTAGGCAGTGAACATCAGAGACTCCAATGACTCAGGAAAACCCACATCAGGTTTCCTCAGCTTGTCTCACCACCCATCCCCTGTTGCTTCTCATTTCAAGATTCTGCTTCTCCTAGGTCGTGTAATCCATTGAAATAGTAATTCTGAGAAACGCAATGGCCATGTTATGCCGCGAGGACATTCTTATAATGCTTTAGTACAGCATGATAACATCACATGAACCTTTTGTAATGTTCTAAGGAGCAATGTAAAGAAGATCCATTCCATTTTGTGATATTTCTAATTTGAATTGCAGATTGACACACTCTAACGGCTGATATTGCCCTCAACCCATTGCTAGTTAGACGAGGATTTGATTAGAACTACAAACGCGGATAAAAAGTGTTAAAAAACTACAAACATGACGGATGTGCGAGTCCGATGGTTAATGGAGAGGTTTAGATAAAGGGGTTTGAGTGCCCAATTAAAAATATATTTATTCAGTGTTATCCACAATATATTTCACCTGCAGCACCATTGTTAACTTTTGTAATGATACGTTTGGCCATTAACTTTTAAATGCATCATTATATAAACTGCAAACACATGAGGAGAGTCTCTGCATTAAAGACCCACAAATGGCAGTTCAACGTGCTACTAACTACATTTCTCTCCGATACGATAGGAAATTAAACTGAATGTGGAGGATTTTAACTGTAGCGATGATTGACAGGGCAGTTTAAACGGTGACAGGATACATGTAACTAAGCGAAAGAGTCTGTTAAAGATGTCTCAAAGCTTGCATACTCCTCTGCTACACACTCAAAAGTATGTACTTTTTCTTCACATACCCTGTCAAGTCAACTTTATTTATATAGCGCTTTTAACAATGCAGATTGTTTCAAAGCAGCTTCACAGTGTTAAACAGAAAAATAATGCAACAGAATATATTTCGATTATCATACAGTAACAATGTGGGCTTTAGATCAGTAATTAGATAAGTAATTTGGTCTATATGGTTAATTTAGTTTAATAATTAGATTTATTTTGAAATATATTTGAAAAATAGTTTTTTTCCCTGGGGCAGTGCCCTTTCAAAAGGTGCACTTTTGTACCTATATTAGTACTTTAAAGGTACCATCCTAGTGACAGATTTTGTGCCATTTTTTCCTGACAGTGTACAATAAAAATAATTAACTTTTTTTTTTCAAATTCATGAATTGATAATTGGTTCTTTGGTCCTTTTAGGTGGGACTTCATTGTTCTCCATATTCCATTGCCTGATGCGGATGAAAAGAAATGGCATCCATTAGTAGAAATATAGTGGTTCAGTTGTCAACAAAAAAGCCTAATTGTGTAGGATAAACATCATGCTTTAGCTAGTTTTGACATATAGTTTATAGCACATGGTTGGTGGTTTCTGGTTGGTCATTTAGCTGGTCATTTGCTATAGTTGAAGAGTTTTATACCTAGACAGAATTTTAGGCCAACATTTTGTTTCTAACACAAAATCTGTCCCGTATAGTGGAAGTGATGCTGCCTTGCCAGTCCCCTCTGTGTGACCAAATTCTAAGGCAGCGTTGCATGCATCTTAGCAAGGATTTTGTTGTTGTTGTTGTTGTTTTTGTCGAATATTCGCCTTGAATATTCCAGGCTGAATTGAACACAGCACAATGCCGAGATAATAAGCATGTATATGTTAATTTTATGTTCTAAAACACCTACATGTTTGTAGCATTTGACCTACATTTCTGCTCAAAGCCAGGCATAAGAATCTCAGAAAGCTTGTCATGTGTTGAATTCATATTTTCGTGATTAAATATAAATCTCTTTGAAGTTCTATGAATCCCAAATCACCATAAATGTGCTCTCCGCTTCTTTGTTTCCTTTCATTTGTTTGTTGTAATCTATTTTTACCATCCTGCCACTGCTTCTCTGGTTTTGTCTTAAAGTTTTTCTCAATCGCTCTGGCTCAATTCTCGAATGAGTTCAGATCTCTGAACAGTTCTCGTTCACAACAGATTTGAATTTCTTATTGATTTAAGTAAATCGCATGTGTTTTGGCACATGTTGCAAAAGAGTAATTACAATAGTCTACAATCTGCACAATGACTAAATGCACATGGCTTGTTGATCAAAACTGAAGTTGATTTCTAGGGTTGGGCAATGTAATTGGCATCACATCACGATGGACGATGACATCGGGTGTTGCGCTTGAATGTAAAGCTCCATTAATGTGGAGTAACTTCATCATTATTTGCGGGAGATGGGGAAATCACAATGCTGGCTCAACATCTTGATATCTGTCATCGTCTATCGGCCCAACCCTTGTTGATTCTCAGTGAAATTGCCAAACTCCTCACAACTTCTAAACATACTTTCATCATGTGAGCATTCACATACTAAATTATCCATTCAGCTATCTAAATCTGTCAAACATGCATGTATATAGGGGAGAGCGGGGCACAACCTGACGCTTTATGACTGTCTCAGTTTGTGTAAATTCACTTGGGGTTTAGAGTATTTATTTTTTCCCACATTCATTTCACACATGTCTAAGTACAATTATGTGGTTGTGTTTCATTAATACAGTGTATACTTTTTTTCTTGATTTACCCCGAAAGAATGGAAGTGTTACATTGTAACATGTGAGGTGGCACATTGTAACATGAGCAAATGACAGCTTAAAATGTAACCTGATATAATCAAAAAAATATCCAAAACAAACTAAAATCTTTTGTCATTAAAATACAATGATCAACTTTTTAAAATAAAATAATGGCATTTTTTAATCATTAACAATATACTAATCATTAACAATATACTAATTTTTGAGTTTGACAACAAACACATCACTAAATACAGCTATACAGCATAGTTCAAAACTTAATAATAATGAATAATTTCTGGACATTGACTTTAAAATCATTGACATTGACACAGTCTTTATTCACCCTTTTCTCATGGTTTCTCAAAAGAATTAATAAAAATATAGAATATAATAGTGTAGTTCTAATAGTTGTAAATCATTGTAACGCAGTGTTACAACACACCCCACCTGCGCAAAACCCGGCTAGAGTCTTCTGCTGTTAGATCAGCATTAAAGAAATATCTCAACTGTTAAATAACAGATATAATATTAAGATAATATCCGATTTGTCTTATTTTAAATAAACACAAACAATAAACTTAAGTAAGAAATGTACTTTTGCTGTGGTTAAATAAATGTTCAGTGATATCTTTAATACCTGCCATTGTAATGAAATAGGAATCACAATCTTACCAATCAACCAAATAAGTTACAGAAGGCCCATCCTAAACAGCAACAGCAGTGTATTTTTGGAGAAAATTCACAGTTGCTTGTCGTGGGGGTGGTGTCGGGGTTAGACATAATAGAGTGTGTTAAAATGCATCAGTGAATTTTCAGTTTACATGTAACACATTTCTACAAAAATAAATGTGCTGTATAAATAAAAATGTTCAGTCCCACTTTATATCATGTGTCTTTAACTACTGTGTACTAACATTTAATGTATTTAATTGTATCATACATTTGATACAGTGCATTTATTATTATTATTCTCTTGTCCCTTAAACACACCAAACCTGTCTTAACCTTGCCTGCATCCCTCCTCAATAGCAGCAAAAGTGTTTTGAACACAATTAGTACACTGTACTTATTTTTGTATTTAATGACAGTAGACACCTAATATAAAGTGTGACCAAATGTCAATTTTCTTTGTGTACTACAGTATTGACTTTTCCTAGTAAATGTTTACCTACTGTTGAAATCTGTATCTAAAAAGCTCAGTGTGATACACAATAACATACAGCTAGACAAAACTGACATTCCTGTATAGTGTTGAAAACAGACAGTGTCAACTAAAATGTAGGAAACGCTTGAAATTTGTATGACAAATATTAAAATGTAGAAAAAACATCTTAACATTTTGATCAGTGTGACACATTAACCAGGTTTGAATTCAATGTGTAACTGCATTTTGACATACAATAGAGTTCTGATGTTGTGACATTTGCACTTACAGAGAAAAACTGTAAAATACATGCTCAGATCAGATTTGGTGAAGGTTCATTGTAGCTGTATCAGCTGTATGATTTTTCGGGACTTCAACCCTCCACCCTTGTTCTATATATGAAAAGCAAACGTTTTCTCTGTGCTATCTTGCTGCACGCCCACATTTTCCTTTTTTTATTTAATCTTGCATCAGGCCACAGGAAGCTTGGCACATCTCTCTTAGTTCCACCCATCTCTGACAAAAAAACGTCTTGCTGGTGTCAAAAAGAAGAAATGAAGCTTGGTTTTTCAAACAAGGGGGACATTTTATGTTGCTCGACTAACATGCTGCTAAATGAAAGCCATTGCTTTTATTCCAAAAATAAAAATAAAATGTCTGTGCTTGATTTCAGTTGTTTACCCTTTCAAATCTGGAGACAAAAATGTGGGCAAGTGAACCTGGAAAAATAGTTTGCTGACTGTTCTGCCAAGAACTTCTGTCTCCAATCCAGCCCATCCAAGACAAAAATGTCTGCAGTAAAACATGGTTGTGGAACACTCATCTATTCCATCATCAGACTGCAGACGGTTACAAAAGCCAGATACTGAAGCGAGGACACTGTAAGAACGTGCGTCGCTGGGTTGCGCTGGAATGTAATTAATTTAGTGGAAATTCAGTGACCTGAGGGTTGGAAATGGAGGAAGAGGGCCGTACACGTACCCCATTTTCTCTCCCCCTGGGGTTCTTTGTGCTCTGCTTTTAGCAGGAAGGCATCTCGCCTGTCTCATCTCTCCATTTGCCCCGGGAATGCACTCAACATGTCTGCCTGTGACTGCGTCTCAACCCTAGATTCTTTCACAGTTCAGTGTCACCGCCTTGATTGTGAAGGTGGAGGGTTAATCTACCGAAAGGACTTTTTTTTTTTTTCTCCCTCTGACCTAGATGTAATTTTCATGTAAACTGTTTATTCTTTTGTCTGGGTCTGATACTTCTGTGTAGCTTATAAACATTTTATCTTTGTTATAAAACCTTCTGCCTGGGTGACATTTTATCATATGTGCATTTCTGATGTGAACGCTGCCCCAAACAGTGCATATTATGCTGCCTTGTGAGAAAGCCCAGTTTGACCAAACTCTAACCCAGCTAACAGAGAGCGTTCTGAGAACTTTGACCACCATTTCTCTCTGAGTTATGAACAAACATTCTTCCAGTAGCATTAAATAAATGTTTGGTTGTAAGTGGTTTTTAATAATGTTCTCAAAACGTTAGCACTAAAATGTTATTTAAACATTGTTCATGGAACTGAATTTTTTTTTAAATATTTTATGTTGGTACGAGGTCAGTAGAATATATTTTTTTAAATATTTTTGTTTTTAATGCTAAAAGGACACCTGAAAATCAAGCAAGTAGTGTTTTTTGTTTTGTTGTTGTTGTTGTTGTTGTTTTATCCAACCACATCTTTTAGCATCATAAATATTTTTGCTGAATATTAGTTTCACTCTGTTTCCCAGATTTCTTTGGGGTTTTTTTGTTTTTTGTTTTCGTCCTTGACTGTGTGTGTAACGGTTGCCAATCAATCTATCAGCCACACACATTACACTGTTTACAGTGTATAAATATCATCCCTTATGAATTGTTTACAAATGTTTATGACAGTTGCATAACAGCACATGGAGGCATAATTACATGAAACATGGCTTGTTTCATGGCTTGTTTTATAACTGCAGAGATGGGAATTAGAATTGGTCTAGTCCTCCATGAAGAGCTACATATGTTCAGTATTTTTATTTTCTTACCTTTAGTATGTGGTATAAAGCCTTGCATCTATGCATTGGGTTTTTGTTCTTTCCCCAGGGTGAAAAATATGAGGTTATGTTGTTACCCAAGGCAGTAATAACGCTGAGATATCACTGAGAGATTGAGGAAAAATATGGCTTTAATTATTTTCCATTAACCCTGGTTTATTTCGTAACTAATTGAATGCAGACACAGAAATAGAACATGCTGTAGGCTAAACTAAAGCCTCGCTATATCTCCTCAACTCAAAGAATTCAATACGCTCACAGTGTTGTCTCATACCGCCGTTCAGACAAGGCCAAGTAATAATGCAACAAAACACTTCGCTTCTGCTTTTTCATGTCTTGCATCAATGAAAACCAAATATGTGCCAATTAAATGTAAAGTATATGCTATCTCAAAAATCTGCTATCTCTACTATTTAAAGGCAACATCACACAATCATTGAAAACAGTAGCTATAGGCTACATATAATGATAATTTAATATATATTTTTTCCCATAGAGGTGCATAATTTTTGCATTAATCAAGATTGACAATACAAGCACTATGTGAAGTCCTTGTAAAGTACTATGTACATCCTATGGATATACTCCAGCACATCCAATTCATGTGTAAAATGATTTTTCATGATCCCTTTTCACAATTTGAGCCTGATGAATCTTGACATTGTCATACTGGAATATGGCCATGATGTGTCTTCCTACAAATGGTTGTTTAAGAAATGAAAATGAAAGAGCTTTAAAACAAAAGCTCTGTCATATTCTGCAATCGTTTCCGAAGAGCAGGAGCCCTCACAAATCTAGCACCTAGGCATGCAGATTACTTCTACAAACATTTGTGAAAGAATGGGTTGCTCTCAGGAGCTCAGTGAATTCAAGCGTGATAGGTTGCCACCTGTGCAATAAGTCCATTTATTTTCTCACTATATTCCACGGTCAACTATTAGTGGTATTATAACAAAGTGGAAGCGATTGGGAACAACAGCAACTTAGCCACAAAGTGGTAGGCCACGTAAAATCACAGAGCGGGGTCAGCGCATGCTGAGGTGCACAGTGAAAGGTTGCCAGCTTTCTGCAGAGTCAATAGCTACAGACCTCCAAATTGTGTGTGACCTTCAGATTAGCTCAAGAACAGTGTGTAGAGAGCTTCATGGACTGGGTTTACATGATGAGCAGCTGCATCCAAACCTTACATCACTAAGTGCAATGCTAAGCGTCGGATTCAGTGGTGTAAAGCACGCCGCCACTGAACTCTAGAGCAGTGGATACATGTTCTCTGAAGTGACCAATCACGCTTCTGTGTCTGACAATCTCATGGACGAGGCTGGGTTTGGCGGTTGCCAGGAGAACGGTACTTGCCTGACTGCATTGTGCCAAGTGTAATGTTTGATGGAGGGGGGTTATGGTGTGGGGTTATTTTTCAGGGGTTGGGCTTGGCCCCTTAGTTCCAGAAAAAGGAACTATTAATGCCAGTGCACAAAGCAAGGTCCATAACGACATGGGTGAGTGAGTTTGGTGTGGAGTAACTTGACCTGCCTTCACAGAGTCCTGACCTCAACCCGATAGAACACCTTTTGGTTGATTTAGAGCAGAGACTGTGAGCCAGGCCTTCTCTACATCAGTGCCTGACCTCACAAATGGTTTCTAGAAGAGTGGTCCAAAAAAAAAGACGATTCCTCGGTCTGCAGTGGTCAGTATCTATCAAAAGTGGTTCAAGGAAGGGAAGGAACAGTAGTGAACCGAAGTGGGGATGTTGGTTGGTGCACGTGCACGGGGAGAGAAGGCTGAACCGTGTGGTCCGATCAAACAGACAAGCTACTGTAGCTCAAATTGCTCAAGAAGTTAATGCTGGTTCTGATAGAAAGGTGTCAAAATACACGGTGCATCGCCGTTTGTTGCGTATGCGGCCTCATAGTCGCAGGCCATTCAGGGTCGAAAAGTGCCAACAATGGGTACATGAGCATCAGAACTGGACTACAGAGTAATCGATAAAGTTGGCCTGATCTGATGAATTTTTATTTTACATCACGTGGATGGCCGGGTGCGTGTGCGTTGCTTACCTGGGGAACACATGGCACCAGGATGCACTATGGGAAGAAGGCAAGCCAGCGGAGGCAGGCAATGTTCTGCTGGGAAACCTTGGGTCCTGCCATCCATGTGAATGTTACTTTGACACATACCACCTACCTAAGCACTGTTGCAGACCATGTACACCCTGTCATGGAAACGGTATTCTTTGGTGGCTGTGGCCTCTTTCAGCAGGATAATGTGCCCTGCCACAAAGCAAAAATGGGTCAGGAATTGTTTGAGGAGCACAACAACAAGTTTGAGGTTGTCTTGGCCTCCAAATTCCCCAGATCTCAATCCAATCGAGCATCTGAGGGATGTGCTGAACAAACAAGTCAGATCCATGGAGGCTCCAACTCACAACTTACAGGACTTATATATATATATATAATTAAGTGCGTTGTTACAATAAATATATATATTTTTAAATCAGTGCTTTTATAAAATCCCCCTGCTGAGCCTGGTTTCTCCCAATATTTTTTTTTCTTCTTCATTTCTGTCACAGATGGAATTTGGATTCCTTGCCACTAGCTATGTTTCCATCACCCTGTTTTTATGTGCATTTTGATGTATTTAATCAGAAATGAGCAATGTAAACACGAAATTTCAGGGGGAAAAAAACTATAATTCGCAAAAAAGTTTTCACACTCTCTTGAGGTGGTTTTAGACTTGTGCGAAAAAGAGTTGATGCGAATAATGGGAGATGGTCAATCTGCTCGAATAAAGTCGAATAAATTCTGACTTCTGAACATTAAACCCACGTGACTAATCGGGTGTTTCCACTGATGGTGTTTTATTTATGCACTCAAATGCACTCAAACTACTTGATGGAAACACCTTATTAGTATTTGTTAACACTTTGAACAGTTTCTGAAAAAAAAAACCTTTTTGCAGTCTGTAACTAAGCATAGC
Source organism: Gobiocypris rarus (assembly GCA_023029165.1). Classification (NCBI taxonomy): domain Eukaryota; kingdom Metazoa; phylum Chordata; class Actinopteri; order Cypriniformes; family Gobionidae; genus Gobiocypris; species Gobiocypris rarus. The sequence goes on from CM040931.1 coordinate 20,192,068, forward strand.
ACACACTCTTCTAGCTTTACCCATCATGCTGTACAACACTTCTTACAGTGCTTCTGCACCTTGAATATACTCCTGTTTTTTCCAACATTGTGAAAAGAGAGGTTTCACTTGTGTTTGTCAGTAAATAAATGAAATGCATATAAAAGTAAATCTTTTGTTATTTGAAAAAAAAGTATTCTAAATTTTATGTCTTTACTCATTTCTGGTGCTTAAATATTTTTTAATTTAATTATGCATTTTACATACAATACTACCTCAGCATTGCCCCACCCTCTGCCCTTCAAAAGCCAGAAAATAAATACACACAAGAGGCTCAATCTGCCAGGCATTGCTTATAGAGTCAATTATTCAGACTGAAAGGTCTGACACGGTAGCAAACGCCTTACCTTTTGTTTCTTCCTGCACACAATGTGAGACAAGTAGGGTATTTTTATCCAGCTTTGGATCTTTCCTCTGGAGCAGATGAGGATCCATTTATAATTCATGCACAGCCTGCAGATGAAACAGAATCATCCCTATTTTTGAGGTCACCCAATGTTCCTTCATGCGTATGGTTGCAGAGGAGAAATCAAGACCCCGACTGACAATATACCAGGGACCGTTTGAGGTCCAGGTCAGTGCTGGCGGATGCCAGGAATGAAGAATATTTGTCTGTGTTTGGCTCTGCTTGTTTTGTTTTGTTTTCCACCTGAATACTTTGCTTTTGTCTTTGGCTTTGCGGCGCTGGTACAGATAAAGTTTGGAGACATTGAAGACATGTGAAAGAGTGTGAGTATATTTGATGCTCCTGTCTCACAACTCAGCAGGGGTTCTGTCTATCTTCACATTCTCATCTCCTTCACACTCTCAAGATAAATGATGCCCAGTTCCTCTCAGAGTGACATAAATCAACTTGAAGAAAGCATTGGGAGCTGGACGTGGTACACACTCTTTAGATGAGACTTCCTCTTGACAGTTGGTACTGCTACAATTGGACATGTTGACTATATTGTATTTTTAAAAGCTTATTATTATTTTGAAAGCTTAATATGGTAACACTTTATTCAGTTATTAACTATTAACTAGTTGCTTATTAGCTTGCATATTACTAGGATATTGCCTGTTTATTAGTACTTAAAACAAATATTAATGCCTTATTCTTCATCACCTTATTCTACATCCCTAAATCCTACCCAATACCTAAACTCAAATGCTACAAAAACGACCTTACTAACTATTAATAAGCAGTAAATTAGGAGTTTATTGAGGCAAAAATCGTAGTTAATAGTGAATGTGTTCCCTATACTAAAGTGTTACAATTATGATCACCATTATGGTGATCAGTGTTTCCTTTAGTTGGGAAGTTTGACTCTTGGCTTTTTATGAGTTTGTGTTAACAAAACACAATCTGTTCAAATCAAAAGAAGCCGTAAGCAAAAAATTGTCATGAATAAAAATGTTTGACTCATCAATGACTAAAAATACTAATAAATAATATTCACCAATACTTTCTTACCACAGATCAGACAATGGTGACATACCTAATGCTGCAATGCATGCTGGGAGCCATGAGTTTTATACTATGGTGGCTGAGTAGGGTTGGAGCTAAACTCTGCAGGACATCAGCTCTCTAGGACCGAACTTGCCTACCCCTGACTTAGAGGTACAAAAAAGGTACCACCCCAGTTATATATATAAAATAATTTATAATATAACATAATCCAAACAGACAATTAAATATAAGATGAAGATGATGTTTTTTCTACAGTGTTAAGACATATTCTTTTTTTATGTTTTTGACAAGAAAGAGCTTTTTTCCTCCCAAATCATAAAATAAATAACAAAAATAAATATTTATCTTTCTCGCTAGAGTTCTTCTTGCCAGTGATGACCTCAAGTATTCTGACCACTGGTCTAGAGGTAAAACCAATTTTAAAGCCCTATTCAGACGTGGAAGTACGTAAAATGTATTTGCATGCCACCTCAGTGATAAAACTTGTGCATTCGATGGTGATTTATTCATGGTGGGGGAGCGAGTTTTGTGATCCTTGCCACCTGGGAACGTGCTGCTCACATGGTCAATAACATGATTGTGCTGTAAATATAATATCATTTGCTTAGTATAATAAGATTAAATGCATATTTAATTTAATAATAGGAAAATAATATCCTAATTATTATTTGATTATTTAAAAATATGAAGATATATACTCATATTACAGTTATAGTCTTGTATTTTATCTCAAAATAAAGCATGTCATTTTATTCCTTATGAAAATGAGCGGAAGTAAGTGAATACAGCCTTTATACTTATATACATGAGGTAAACATAATGCTGCTTGGTTATTTTAACATATATAATTGCTGCCGTAATAACGGCCCATTTCACAGGTTTACGTGCTTTTCTTCTTTTATTTTTTTTGAGTGGTGATGAAATATTGCTCTTGTAAATACTTGCCAGCAGTTAAAAGTCTAGATCTTTAAAATGCATCCAAATTACAGCAAAGCACAACCGTACGGTGCTCTGCAGTGCTCAAAAAGGATATAAACGTGAATTTTGAAGTGATATATTCTGAAAACAGATGTGGATTCGGACAGCAATTAAATTACCAGGCGACCTTGGTGTAGGGTGACCACCGGTCCCGCTTTGTGTTGTACCGCACAGTTTTCATCCCTTGTCCCGCATGTTGCATATTGAGAAAATGTCCTGCATTTTCATCAGTCTGTTGGTTTTTAATGATCATATTAAGAAAACATTCATGTGTTCTATTTGCCTTTTTAAGAAAGCATATTATTTATTCTTTTTGCGGCATCGTTTTCCACCTATATTTAATAGTGTTTTGTCAAGTAACATCCTGCCTTTTTAAATTTTATCCAATGGTTGAAAATAAAGGAGTAAACACTATCACTAGTAGGTTGTGACGGCTGTCAATCAAAATGTGGAGCAGTGATACGTTCCATGTGTTATGTTTTAGTGTTGGTAACATGTCCCACATTGTCCCACACAAACTTAGTAATCGTCCCACATTTGGTTTGTTTGATGGTGGTCACCCTACCTTGGTGTTTGTCTAAAAACAGTTGGTAATTCGGCCAGGGATTTTTACACAGGTGGTGGGAGAAAAACACTGACATTCTGGATTCGGATGGCAATAAAATCACAGACTAGCCCCTGCCAATGATAAAAATACCTTATGACCCCACAAATATAAATATATAAATAGTATATATAAATACAAATTTAAAAAAGCTAACAATGCAATAACTCAAAGTTTTTGTATTGTTATTATAAACTAACTTGTTTAACACATTTCCATCATCATTAAACTCATATAAAACAGCACATTTTAAGGATTAGTCCCATTCACACATTCATTGTAATATATATGGTTTTGTCATCATATCTGAAATGTAGTTGCCTCATTCACTCTCCAATCTTTCCATAAGCTCTCTTTCACACACATGCATAAAAAGTTGTAGCCTTGGAAGGAAAGTAGTCGGAGGATGGTTTTTAATTGAGGAGCCACATGGGAGCTCACACACTCTCAGATCCTGTTTAACTAGGTCAGCGCAGAAATGCCATCTGTGGAGATTTCAGTTTGCATTGAGACGAGTCGTGTCCCATCACAGTTCTGCTGTCACGGAGTAAAGGAAGCTTTACGTAACTACACAGGCTATGACCTGTTAAGCAGAAAATGATTGTGGTCCAGTGTAGTCACACTGCAGAATTCATATTATGTATTCATATTACTGTCTGAGGTTTCCTCCGCATTTGGAGTGTGCCGTGCCGTCGTCACGACGTCTTCGTAAATCCCCTCCGGAGCTGTTGCAGCAGTCAGTGTTTATCTAGGCTTATTTTTGTGGCCTCCAAACCTAAGTATGCAAACAGCAAGTATTCTGAATCCGTCAGCCATGAAATTACCAGCCTTCCTCATGTAGCTTACTCAGCAGCTTACTAAAAGTGGGCGCTGTAATATAAATGCTTAATTTTAAAGCCAGGCTGCTGTGGTCACTGTTGCGATAGATATTGTGTGAGTTGCCAGCCAAGCTTAATGAAAAATGAATGACAGTATGATCGAATAACATGACCTCAAACTGTATCTTTATTAATATAGAGCAAGATGCAGTTGAAACTTTCAAAGCAGCTTTGCTCTAAAAGTATAATGCATAAACAAACATCATTTAGGAATAGAATCTCTTTCAGATCATAAGTTTGGGTTTGAATTCTCCACGCTCCACAGGATGTTGAAATGGAATTTGAATAAGAATGACTTGAAGGGGAATTTAAAAAGTCACAAAGTAGAGAAATTTCACTAATCTAACAGTTTTTCTTTTATATTAAAACAAATAATTACATTGTTTATTTTTACTTCTGTACTGTAAAAACAATTAGCAAAGGTGCATGTTACATCATTACGGCAGAAGTTGGCGGGAAGTGACAAGTGAATTTATGAGCGAGTCATTGAAGTATTAATTCATTCAACTGATTTGCTTAAACTGATTGTAACGAAGTTCGTTGTTGTGGGAAGAAAGGAGGCGGGAACCGGCGAACATTCAAAAGACTTTAATTAAATGAATAAACAAAATGAAAGTAAATTGCGGGCAACCCCTCACGGATGACTGCCCGCACACCCATAACAAAACATAACGTAAATCCAGGCCTGGCCCTCTCTCTTCTTGCACTGTCTTCACTCCTCCTTTTATGCTCCTGTCATGCTCCTCCATGAGGCAAGACCGGTGTGGCACACAGCTGGCGCTCATCATCCTGATTCGCCACCGGCCCGCTCTCACGGTCCCTCGCCTCGCTGCTTGCCACACTGATTCATTCAGAAACAAATTAAGTTAAGGGGTGCATTCAAATATACATATTTCCCTACTATAGTAGGCGGAAAAAACTGTTTGTGAAAAGAGTACTATGTCTGAAATTTACAGTATTTATAAAACAGTTGACAGACAATACCTGGATGACCTACTACTTCTGATGAGATTCTGAAGCGGACATTCAGTGGACACGTTACCATCCCATGAGGCCATGGGAGAGGATTTATGAATGGCAGTGAAGCGACATAAATAATGTTGGTAGGTCACATTATAATGATGTACAAATTCACATTCATACTATATAGAGTATATAAAGTCTTAATTGAGTGAGTCACTGAATCATTCACTCAACGATTCAAAAGCACAATCCATTCAGTAACGCAAACGGCACTTGTGCATGTTACTAGGAGATGCAATTGTTGATACTGCTTTGTTTGGACCTTTTTTTCAAAACTGAAACTGGAAATATTATGTCTAAAATATAAGTTAGTCAAAATTAAAGCTACAGTCCGTAACTTTTTTGTGTTCAAGATTTACAAAAATTATATAAATGAGGATGTACAACATGAATCCACTTTCCAAACCGTGTTTTTGTCTTACCCTGATTCATTATGGTACACTTATAATAAGTGTTTATACTGGGACTATTTCAGTCCGGTCTGGTAGGCACCGTTGCTGAGGAGCACAGTCCCTGCGTGACTCGCCATAGACATAAACATAGAGAAGTAACTCTGGCTGCAGTGCTCTTCCGCAAGACGCGTGCAGTTCTGTTATTAACCGTTAGAGCGCAAAAAGTTACGGACTGCAGCTTTAACTTCATGTTTGTTTAACTCTTTCCCGCCATTGACGAGTTTTTCCAGCAATCCATGCTTTCACTGTTATACGGTAGGGGGCTCTATTACGCGGATACTGAAATAGTACATAATCTCTGGATCCAAACACAAGTGAAGAAGAAGCAGAAAAAAATGAGAGAATATTGCTTACGCACATGTAAGCCAACGTGATCAAACATTCAACAAAAATGTTCTGACTTTACAGAATGAAATGTCGAACCAACATAGAGGTATAGAACTTTTCAAGCTTTAATGTGAGTTGATAAGAATTCATTCTGAATCTGATCCAGACAAAGTCTTTGACAAAACACTATTTTCTCAGGCCATGTCTACACTAATACGTTTCCGTTTGAAAACGCATCTTTTTCTCTGCGTTTGGCCTTCCGTCCACACTGAGACAGCATTTTTATTAACGAAAACAACGTTTTTTGTAAACCTCTCCAAAGTGGATAAATCTGAAAGCGCTGTTTTCACATTGTAATGTGGACAATGAAAACAGAGGTATTTGAAAACGATGTTTAGTAATGTAATGCATATTTTACCGATAGATTATCGCTGTTTATACCGGTATTGTGCCTCAGCTTTTTGTGAATTTTTTTTTTTTTTTTTTATGGAACTTACCCACATTCAAGATTTGATAATAAAATGTGGTTTTGTTTAAAAGCTGAGGCTCTGTTCTTTCTTTGATATATTGTATGTTCAGATGCATTCATGCAACATAATATTCTGGGGTTATGAAAAGATGATAAAAATGCTTGTGCTGGCTGGCAACTTTAAAAAAATGCTGCTGGGGAACCACTTAAAAACAATATCATACTTGCATTTATGCTGTTGTGGTCTGAATATTAGTAAGGCTGAGTTATATTTTTTTTATATATCATGTATATCGCATTCAAATTTTTTGCACATTTCTTTCGGTTTAATTCTGAATGACGCGCTGCTATAATGTGAAGCCTTTCAGAGGTCTATCAGTATGCACAGTACACTATATGCTTGTATGATATACATGCACATACTGACCCACACAAGAGATAGCCTCACCTCATTATGGCCAGAGCTGGAAGCCTGCCAGAGAGTGCTCCTTTTCAATCTTCATCCTCCATCTCCTCTGTGATGGACAAGGAGGGCAGCTGACCCCCCTGCCCCACTTTGGAGAATGATGGGATCAGGGAGAAGTGTTCCCCTCCCCCTCCACAGCTCATGCATCACGCTTCCCCAGCAATGCCCCATTCTGCATAATCGCAAGCAGCACTTTGATTTGATGGGTTCCCGTAGCCACGCTTGGTGCTTCAAACAGGGAACCATGAAATCTGATCCACAAGTCAACGACATCCCCATCCCACCAAAGGTCCCCTCTGGGTTGCCCTGTTTAAACATGCAAAATGGGCTTCGTCCTGCCAAATGGCCTGTCACACAAATTTCTGCCTGTGTTTGTTTTGTCACATTTATTCTGGGTGCAACATTTTCTTGTTTAAGAGGATGGTTCCCTCAGGGTGGGATAGCTGTCCTCAAATAGGATCAAAAGCTTTAGGGTCAGATAATATTTTTTTATGGGTGACAAATTGGTGTGTGTGTTTTGGAAATGTCTCAAAAGAAAAAAAAATACTTTCTTGACATTTTTAGCCAAAGAATGATCTCATAATGATCTTGTATCCACCACACACATTAACTTAGATGTACTATAGACGAAATAGAACATTCATTAATTCTTTGTTGCTGTACTTGATAAATATTCTCCTTGTACCTTTCCACAGTTAGTGAATCAACTGCAATTAAAATGTAGGTATTTACAATGTGCTTAAAAGTCATAGAACATTTTAGGGTACGTTTACACTACAGCGATGTGTTAAAAACAGAAATGATTTTCAGTTGCGTTTTTTGGGTACAAATGAAAATGTTCTCAAAATGATCCCCGTTCACATGTTGTACGCATGCCAGACTAGTAGTTGGCGATGTCACTTTGTAAAGAAACATGCCTATGGGCTGAACATGTAATACGTATGTGCATGATATCACTGTTTTCACAAATTCGGCAATAACGGTATTGGTTTCATAAACTTTGAAATCCTATGTGTAAATGACATTCTTCTTTCAGACGAATACAATCAGAGTTATATTAAAAAAGTCCTGGCTCTTCTAAGCTTTATAATGGCAGTGAAATGTTGTTTCGTTTTTGAAGTCTATAAAAATGCATCTACACATCTTATAACTGCTCCACACGGCTCTGGTGGGTTAATAAAGGCCTTCTGAAGCGAAGTGGCACTTTTGTATATGTAAAATATCTATATTTAAAACTTTATAGACTAAAATAACGAATTTCCTGCGGATTGCCGTTCGCATCGATTTACAGCGAATGAGTAACCCTTGACCCTTGGACCCTTGACACATGGATATTGACAAATGCAGATGTGCAGAGGATATTTAACACCGGTCATGAATTAGAGTCTAAAACAATACTTTTTTTAAAGAGAAATGGCGGAAAATTCCGCGTCAAAACTTGCAATGCTTCTATGCATCGCGTCAGGGGTTGCTCTTTTGCCGTAAGTCGAATTGCGTATGGCTTTCCACTGGAAGTTAGTTATTTTAGACTATAAAGTTTTTAATATGGATATTTTTCTTACACAAATGGCCTTTATTAATGGATTTCAAAAACGACACAATAATTCACTGCCATTATCACTTGGAGTTTTCATTTTTGGGTGAACTAACCCTTTAAGTTATGGAAATTTTGCTTTCCTAGCATTCTTTGAATATTCAAAATATGTTTTAAGAATTTGTTTTCCTTGGCTATACAAAGTTTTGGAAAATATTAGCAGAACACGCACATTGCTTAAATCATTGATACAGCTTCCAACTACAGAAAAAAATGCTTTCATTGAGGGAAAATTTACCCTCAAATTACCTTTCTCTTGCCATTCCTACTGGCTTTGAGAAGAAGACATCTAGTACAGTCATTCCCAAACTAGTGGTCTGTGAGGGTACTGCAAGTGGTCCGTGGAAAGGCAAAAAAAAAAAAAAAGGAAATTTACCAAAAAAGTAAAAAGAATATGTAGGCCTATATTGATATAACAGTTGTATTAAATTGTCAAGTTATTGTGCGATTACTAAAATAGGCTAGTGGCGCTCGGCCATGACGTTCAAGTTCAGTGCCGTTATGGATCGGTGGATAGCAACAGGTTCTCTGAAGAGAAAAGAGACAAGAGGCAGAAGTTACAAAAAATGAAGATATTGACAGTGAGCCTGATGCATCTATGAGCCAGATTCATCATTAAAAAAAAACAAAGAAAAGGAGGGTGAATAGAAAATACTGCAAAAGCTATTTAGCATTAGGTTTCAGCTACACCGGCCCGAGATTATGCCCTCGGGCGCTTGAGTAAATAAATAAATAAAATATGTGGCAGCCGTTGTGTGCAGTAAACTTTCTTTTAACAAGCCTGTTGTACTGATGTGATGACTAGTTATAGTTTTAGTGCTAGTTAGCCTATTTAGAGGTGCGGATTAATTCAGGTATGACTGTGTAGACATATTTTTTTTATGTGTGTTATGAGGTGGTCCGCAAATTTTTTTGATTACAAATAGTGGTCCACACACACAAAAGTTTGAAAACCCCTGATCTAGTAAATACATCTAGGTGATGACTTTATAATAGTCCGATATTTTACGATATTTAATTAAGGTTACTCTTAGTAAGTAATTAGTAATTAGTAATTCAAGTACTGGAATGTATTTGAAAGCAACCCTCCCATTCTGTTTGTGATCCATGTTGAGATAAAATGGGCAATTATCCAATAGCTAAACAATATTGACATTTCCAATACTCTCCAATTAGTATGCAATTTTTTCACTGCATGATGTGAAGACACAATAAAGGAGAAAGGAACAAAAGGCCTCATTCATTTACTTTTACAGCATTTATAGGTCAAATCATTTTGACATACAGTAAAATATTTTTACCATTTCATGTTAATATTATATAAGTGTAAATTAAGTTTAATCTATTATAAACAACATTCATTAACAATAAACAATTTTTATAAGTAAACATTAACCTAAATTAATAAATGCTTTATAAATATACACTTGCATTCAAAAGGTTAGGGTCAGTAAGATTATTATTATTATTATTATTATTATTATTATTATTATTATTATTATTATTATTATTTTATTTTTTTAAAGAATTAAGTGAGTTTGTGTTCGGTAAATCTTTTATGCTCACCAAGGCTGCATGTATTTGATAAAAAATAGATATTATTACAATTTAAAATAACTCTTTTCTATTTTAATATATTTTAAAATGTAATTTACTGGCAAAGCTGAATTTTCAGCATCATTACTCCAGTCATCAGTGATACATGATCCTTCAGAAATCATTCTAATATGCTGATTTGAAGCTCAAGAAACATTTATTATTAATGTTGAAAACGTTATTTTTTTTAAAAAACTTTTTAACTTTTTGTACTTTTTTCAGAATTTCAGGATAGAACGTTCAAAACAATAGTATACATTATATAATGTCTTTACTGTCAATTTTGATCAATTCAATGTGTCCTTGTTGAATAAATAAAATGTAAGCTTTACTGTTAAGTATTTTAAAAGATGAGGTAAGAGAGAGATTTCTTTCTTTTTACATCAACAAATGCATGCAACACCTTTCATTTCTCATGCTCTTCAATGGGCTGATTCGCACCACCCTGTCCAGATCTGCCTGACCTGCTATGATGGACTTTGAGCTGAGCTTTGAAGAGCAATTAGCAATTAGATCAAAGAGGCGGGAGAGTGTTACAGCATTTCAGCCTCACAGGAAAAAAATGAAATAAAAGGTCTGGTTTTCACAGGATTAAATATAGCCCTGAACAGGTGTTCCTGAGACTGGGGCCTCTTGATGTATTGGCGTCTCTGGCTCTTGCAGGGTTGAGAGGATAAGACTCCCCTGCTTGATGCTCGAGTGAGAAAACAACCCCAAAAGACTGGAATGTTGAGCCCCACTGTGCCTAATTGATTGGAATTCTGTTGACCATGTGTGTCTACATTGGGCCGGCTGAAATAAGCCGTGTTAAATCACATTCCAGGGGCTGTGTCAGCCCAAGGCTTTGTACAGGCTACAGCATCTGGAAACGAGCATTCCCAATGCTCACGATGAGACTCCGTTTAAAAGGTTCGGCTGCCGTAAAGGTGATGTCAAAGAATACAAGAGAATACAGGTGAACTATTCATGTTGCCAGGGTGAATAGGCTGCTCATGTCAAGAGGGTTTCAACGTATTTTTGTTTGAAAAACCCAGTGGCAATTTTTTCATTGACATTACTGAAAAGATTAGTCATTCTTTAGAGATACAGACTCAATCCATTCCTCTTTGTATTCAGTTGTATTATTAAGTCTTTAGTAAAATAAATAACATATAGATAAAATATAGCTTTAAGACGTTTAATCAACAATCACATAGATAGATAGATGGATGGATGGATGGATGGATGGATGGATGGATGGATGGATGGATGGATGGATGGATGGATGGATGGATGGATGGATGGATGGATGGATGGATAGATTAGATAGATAGATAGATAGATAGATAGATAGATAGATAGATAGATAGATAGATAGATAGATAGATAGATAGATAGATAGATAGATAGATAGATAGGAAACACTCTTCTCCCATAACCGTTGCGTCTGAAAGTGTAATTCCTACAAATACATATGCAATAAGGTCAGCCACAAAACAAAAACAAAAAAAAGTGTTTTTAGTAAATCTTTTTTTAACGCCAAAAGAGGGTTTTATGTTGGTGGAAGCTAGCTGTTAGTAAATCTGGCCCTATTTGTCACTTTTGATCAATGTTGTGTCCTTGCTGAGTGAAAATATTAATTTCTTTTTTTTTTTTTATCCTAGAGTATCAAAATAAATTACCCCAGGTTTTAAAATGAATCACAAAGACACACCACCCATAATCACATATAGAGTGGCTACATCTGACATCGCATACTTCATTCTAAAAAATGCTGGCTTGTTTTAACCCAATGTTAGTGATTGGGTTGTTTTAAGCAAATATTTAACCCAACCACAGGGTTAAAACAACCCAATCACTGGGTTAGTCCATATTTGACCCAACATTGGGTTGTTTTTTACCCAGAATTTTTTAAGTGTTCCCTACTGTATAGTAGGCCAGGATTCTTCAAATCCGGCCCTGTATGGCCAAACTATCCTTCAGAGTTTAGATCAGACCCTGATCAAACTCACCAACCTGCAATTGTCTAGTACTCTGAAGCCCTTGATTAGCTTGTTTAGGTGTGTTTGATTAGGTCTGGAACTAAAGTCTGCAGGGCAGTGGCCCTCTATAGAACCAGATTTGAGGAACCCTAGCAGGCGTAAAACAATATGCGACAAAAGAAGTATGTCCGAATTCACAGTACTCATAAAACAGTAGGCAAAACGCTTTTGGATGACCTACTACTTCCGACAAAATTCAGATGTGTGCATTCGATGAACACTTTACTATCCAATGATTTGTTAATGGCAGTTAAGCAACACAACTGATGCTGGTAGGTCACATGATAATGACAGCAATGGGAATATTCATACTTCACGCATGCATACTACATAGAAAATATCTTTTTAGCCCTCACAAAGTTTCCGCATGTACCTTTAATGACCAATTTGTATTACCTTCTGAATAGCGCCTATCAATCTAATTCTGTTGACCATACATATTATTTGCTATTTGCTTTGCCAATCAAATTTGAGCACTGGAACTAACTGTTGCGTAATCAAATCATGTACTCAGATCAGTGAAAAAAAATGAATTAAATATTACGATTTATGCCAATTGCTCTGTAGAAAAAATAAGAAATCTGCTGTTTCATTGACGTGTCTCTGTCTCGCAGCAAAATATACTCACACTCCCCTCCCCCATCCTGTCTGCGGTTACAGACTGTGAATGTTTCTTTCTTTTTTAAAGTTGTCAAGGGAAAATGATTCACTAATCAAAGGTCTAGCCTTTGTTCCCTGGCAATTTTGTCCTAGCAGCCTTTGCATTTGGGTAACGTTACATAAACAAGCTTCCCAGTTCAATTTTGGCCACGATCATAAAAGTAGGTCAGTGATAATCTTGCGCTGTTATGACACAACATATTTCCTGTGGCCATGATAACGCTAGTTGAAGCCAAGAATATATCACAGAAACATTGTTTATTGATGCGTACAGTTCCTTTATTTGGTGACGTCCCATCATATATCAAAATGATGCAATGCACTTTGGTGAAGCTTCAAGGTCGATGCCAGAATCGCATGCATTTGTACTCATAACTTAGGTGCATATTTGAACTGTCACATGGGGTTTTAGAAAACGTACTGCCTGTTTTATCTGCAAATTATGGTCGCTATAAAGTAACTGATCTTGCACCCTGAGGCGATTCACCCGCCACAGGATTATTGGACTAGTCAAAATGATACCACATGTAAAACGTGAAGGTCAGGAGGTATAAGTCCAGCTTTCTGAAACAAAAGCTTCATGCTTTTCATCTTATGTTTTCCAATCCATACCTATTCCTTAAACAAAGGTGATATGCTTTTAGTAGATAGCTGGTCTGAGAGCAACAGAGTAATATACAAACCAATGATGATGTCAGCTTGTTATTGACTTTCCAAGTCTGAATGACTGAGCAAAGGAGAGGGGGTGGGGTGGAATCTATTGCAGGCAATGCCCAGCCAGGCAAAAATGAGTTGACAAGCCAGTGTGGGGGATGGGTGGGATTCTGCAGAGTCTCACAGCCCCAGACATCATCTCTAACTGTAGCTGTGCTGCTTTCTCTAGTTTACAGCGCGCTCGCCCCATTTTTCTGATGTAAACTGAATTAGGACGGCAAGGAGGGGCCGCCATCGCAGTCGACAGAGGAATATATTAGCATTTTCAATGGCGGGAAGTACGTTTTGACTTCCAGAACATGCATTGTTTGAATTCTGAAGAAAGTAGGGGGTAAAAACGGAAAAATCTGGGTTTAAAAAGTGGAGAATTATGCAAGGTTTTTCAACAGGAAATACTTTTCAGTGTCTGCCAAAACCGCAGGCCTGCCTGAGACAGTATAAATAACAGGAGGGAAGGGGTGGGGAAGCTTTTACATTTGTGCCCAGCCCCCACCACGCCACACACACACACACACACACAGAAATACGCTAATGGTGCTCGGTAAAATATTACACATACCAGCCATTATGAGTAACTTATGGCGGATGGGGGTGTAATTCTTTCTGCAATATTAATGCGATATATCTCAGAAATGGGACATTTGAGCGTTTGAGTGGATTTTTTGTTTATGACGCTGTATTACTGCCATTTTGAGGGGAAATAACTGCAGCGACTACTGCAGTAACAGCATGTGCTGAAACATTAAAAATATCAATTATAGGGAAAATATTGTTATTAATTTATGTTTGATATAAATAAAAAATATATTTATAAAGAGGATTAATTTCTACAGGAATTAGTCGCAATACCAGAAATGCAGATATGTTTTGTTTGTGTGTGTATACCTAATATGTCTTAAATATATTTGTAATTATATATATATATATATATATATATATATATATATATATTATTTGTGATTAATCGCATATAACATAAAAGTTTTTGTTTACATAATACGTGTGTGTGTGTGTGTGTGTGTGTGTATATAGCCTATATTATAATTTATTTACTGTATATACATTTTGTGTGTGTGTGTGTGTGTGTGTGTGGACTGGTAATCCCTACGGTATGGGGACAAAATGTCCCCACAATGATGGCAATATCCAAAATCCTTGTCTTTGTGGGGACATTTTTTGGTCCCCATGAGGAAAACAGGTCATAAATCACACTAAGTGATGTTTTTTGAGAAAGTAAAAATGCAGCATGTCTCCTGTGATGGGTAGGTTTAGGGGCAGGGGGCAGTGTAGTGGGATAGAAAATACGGTTTGTACAGTATAAAATGCATTACGCCTATGGAATGTCCCCATAAAACATGGAAACACAACATGTGTGTGTGTGTGTGTGTGTGTGTGTGTGTGTGTGTGTGTGTGTGTGTGTGTGTGTGTGTGTGTGTGTGTGTGTGTGTGTGTGTGTGTGTGTGTGTGTGTGTGTGTGTGTGTCTATACACACACACACACATACAAAATGCATATACAGTAAATATAATAAATTATAATATAGGCTATATACACACACACACATGTATTATGTAAACAAAAACTTTTATGTTATATGCGATTAATCGACTTGACAGCACATATGTGTGTGTGTAAAAGTGATTATGAATTATTTATTATAAAATGTATTTGTGTAAGAGAGAGAATTTTCTTGTGGTGCCCCCATCAGCACTTGGTGCCCTATGCGCAGTGCGCGATGCATGAACTAACCCTGCTGCTCAATACATTTATTACTCTACTTGTTAATGTTTGTTAACGTTAGTTAATACAAACACATCTGTTCATTGTTTGTTCATGTTAATTCACAGTGCATTACCTAGTGTTAACAAATAGACCATTAGATTTTAATAATGTATTAGTAAATGTTACAATTAACATTAACAATGATTAATAATAATAAATGCTGTATAAGTGCAGTTCATTATAGTTTGTGTTAACTACTGAAAACGTATTGTAAAGTGTTTCTAAAAACAGTGAATAATAAAGTGCAATGCTTGCATTATATTTTGTCGGTGATGTCAGATCGTGTGTCCAATCAAACTATAGTTTGGCACAAATCTAGTTTGGTCATAGCACATTTAAACAAAGACTGTGTAGCATCTTTGAAAACCATGTACGAAACAAAACCAAAGTAAAGGGAAATACTACCTAGACTAAAGTAAATACAGGTTTGTGATGCCTACATGTGTTTTGTGTGGTAAATTATAGGCTGAAGAGAGCATACAACCAAAATGTAGAAACAAAAATCAATTTCAAATATTAATAATTTGCTACAAGCTACAAGGTTGTTAATCCATGTTTTTTGCTTCTGCTGAAGCCGTCATCCCAGATGATTTCATCTTATTTTTATAATAAAAATATTGTTGTTTTAACTTTAAAAAGCAAGTAACCTGGTTGCCTTACAATTTAGTTCATTTAAATAAAAAATTTGAGTTAATACTATGAGGGAATTAGTTTAATAAATAGAAACTCAAAATATTATTGTATCTGAACCACACATTGTTTACTTATTTGCAATAAATCAGTAGTTGTATCACCATTTGTCCTGAGGATCACTACAGTAAGGTGCACTGTAGTATAGTATAGTAAAAGTATAGTAAAAGTATTTACATTACATTAGTTTATTTAAAATATAATTGCCTTTTAAAGCAAAGAGAGGTTGTCAGTGTTCTAGAGAACTACAAGAGAGTGATTCTTGTGTCAAAGTACCATACAAATCTTATCTTTGTTAGTATTTTGTCTCCATGATAATGAACCACAATTCTCAAAATAACAGCGTACGGTATCTAATTCCCAGCATGTTCTTTTGTTTTAATGTGCTTATGTTATGTCTGCTGTAAAATGTTCACATTTGTAGTTTTTACCTCCCAGGGATTTAATTTAGTATTTTAAAATCGATTTTGATGCCCTTGGCAAAGTACAATCCTAAAAAAATGACGCTTTTTTTTTTTTTTTAGCAGGTGAATTTGAGCCAAATAAAGTACTATTCCTATTGTAGACTTTTTTTTATAAAACTGTTAATTAACCTGTCAGTGTGCTTTGGCCCTGGACAGACTACAACTAGTCAAATACTGACTTTTGGCACCTTCTAAACCCATAATCAGGCTTGTGCGAGGAGCCTTTTTGTCCCATGGTGACAAGCTTTCATTGCTTTTACATTTCCACTGGGCAACAACTAGTTTGCGGGGGAAAGAACACACCACGCACACACCTTTTACCAAAACAGCCTTTCTGATCCAAACATGCATTTTAATTATAGATGCTCCTGGGCAGCACACCCACACACATACAGATTTGTTTAATATTCACTAATCTCTCCTGCCTTTGCCTCCCACGTTGTATACACTAATGGCCACTGAAGCCTGCAGTCCCTGAGCCAGATCCCTGCTCTAAACACTGACACCCATCCTCTCCCTGCTTTGTTTCCAACAGCTCACCGAGGAGTTTCTTTTGTGCCACGCTCCGAACAATCGCTCTTGATCCGGCCTCCCTGTCTTTCTCTCCTCCTGAATCCGCTGAAATTTATCAGTGTCCCCTGTGAGGGAGGACCAGATGGCTGCCCTGCTCTTGTTTTCAATGCTTCGGATGCAGCTTTGTTTGTTAGCACAGCCATTGAAACCTCAGCCATGGGAGAGAGTCCCAGTCTCCATCTTGTTGTCTGCAGCTCCACAGCTGGATCCATGATTGACCAATTATATTTTATGATGCCGAAAGTGTATGCGGTTGTTTAGAATTGATGTTTTGGAGAACATACAATTAATATTACTTAGAAATTGTAAGAAATATTAATTATTATTGTATTTAGTTTATATCTAATCAGTGTTTACTGATAAAAAGAGTATTGGAGGATGAATATCCAATTTAAAAACCTAATTGAGTTCAGTATGGATTGGATGGATGAAGACCCGACCCTTCAAAAAAAAAAAAAAAATGGGGAAATATTTTTATATTTAATTTCCCACAAATTAATTTTCAAATATTTTTACAGTATTTGAAAAGTATTGCGTTATTTTACCTCATGCTGCTGAATCAATATTCTCTTGGTAAGAATCAATCACTGGGTCTAAATATGCCTTCCATACTATATATTAGTCAAAAAACAGTTTGTGATTCATAAAACAGCAGACGAAATAGTGGATGACCTACAAAAAGGGTTTTTTCACAACAATGTCATTTGAATAACCATTTTGGGTTTCCCCAAAGAACCCTCTTTTTTTCGTTGTGAAGAACATCTTAATAATCTAAAAAAAACTGTTTCCACTATATAATGAACCTTTTGTGCAATGAAAAAGGTTTCATGTATGTTAAAGTTTCTTCATGGAACCATTAATGTCAATAGAGTGCAACAGTTGGGTTCCGGAAGTAAAAACTATATTCATTTTCTCCATAAGGAAATCGATTTTGAACACTTAAAACCTTAAAAACCGACCTACTGTGAGCTACAAGGTTCTTAATCCATGTTATTTGCTTCTGCTGAAGCCGTCATCCCGTATTATTTCATTTTATTTTTAAAATAATCACGTTTAACAGTATAATTCCTGGTGAAAACTACATTACCCATGATGCTGTGCAGAAACTAACACAAATCAGAGTCGAAAAAAGCAACACACTCTTAAAAAAGCTCTTTTTCTCCGCCTACTCCCTTGAAGTCAGTCTCCCTACACTTTACTATCCCATGAGGCCACGGGAGAGGATTTGTGAATGGCAGTGATGCTTTGCAACTGACACTGTAGGTCACATGACAGTGACAACATGGTGGATGTAGTACGTCCAACTTTCATACAAATTCATACAATATAATTAATTTTTTCAACGGTCGCGAAGCAGGTTTCAAATAAAATGCAGTACCAAAATATACAGTGTGCGATTTCTGACGCATCGAATGTTTTTTAAGCTGAGGATTCAGTTAAACAGCCAAATTTCCTCATGTAGTATAAAATGTTTTTTTGTTTTTTTTTGTGATAAACAGATGTTTCAAAGGAAAAGAGAAAAGCAAAAGGAAAAGAGAAGGTAGGAGGAGAGTCCTTCTGTTCAAGGCTTTTACACACTTCGAGGTTTGATAAGATTACAGCCAAACAGACACAAACGCTCCACCCTAAACACTGTGATTGTGAAGGACACAGAAGGAGAGTAAGAAGTGTGTGTCAACAGGGCCAAAGAACACAACGGCTGTATTTAAAACCAGCCTTTCTGGCCAGTGACTCAATGACTTAACAGACAGAGTTTTTGTATAAAACTTCCGAGGCGCCATAACGTCATGTGTAGTGATCTACAACAAATTCAAATCAGCTCTAGAAATTACCAACTGAAGATTCGATGGCTACAAGTTACATTTAAGGTGTAAAAAACTGATATGTATTATTATTTTTTCCTCTAACCACAGGAACTGTCTGCGCTGCAAAAACCATCCAGATGAAGGCAACTTAAAGCCTTTCTCTGTGTACTGCCAGCATTTTTCAGACATGGCCAACATGATTGCTATGGCAACCAAATTAATTTTACATCTGGTCACATGATTACTCGAATAATCATATAATCATGACATTTATTTTGGAGGCAACCGCACCCCTCCCCATCCCATATACCACATAACAAGGATTAATGCTGTGTTCATGTCTTGAATTACTGTAATCACGAGATTCTACTCAGAGCTGTTCACATTCTCAGACTTCGAAATTATTTGTTACTATGGCAACACTCATAATGCCAAAATGGATCCATCTGCAGCTTTGTTGTTGATGACAGCTAAATATTTAATCACTACATTTTGTTAGTTCACCTCCAAATGTTTGTGCAACATGTTTAAGAACGAAAAAGCACACCAGGTAATAGTGGTTATAATACAATAGTACATAAAACAGAAATGTGTGTACCGGACAACCTTTAACTGTTAAATTGCTAGCATTTTGGCTATTTTACATGACGTCACAATGGTCAAGTTAAGTATTAATCATGATTCAAATATAATTAATTTAGCGTTTAGCATAAGCTTTTTTATTTGTTGACATTTCAAGAACATGTAATTATGCTAATTCCGACATACCAAAAAGCTGCCTTGACATTCCAGCGAAATTATCGTTAAAAATATAGAAAAAATTAATAATTTCAGCTATTGCAGTACAAGTAGCAAGTACATGAAAACAAATAACTTGAATCGTCATTGTGAGTGTGACTACAAAAATGGCACATTAAGACAACATTACATATTTAAGTAAAATATTATACGAAAAAAAAAATGTAAACACCACAAAATCCCAATATATCGTAACGTAGCACAATACTGTTTGGTAGAATACTTTTTATTGTATTATTACAATATACAAATCACGCCATATTTGAGTCAGAAATAATCACGTAGAAAATGTGAGGGATAATACTCGCTTAAATTATACACCTCTGTCGCAGTTCAGGGTAAAATCCCGATTGAGATGGAACGAACTGGCATGTTATTGCGATATTCCTCCTTCAGTTTTAACAAAGCTGCAGAGACAACCGCCCAGGCCTCCCCCATTTTCGCCTGGAAAGTCAACTCTCCAGTGTTTGAGTGTCTGAAGCCGTTGGCTGCTCCTGAACCGTTTGGCTCTTTCTCCACTAGCAAACAGCCCCACAATGTACCTCAATCGCTCTTAAATCTATTTTTAAACGATTTTATTCCGCTCTACGCCGCTGCGAACGGGACCGGACGCTTGTTTGGGAATTTATCTGACGATCTGCCGCCTCAAAGCAGCTTTATAACGCTTTGTTTGAGCACTATTTGACAAAATAGTCGAGGAGGAGGAAATTCCACACAAGCATTGAAAGGCAGTCCTCGCGCTCATCCGGGTATTAAAGTGAGTGTTTTCTTCATTTTTACTCGTTATATCGATAATATAGCGGCATATGTACGTTTCTGTACCTCTGTGTGTTTTTAATAATAATATATACTGGTGTATAATTCGGCAAGGGCATTTCTTTTGGAGGATCTGGCTGGGTGGGGGATGGGCAGCAGAGTGTGTGTGTGTGTGTGTGCGCGCGTAAATGCAGCACCACTTCAGATTGTTTGGTAGTTTAGATGTGTGCAAAACATAATTTCACGAGACATTGCTATCTAATTATGACATTATTTAAAATGATTTATGCATTACATTTTAACTATTTGCATCTGATGCTATGTTAATTATTGGTGTATTTTAAACTAATTTGATATTAGCTATTTTAACATGTATTCTGATGTGCATCATCAATTCTACCAAGCTAATGTTCTCATAAATACACTTCTATTATTCTGCAAAAGTGATGCACCTCCTGAAAACACTTGTGATGGTTTGTAAGATACAGTCTTTTGTTCTTTATATAAACACATAGTATTTGGACATAATGTAAATTATAATCAATGTTTATAATAAGACTAGGTGAAGATTAGCACGAGCACATGACAGTGTTGTGGGCAATGCACTAACTATAAGAGTGGGGGAGGGGAGCTCAACTCACATTCAGTGTTTAGACAAACAAGAGTGTGTGTTGAATGACATGATCATGAATTTATAATTATTTACACGTAAAGTGATATTTTTCAGTATGCACACATACTATTGACACTGTCATTTTCAAATCATGCAATGCATATGACAACAAATGACTCCAAAATATGCCATGACTTGTGGATTATGTCTTATATTAGTCATTTAAAGAGTACAGTTGTATTTTGAGTGTACAATGCTGGTCTATGTATATAAGAACAATGTGTGTGTGCTTGTGATATTTGGATCATAGTGTTCAGTCTACTGTGGGGGTGGGGAGCTCTGTAATGTGTGTGTGTGTGTTTCTCTGTGTGTGTGTGTAATCTGAAGGCCATGTGTGTCGGGAAACTCCCATTGTAATTGCTCACATGTAACATATTTAGATCACCAACCCCTAAAGTCATTTAGTAATGTGTGTTAGGTTAACCTAGCTAATTTGTACACAGCCTCCTCCGAAAATATGCCTATAATTAATGACATGCAGTAAAAATACAAATAAAGCATTTCAAATTATAAGGACATTCTGTCTTAGATTCTCAGAGTATATTTTGAGCCTCTCAGTCTTTGTTTGAAATCTGCGTCTCTCTCTAAGTGGAAGAGTGGCACGGTTATGTAACTTGTGCCTGAGAGTGGATTGAAGCAAGATGTGGGGGATGGGACAGACAGATCTGATCTATTGCGCTTTTTTCCCTCTCTTCCCTCCCCCCCTCTCCCTCGTGGAGCAGAATCGCAGTGGGCCAGCCGACGTGTTGAAACGTGACGTTTGTGTCTGTGCTCTGTTGCGGTGCCGTTGACCCTGTTTCTCTTGAGCCTCAAGGTTGAGATGAGATGGGCAGATGGTGGTGTGAGCTTGAAAATGCCTGCCCGTGGTCTGTGCTTTCTTGAACAAGGCCTGTGTTGTTTTCTGCAAGGTCACTGAGGAACACTGTTGCTGTAAATGTCTAGTTATGCGATTCGATACAGTATAATACTGTAATTGATCATAAACCGACTGATAACACTTTGAAGCTGTGTTTTAGCAGTTAGTCACACACAGTAATTGCATCAAACACGCAGCAACACACTAGTTAGTAAACAACCTCAATTTGGCATTATCTCTTTGGTTTCTATTAGAGATGCACTAATCGACCTGGGACTGGAATTGGAAGATTTTCTGCATGCCCGGACCGATGACCGGCCTAGGCAGTCTCACGCCTTTCCGATTCTGAGCCTGCGCAACAGGCAATAACGTCAATCGTGCGTTCTCACTCTCTTCTCTGGGACGGCCGCCTTTTCTCACTCACAAGTCTCATTCGCTCCGGTTAAATAGTGCTTGTATTGCGGATAATTTTACTAATTCCTGCAGGTTTTGCACTCACACCAAAAGCGCACATACTGATCTAGCACACATAAAGCCGCCTCTCAAACAGCTTGTGAATCGCAAGTACAAAAATGAGAGGCTTACTGCGCTTAAACAATCAAATACACATACAATGAAGTAAAAATGCATGTTTTGGCCAGTAGGTCAGTTCTGGAACCTAAATGGTTGAGAAAGATAACACATGTTGTGTAACAGTATACTGGATCTGTGCATAAACTCTTAAAGTGACAGCAGCCTAATAAACCTGCTGCTGTCTGTCATGTCATTCAAAGAACGAAAGACAGAAAATCACTCTCTGCTCTTGACTGAATAACTTTATTTTTTTGCTTTTGAATACTGTAGTAGTTCTTACCTGGATACTAACCTACTGTTAGGCCCACCTGAAACATTAAAATCTGTGTTTATTTGATATCTCTCTTTATTCTATTGCATTTATTTCTGCTGTTGTTTGCAATTTGTTTTTGTTCTTATTTTATTACAGACTTTTTACTTTTTTTAAATGAAAATACGATTTTGCATTGAAGAAAAGTAGAAAATCGGAATCTGCAAAAATCAGTACCGGCAGGTCACACTTACAAAAAAATTGGAAATCCGAAAGGTCCAGGACACTTGCAATCGGTGCATTTCTGGTTTCTATTCACATTTGTCCAACTGTATGGTTTGTGGCCTGGTGTCAGATCTGTCAATGACATGCTGTGTTTGAAGTAACACTGTACTTCACTTTTTAAATACAGAAGTAAGCTTTAGCCTGTGAATGTGTGAGACTGAACCATTAGCCGCTATCGGGAAAATAACTAGAAGAAGGACAAAGCACAGTAAACGATTACACTATTTGCTCTACTAACCAGCCTGTTTATGGTCCTGATAATAAAAGAATATAATATGATGACAAATATCAGTTTGCAATAGGGCTGGGCGATAAATAGATTTTATCTATTAATTTGAATGTGTAGTCTACGTCGATTTGTTTGAATGAAAAACAGTTTTCTCTTTAACATCTGCCAACGCTCCCCTCTGAGAACACGTAATGGCTCAGCCCTCCAAACAACATGGACAGTGTCATCTTTACAACATACAATATCATTCGTAATTGGTTCGGTTTTCCGCCGTTAGTCGCAGAACAAACAATACCCCGCTGAAAAGTTTGTTTATAGTCTGAACGGAACCGCGCTACCCGGGAACTCATTTGAGCTGCGCGGACAATCAGCGATCTCTGGGAGATCCAGTGAGAAAGTGTTTAAAATCACCACAGAATTTATAATATCGCTACTCTGAGATCTAGTGGAAGCATTCGGCACAGAATTGTGTTATAAACCACAGATATCAGATTAAACAGCGCTGACGTGGAAACCAGGAGAAACATTGAGACAACATGAGCGAAGATCAGGAGTTTCAGTCACAGAATCACCAACATTCACCACATGGTTTTAATGTTGTTGTCATTATTCATCTCAGGGTTCGTACAACCTTTTGAGATTGAAATTCAAGCACTTTTCAAGAGCTTCACACTTTCTCAAAGCTCTAAATATTATCCAATTTTAATGTTATTTTGAATGTGATGATTTGTCAAACTGAAAGACAAATTTGCATTTGCAAAATTTGCAAACAAAAGACTGTGTTTTTGTGACGGCTAAAATAAATGGAAGCGACTGACACCGGAAGCCCTTGCACAGGTTAAAATGGCCATGTCTGCTCTTATGTGGATACTGTAGAATGCGAATTAGTCACAAAATAGTGGATGAGTATGCTTTTATATTTTATTTATTTTAATTTTTGGTTTGTAAAAACTGACAGGGAATTTTAGTAAACATATCAAACTTTATAATAAAACAAAAGCTAATTCTTTACAACTTCCAAATTCATAAACGTTTATTAAAATGTAGGTGTTAAAGACACAACAGGGCTTTTCAATCTGCACTTAACCCTGGGTTATCGCTGTTCTAAATCCTTTTCTTAACCCTGGTTTGAATTTATTATTTTAGAAGCGCGGTTAGCACTGCTTTTTTCCCGGGGTAATGAAACAGGAGCAGGGTTAGTACCACTTTTGTGCTGTTAACCCCACGTTGCAGTACCAACCGTGTACAGTGTGAAATGATGCGGTGTTGCAATGTTATGAATAGATGCCTAAAATAACCGACAACCAATCGTGTCAGGTGCGCCTCATATTCCCATGCTCACGGAAACACTGCACATTGCATATAAGCAGTCAGAGTAGTTTCAGTGTTTGTGAAAGAAAATGTCAAACGGCGGTGGGAAATGGGTCAATTGGAGTGAAGAAGAGACTGTTTCATTCTTACCATTATAGTCTGAAAAGTCCATTCAGAAAACAACTTGATAGTACAGTCGGCAATGTGTAATATGATGGGCAGGTCGTTCAAATCTGCGAAACTGACATTGCAAATATGCAAATAAGGACATTAACCCAGGGTACAGTGTGAAACGTCAACATATGAATACCCAGTATTAACTGTTAACCCTGGGTGAAGTATGAGCAGTGTGAAACATGCAGCAAGAAAACTCAGGATTCTGTTTATCCTGGGTTTAGAATAACCCAGGGTTAATTATTTCAAGTGTGAGAAGCCCTAATGGTTGGCCAAAAAAGTGTTTTTATAGTCATCTTTCTTACATCCACATGCGCTACGATTGATGTCTTTTGCTGTTGCATCAGGTCTCAATGTTTTTGAACATGCACCATGAGTGTTGTGTTTTAAGTTAGGATCAATGACCCCTAAGACCCCCATGCGTTCTGTGCCATCCAGTTAAAGCCAGCTCAATAGTTCAGGGCTTTCCTATGACTGATTTGTCAACTAGTTATTCGGATGACTCATTTATAGTTGTTTTAGAAAATATATGAATGCGTAGTATACATTTATGTAAATATGTATAAAATTATTTGATTTGTTTTTAATTTCAAACAGCTCATCTAATAATAAGGTAATCCAGGCTGACATTTCTCAGGGGAATCAGCCACTGAATGGCTTACTTATAGTTGTCTTTAAATATATGAATTTCGTATAAAAGGCAGTATAAAAAATGGCATTACCTTTAAAGTAAGTGCAGTTTAAATGGAATTTGACACCTAATCTGATGAAGCCATTTTCAGCACCTCGTCTATCTGGGTTATCATGGCTCATGTTGTGGATCTGTGTGTGTGCTTTTTGGGGGGAAGTGGCGTCCCGCTGTAAGACGTGCAGGGCGGTCCCTGGTGTGATTGACTTCACCATGGTCAGCTTCCCTCTGTGAATGATTCCCAGAAACGGCTTGCTGACTAAATTTAGATATCAGTTACAGCGAGTTCAGATGTGCTGTTATACATAGTTTTGCAGTGTTGTGAAAACATAAAAAAGCACAGCACATTTCATAATTCAGGCTGAGGAGGAATACAGTCTGAAGGATAAGTTTAATGACATGCAGGGCTGCATATTGAATAAATAGTTACAGTATAATACTACAACTACTACTACATAATAATAATAATAATAATAATACTTTTTTATTGCTAGAACTAGGGCTGCACGATTAATAAAATTTGTAATTGTGATTTAAAAATAAAAGTAGTAAAAATAATAATAATACCTAAACGTTGCATTTGTTGTGCAACTACAGCTCAGGCATGACATAAGCCTTTACTGTCTTCTTGGAAGGCTTTGTGGCTTTTGTAAGAGGCAAAAATTAGAGGACAGGGAGGTAACTTGGAACAAGAACAAGAGTCCATATTAGAGATCACGGATCAGCTCTAACGTCACCGAATCCGCTGTTAAAACAAACCATCCACCCGCACACGATTTTCTCTGATTTAGATTGCACCTGATTGTTACATTACAATTATTCAAATTCTCAGTGTCAAGCGTGATGCTATCATATTATATAATACACTGAAGTAGGTTGTTTAAAAAAAAAAACGTATTTGGCGAAATTACATTTCTTATGGTGCTTTTCCATTACACTGTACCAGCTCGACTCGCCTTTGTTTGGTTTTCCACTGTGGAAAAGTTGTACCTGTACCTGCTTCCAGGTACTTTTTTTCGTATCACCTCCGGCGAGGTTCTGAGTGAGCTGAGGCGATACTAAAATGTGACGTGAAAACAGCAGACGGCTGATTGGTCAGAGAGAATTAGAGAGAATCTTCACTATTCACTGCGTCATCATTGCACGCGCCATCCTGAATAACCGTGCCATTTTTAAATAGTTTGGCCAGAGATTGCGTGATATACACATTACTATTATGGCAACTCGGAAGAATATGCCGAGGTCAAGCGAGAAGGTGCAGACTTTCTTTTGTTTGGTTAGCGGGAGTGTGTCGTGTAGAAGATTACGTCACGGCAGTTTCCTGCGGTGTCGCTATGACGACCAGGTACTATCTGCAATGGGAAAAAAAAGAGCGAAAAGTGAGACAAGGGTAGTGGAGTCGGTACTGGTAATGGAAAAGCGCCATTAGATAACCTAAACCAGGGGTTGACAAGCTACGGAGGAGTAAATGCTGGAACGTGAGCAAAAGCAAGAGATGTGTTTGTATTTAATTCAGATAAAGTACATCGCACATACACATCTATATTTTGAGGTAATCATTCATCATAGTTACACAGCTTGTTTTATTAAGTTAGGAGCTATAAATATGATTAAGGTGTGATATTTAAATTACACAAATCAATGAAAGCACGCACTGATTTGTGTTGATTTTTACAGCTATTTGTTGCGCTTAGCTTTGAGAATTTAAATATAATATATAAAATCCCATCAAGCATTTCACATACACATCACAATGACGGTGATACATGTGCCAACTCTGTTCATGCTGGTCGCTTCATGCGTTTCGAGTAGCTTGTATCTCTTCAGCTCACGCACAAACTGCCGCAAGTGAAACTTAAATGTTCATCGTGAAGCTCAAAACACATTTGTCTTCATTTAAAAATGGCGAGACTAAATTATATTACCAGTGCTGATGCCGCTTTCTCTCACATTGCTTACTTTGATCTTGAAATGAGCTGAAAACGAAGATTAAAGAATAACACACGTTCATTACGTTTGACTGAGAGTTCCATGTCTTTATTAAAGGATTAAAATGAAAATGTCATAACTTACTCACCCCCATCTCATCTAAGAAGTTTGTCTCTTTCTTTCTTGAGTCGAAAAGAAGTTACGTTTTTTTGTGGAAAATATTCCTGGATTTTTCTTCACACAATGGACCTCAATGGCAACCAAAATGTTGAAGGTCCAAATCAATGCAGTCTCAAAGGGTTTCAGAGGCTCTGCACGATCCCAGCCGAGGAATAGGGTCTTATCTAGGTACATTTTCGTAACGGGTATGTTTGTGCTATACATTGTACAAACAAAACTTACTAAGCAAAAGGAGTTTTAATCCCTACATTAAAATGATATTAAAGAAAAACAAAAACACAAAAAACACAAACTCAGTGTTACCAGACAAGAGGAATGTTCTCCAGGAACACACACACACACACACACACACACACACACACACACACACACACACACACACACACACACACACACACACACACACACACACACACACACACACACACACACACACACACACACACACTAACTCTCTCTCTCTCTATGGACACACTGTCATTTCTTTGTCCTGTAACATCTTACATTTATATTCAAATTAATCGCTGTTATCCCTTTACAGTTACTACTCTCATAAAATACTTGAATTACGTTTGGATTTTTAAAACTAAATTTAGTGTCCAACAGCATATATTTAGTCTAAATGAATGATTTTGCACTGAATATTAATCAATCAATCAATCAACTTTATTTATATAGCGCTTATACAATGACAATTGTTTCAAAGCAGCTTCACAGTGTTAAACAGGACAACATTGCAACAAAATTTGATTTGGCTAGTTTAATTTGGATAGTTTATAGAATTATATATGACCAAATTAATAAATTCTATTTGTATATTTAGTTGAGTAACTTGGATCATAATTTGAGTGTCCCCAACTGAGCAAGCCAAGCCAAAGGCGACAGTGGCAAGGAACCAAAACTCCATCAGGGCATGATGGAGAAAAATAAACCTTGGGAGAAACCAGACTCAGTCGGGGTGCCAGTTCTACTCTGGCCTATTATTAACAGTGTATAATTATTACTCTGGCAACCTTGCAGGTCATAAATCATATTATATAGGAATATTCAAAATTTTGGGTATCACGCAAGAGACGGGTTCATTTAGGATGGCGCGTCGATTACACAAGAATAGGAATACTTGAAAGATCGGAGTTATTGCGCCGGAGACGGGTTAATATGAGGATGACGTGCCGGTGAGGCAAATTCAGAGGAGACACTAATGGACACGGTCTCAGCAGACACTCCAGGATTAGCTGGTCATGTCCAGATGCAGGTCCACCATCCGATCCGGACACGGCCTGGAATCGGCCGACTGCAGTAAACCTCGGGATAAACAGAGAGACTAACATTAGTGTGGATGCCACTCTTTTTATGATGTAACGAGTACATCAGGTGTTATGGGAAGTGATAGACGTGATGGAGTATAATGCGTTAAGAGCTCGCTTAAGTACTGGGGAGCTAAACCATTTATTGCTTTATAAGTAATAAGCAAGATTTTAAAATGTATGCGATGTTTAATAGGGAGCCAGTGCAGTGTTGACAGAACTGGACTAATATGATCGTACTTCCTGGTTCTAGTAAGAACTCGAGCTGCTGCGTTTTGGACCAGCTGGAGTTTATTTATTAGGCGAGCAGGGCAACCACCCAGTAGAGCATTACAATAATCTAGCCTTGAGCTCATGAACGCATGTACTAATTGTTCAGCATTTTGCATTGAAAGCATGTGACGTAATTTAGATATATTTAGACAGATAGACTGTCAGGACGCGCTTTCATGCAAAATGTAAATACTTGTGTCAATTAGTAGCATTTACAGATGAGGATATAACTACTGTTCTATATAGATCAGTGGATATAACCTGTAAAATAAATGTTTTGCTTAACAGTTCTCATGTTTGGGCACTTAGATCATCATGTACCTTTCCTGCATCAGCTCACTGTTTCCACTTCACTATTTCTAGATGCACATTTTGTCCATAAAACTGTGTTATTCAGTGCTGTAATTTGGCGCGACTGGTGGAAGCTTCTCATGCACAGAGGGCAGACCCGACTAATCGATAATGATAATCATTATCGATGATTTTCATTATCGATTTGCAGCCCTAGTAATTAATAATCGCAATTACAATTTCAAGGTAATAATAGACAATTATGATTTTTGTCATAATCGTGCAGCCTCAAAAACGTACTCAAAAACGCATTACAAAAGTTTAAAAAAAATAATGAAAGCATGGTGAAGTTTTGGGTGAGACTGTCTGTGCAAGCAAACAAAGACAGGGTAAGTGTTTGGGAAACCTGTTTGGACACAGTCATTATTTGCACAATTACTTTTGATGGCTTTGAAATTACACAACTTTTCTTTTTAAAGGAATCGTAAACATCAGTTAATCTTTTAAACCATTTAGGGACTCTAAAATAATGATCTGTTTAGTAACTAGAACAAATATGAGGAAGTAAAGGTTTTCAGATGTGGTTTTACTCAACTATAATATGATCCACAATAATGAATCTTGTTTTTATTATGCTGTCTGACCTCAGGCTGTTTACGTTTGTCTATGTTGACTCAGGTTCTTTGAAACACAGATGTGACCGTAAGTGGAAGTACAATTTCAGAAAGTGACTTCCCCTTTTTCTCTGCCTACGAGTAACATGGGTCACTTGTCTTCTCGAGAAGATTATTCCATGATAAATCAGCAGCAGGATGATCTCTTCTTTTTTACTCATCTTTCAGCTGTGTGGTAGCTTTTTAAGATGTTTATTAGGGATGACCTAATGTAACATTTCTGAACAGATAACTGTTATGCAACAGCTTATGGTCGATATGAAAATATTTAATGTTAGGGCAGCGTTCCTCAGACTGGTCCTTGGGGCAGCCATCAGATCATGTTGGTTTCCCTGATTAAAGGTTACATGAGCGAGAGCTGAAACTTGCAGACTGGTTGTCAATGTGCTCTGCTGTGGTGGTGTTTGGGGATGGGTGTCCTCCTGACCCGTGCTTTAGCTGTTCATTTGTCTCTTCCTGCTCTCTGACAGACTAATGAAACCTCTGTAGCTCCCCTCCCCCCACCCACGCAGCCGCATACTTTTGTTGTGTGTGACCTGAAGGTCAAGTTCAACATGCTAATTTTTCAGCAGTCCCAAGTGCTTTACCTAGTATAAAGGGAACATGTTGTTTGACAATTATGAAAACATTCAAAGGCATGACAATTGTCAGGAAACTTTTAGAGTTCACCTTATGTGACATTGATGCAGTGAAAGTCAACATATCTGTTGATAACGCAATGGGCTGTCACAAGCAAACGCACAAGATTTTTTGTTCAACACGAGCCCCAAACTTGTGAATCCTTTCATTATAATCAACAAAGTGTAAACAAGCATTAAATAAGAGATTCATTGTACAATTAAAACTGCTTTTTTATTATAACCGGAGTTTTCGCAAGAGTGCAGAATTCAGTGAGCTTGTGCTTTGGAGATTGACAGCCTTAGTGATTGTTTATAACCCATTCATCTGAATACAAGTTTAGTTTGAGTACACTGCACAGTTTCTGGATCGACAGCCGTATTTAAATGCGTGATTGAATCAGAAACTACGAGGATTGACTGTGATAACTAACAGACGATATAAATGTAGCCTACATTTACATCGTTTAGGGACTCGACAGTTCAACAGTTTCAACAGTTTTTGCTCTGGTACCGAGAATTGCAAAATTTGACTGTTATTACTACTGACTACTGAAATTTTCCCCCTTTTGGTGACTCTTAAGGCTGATTTATACTTCTGCGTTGGACCTGCGGCGTAGCCTCTACGCCGATGTAACATTTTTGGAGACTTGCGTGTCAGGGTACGTTGTAGTCTACGTGTGCTACTCACAGCCTTCGACGTAGCTTCGGCGTATACTCGACGCAGAAGTATAAATTGGGCTTTAGGGTGTACTCACACTAGGCGCTGCGTGTGTTTTAGAATCACCTGTGTTTTGCTTGCTTCCATTTCCTCTCTCACACACACCACTCGAACCATAACGTTCAGAAAGGTTGAAGCGATATACAAT
Organism: Gobiocypris rarus; assembly: GCA_023029165.1. Lineage (NCBI taxonomy): Eukaryota > Metazoa > Chordata > Actinopteri > Cypriniformes > Gobionidae > Gobiocypris > Gobiocypris rarus. Next base: position 20,223,389 of record CM040931.1, read on the forward strand.
GGTATTTGCAGGCTTCATTGCACAGGATATGGGCTTTGAGAAACGTACACTTTGCTTGATGTTACGCTTGGTGTGTTTTCGCCCGTTGATATTTTCCTTACAACTGCTCTACGAAGGCTTAATTTATGTAGTTTGGAATGCAGTGTGCTTCTATATTAAGAATAGGAAACTCACTGACAGAAGGCTTTCCGTTTCAAATGCTCGCACTGTTGAACAATATTCTGAACGTTCGTTTTCGAGTATGGCCCTTTATGAAGTCGTAAAGGGTGGAATTCCTTGTATGGGCACTTTTCATAAAATGTAAACAACACAAATGTATAGTGAATTGAAAGTTATCCAGGGAGTGAGTGTGTGTGTGTGTGTGTGTGTGTGTGTCCTCGAGATTCTTTAGCTTCAGCGTATCTGTCTTTTATAAATATGCTCTAAAATATAACACTAAAGACTCTTCGGACATATGAAGGATGCAATACTACTCTATACAGGGCTCCAGACTGCGAATTTGCGAAAACTGTTGCGAAAAATGCGACTGTAAAACTGTCGCATTTGCAACCAAAAATATACATTTGTGAGCTGACAGACAAGATGATCACGGAAGATTTGGTTTCAAAGCGAAATGTAAAAGAGCCTGTTTACTTGTCATTATGATGTTTTGTTTTTGTGTTTTTCTAATGAACCCACAATTCAAGCAACTCGCCTCCAAATTGGTGCTAATTCTAAACCGAAAGTAAAACGAGCACGGCCGCACAGCCATTTACGGTGTGTGTCCAGTCTGCCGTGTTTTCAGTTCATGCCTATGGAAGCTTAACTTTCATAAGAATTCATTGAAAACACTCCCTTTGCTCCGTTATGAATGCCTGAGCGGCCGTGCGCATTTTACTTTCGGTGTAAGATGAGCGATTTGAAAAGTCCCTGCCAGTGATACCGCTTTTATCGGTGTTGTCGCACGTCGATTAACCGGGAAAATTTTCTCACCGTTACATCCCTACTCTATAGGTACTCAAGATTAACATGAGATTGGCAGAAACTGTGTGTGTTATAGCCCTTTAAATATTGAAAATGGTGATTTAAGAATTGTGAAATTTCAATGGCATCAAAAACTAAAAAACTGAAATAAAAACTGATTTTTTTATATATATCTATCGTGAAATAAAATGACTCCTATTGTGAAATTAGATTTTGGTCTAGTTTATAATGTTCACTTTGATGCTTAGGGATGGGCGATATCTTATCATTTGCGATTATACAAGTACAAATTCTCCTCATGATAAGAATGAAGTCTTCCTGCGATAATGACAATAGTTGATGACGTTTTTCAGTACGCGACCCATTCACAGCTCACGTGCAGGGCGAAAACAACAATGGCGGAAGAGAGGAGGAGTTTATCGCCTCTACAACCTCTACAATCTGGAACTGGTGAACATATATTTTCACTCACTGAGCACCTGAGAGTTTTCGCTCTCCGTCAAGCCATCCATAGAGTGCGCTTTTTCAGTTCACCTCAGTGAATGCACTGTGTGTTTGACGCACAGTAAACACTAGTGTGTGGTGCCCGACTGAGAGCGCTCACTTTCTCACACACTCAAAGAGAGAGCGAGGGTCTTACATACAGAATTGTCGCGCTACATGTAAACGATATTCTCTGTTGTATTTTCTTATAAAAATAATGGAGTTTATTTTGAATATTCAGCCTCTATGAACAAGCATAAACTAATGTGTAAACAGAAGTCTCATTGGCTGGCGCTTAGCTATTACTGTCCCTGTTTTGATTTTAAGCAAATCAGCTCGAGCAAACTCTGACAGCGTGAATTTAATATTCATGATCCCAGCAGCTCATCAGTCCTTTGTGCGTTTTTTTTTTTCATCAGTAGTAGAATTTGTAGTAATAGTATTCTTATCAGTCTTGTTATCTTAACAAGTTCAGTTAAAATGCATTTGTATGTTTTCATTCATACATGTTGCCAAGTTTTAGTTCTTATTACTTGCAATTTCTTGTAATTTTGCAACCATTTGAAAACATGGTTGGGGTTTTATTTTTGTTGTTTGTACTTTTTTGCAACTGTTTACACCATGAGATTAGAGTATGAATAAATACAGAATCTGTTTACATTTCAAACTTGTAATTGATTTGAATTTAATATTGTAATTATTAATGTGTGCTGTTTTTAAGTACAGTTGTCAGTGATGTTTTTCAATTATTTTATGTAATTGGCATTTTATAGGAGCACATTTGATGACAGGTACATTTTACTTTAGATCAGTGTTTGTGTTTCTGAGGCTCTCAAGAATGCATGCAGCTCTCACTTGTAGCCAAAAACAGTGGTCAATAGTACTATATATTCCCTTTTTAATTGTCATTGATATCTTTATCGCAATAAATACCAGAAATATTGTGATCTAGTTTTAAGTCCATATCGCCCATCCCTAGTAGTACTGAATCACTCAAATTGTTTGTGAAGTTACAGATTTCAAATGACTGATTTGATCTGCTTATCTGTATGTATTATTTTACTCATTCAACCCACAGTGCTATTGTGAATAAATGTTATGGGAATTTCCCACATTAACTTAAGGGAGTAAGACCGGGTGAAATTATGCAACCCAGCGGCAAAATTGTGTCCCTGATTGTACCTGATTATCATGCCCAACATTTGTGCTGATGTGAACAGGCCTTTATTATGGGCTGGTAACAATGTTGACGATACGTTGATGCGTTGCAAATAGAAAATGATGTAAAAATGCTGCAAAATATACGTTTTTAGCTGTGTTGCTTTGTCATTATGCTTTGCTTTTAAATGGAATAATATGCAAGGAAGCACCAATTTTTTTTTCTTTCATAACCAATATTAGTGTTGTCAAAAGTACAGACTGCGATACCAATTTGGTACTGATTTTTTTCAGTACTGAAACTCGCTGTTTCATGCATACTCAGCTTTTTACACTGTTAAAGACTTGGATTCACATGCTAAACATGGACAAAGTTTCAAAATAAAGTTGGACATTTGATGGAGAATTTCTGTGTCAAAAATACTCCTTCCGGTCTCTCACAAGTTTTGGAAAGCTTTTTTTCGAGTATGGGTCTGTGTGATGTCAAATGGGGTGGAATTTCCTTGTACGGGCACTTCTCCCGGAAGGGCGCGCTCCCGACCGACCGAAAGATGAAAAGATTCTGAAAAAGATGGAGCGGTCCCAATGATAAAGGTTCCTGGTCATGCGTTGTAACCACCACAGGCAGTGAGTAAAACTGCTTCAGATGTCTGTGTTGTTAGCTATCAGCGTAAGTAAGTTACATATCAGTAAACAATATGATCGTGTATAGTTAATTTATCAGTGGAGCATGCAATGTATGGTGTGTTTAAATACATTTGATTAGCTGACCACTATAGGTGTCTGTTTGTTAAAACCACCCCAAACATATTAAACCTAGGTGCACACAAAGCACGCTTCTTCATTCAAATGTGCTACTATGCCATTGTTTTTCTATGTAAACACTAGTCTGATGTGCAAACCGCTCCGCTTGCTACTGCTAACATTTAGTTGCATACAATAGTCCATAAACCAAATCATGTCCTCATAAACCATGAGTAAACACACACACACATTGTAAAACTCACGACAAGCCGCTAAGCAAATACAGTTACAGTACATACCACACATAGACATCCTGCTGTTGCTGCTGCTCCTGTTCAATTGCAGCCTCCGGATCAGATTCTGGAACATATATGTATGGTTGAATCTGATTGATAGCCATGGTTTATTTAGGATAACTTTTCCACGTTTAAGGATGTCACAACTTTCAGACACTCTCAACGCAATAGCTGTGCGCGCTCATGATTCTTTAGCTAAGTACTCCAGATTGACATGAGATCGACTGAAACGGAGTGTTTCACGCCCCCCTCCTTTTAATAATACCATTACAGTTCTTCTAACAATGTTTTATTTTCATAAGATGTTTTTCTGACTATAACAAAGTAAATATACAACTTGATGCGGTTGCTGACATTTTAACATGTAACCTGTAACACATTCAGTGGATTTCAGTACTGCAATCCTCCATAGCCACGGAGCGCTGTCATGACAGCGTCAGGTCACGTTAAGAGGAGCGGTGTCCGCAGACTCAAGGCTTGTCAAATGGCAAACAATCCTTCTGATCGCTGGTTCTGCATATTTCTGCAAATTTCTGCAAACGGTCGATTCAGATTGTGTTAGGGGCGGGGCCGGTATTATTAGGCAGTTTTAATCTGACAATTTGACCGAAAAGATTTAATTTTGTCCGAATTTTTTTTTTTTTTTCGGCCAATGTCCGGTAATTACTGGACAACGGAAACCCTGATATATATATATATTAGGGATGCCACAATTCTCAATATAATATTGAACCGTTCGGTACGGCATTCACGGTTCAATACGCGCTTGTGAATTGTGTTTTTTTGGTTTCGCATTTAATAAATTATTTTTCCACACATTCTATAATTTGCCTACATCCCAACATACTGAACAACGCGACATACATTCACATCACTGGTTAGTGGTAGAGTTATACTCACGGGACACTATAGTTATTCACAATCACCAAAGTTCATCATATGCGTGCATTTTAAAGCCTTGCCGGTTTCATTCGCGTGCACTGTATTAACATGCGCTATTCAGAGCACTAAATGCCTGTCAGACACGTGATTACTGGACTAAGTCGTCTTACTGCGCTAATACTGTCAAATACACACAAGGTTAACATAAACAGAGTCGGTTATGCCTAAAATCGCAATCGTGTCTGTATATTAAATGCACGCAGGTCTTAAATTGACAACAGGGCAGCCTAATTGAACACACGGTCCTTAAAGGGACAGTTCACCTCTAAAATGAGATCATTATTTACTCACTCTAATGTTGTTTCAAACCTGTATTCATTTATCGATGACAGAATTTTCATTTTTGAGTGAAATATCCCTTTAATGTTAATACAACAACAAAAGACAAAGAGAAAATCACCCACTACTCTTGCCTGAAAAACTAATACAGTAGCTTTAATAAGAATGTATATTTTATATTGAAGTCTATGTAGTGTTTTACTTTTACATTTATTCATTCAATTAAATGCTGCTGTACAGCTGCTCTGAGCTGCCAGTGTAAATCTTATATATATATATATATATATATATATATATATATATATATATATATATATATATATATATATATATATATATATATATATATATATATTACACTAGGAATGTGTAAAAAAAGTTTTGTTTTGTGAAGTGAAGTTTAAGTAAGGTTTTTCATTTCTTTTAAGTAAAATAAAGAAAGTATTGCAATAAAAAAATAGTATTTTTTGTCTTTAACCTCTTGCTGTTCCTATCGCCTAAGAATAGAATAATACAATATTTATGTGACAAGCCATCAGAACCGAACCGAACTGAAAAAGGTGGTTAAAAACCAAGTTATGTAGCAAAACAAAATAATTTCATTTTACTTAAGGGTTTGCATGCGTTGGTTTTCTCTTACGCTCGTGGCGGCTTCAGATAAATCTCAACTTGGGTGAGGGAGGATTGTGAAAGCTTACGCAACTTTTCCATTTTCTTCCACGTCATGTCAAACTAGTATAACATTTAAGCTTGCTTAGGCTTGTTATACTACCGTTAATTACTCATGAGAAACAAAACGGTATGAAGTATTATATCGGATTAAAGGAGAAACATTATAAACGAAACTTACTTTGCACTTGAACAAAGTGATTTTGTAACTGTCCGCGCAGCTCTGCATCTGAAGATTTGTTGGCATAGTGTTATCGGGTGCGGTTGTATCGGGATAATTTTACAAGTACATGAGCACAGTATCAGACCAAGACCCGAGTACTGGTATCAGTATTGTTGCATCCCTAGTACATTATCTTTCTCTGTAATTTCAGATTTTAAGTCATGTTTATTTTGTGCAATAACTATTAGTAAAGCGGAAGAGATGATCAGTTCACCTGTGCTGCAGCGCTACAGCGATCTGTCATGCCAGATTTAAAGAGAAAAAAATGAAAAAGACATTTTATGCAAATCCACAGACCTTTATCTACAGGTCAAGTATACTTATAAAACAATGAACCATACTCGACACACTGTTTGAATGCTGAATGGAGAGTGACTGAAAGCCACAGTGGAGGGCCGTGTTTCACCTTAATTTAACAACCAAAAATTAGACTTGTATAGCTTCGGAAGATTTGGAATATAGTGCACACATTTTTTTATGGTGCTTTAAAATGTTATTGTTTGCATTGGAGTTTTAACAGCAACAAACATGAGTATATGCTCAGAACCGGATTTGGATCAGTCCTGTTTAAACCAGCTAAAATGGCAGTATAGTAGCCGATACAGATACTGAATAATTGATTGGTGCATCCATACCAAAATCCTTTTTATTGACCTTTACCGACAAGTCATTGACATAATGTGTAGCTTTCCTTCTAACCCCCATCACAGATGCCTTTAAGCCCAGTTTTGCTTTAATGCGTTAAACCAGACCCATACATGGTTTTATCAAATGAAGAATGTGGAAGTTCAGCAGTTGACACACATTTCTATTTTTAGAGTGTCTGGGATAGGACTATGTGTGTTCATGCATGCATGCATTCAAATACAGAAGTGCCTGGGGTCTCCTCTGATGCGGTCTGAGATGGTACTTCAGATGGATTAGCTCTGGGAGACCTATGAATGTTTTTGAGCCATACAGCATTTCCCCCCCATGTAATTTCTTCTTTGTCTCGATTGCTGTTCTCTGCAAGATTAAATATTTTGCTGATGCTGCAGAGCGACTTCAAAAATTCTATTTGAAAACTGACATTTGCTTTAAAACTTCAAGGATGCCATCCAGGGAATGATTATGCTAAAAAGTTCAAGTTTGAAAAACTGCCAGCAAACTGCAAATCAAAAGTGGCATTCTTGTTAGATTGGATGGCAAACCCAGCACAAGCTAATAGAACCGCGTAATACCCTGAATGAAGCACTGCATGGTTACCAAAGGTGGGGGAGGAGATCCCTGGAAGTGTCTTCCTGTGCATTGACACACTCCCATGAGTCTGAGACAAATCGTAGTATGACTCAATGCATCTTGATTTGTTGGCAAGTCTGGATGGCGAAAGATCATTGGTTAATCTTATCTCTTACTTCTGAATACATTTACCATATGGGTTCTTTGCGGTGCACAGGATTTTCTAATGCATTTTGTCAGGAAATAATTGGATCAAGGTGGTTAATTAATCTCTCTGGTTCAGGTTTTGAGTTATTGATGCTTTTGTCAAATCTCATGAGCAGCATGGATTAGCGTATAAAAGAGAGTGTGTCTTTCAAAACCTTAGCTAAACATATTTATAAAACTCAGATCGCTCTAGTGCCTTATATGGGTGGGACTTGTTTTCCCTAAGGAGGTCAGGTAAATTTGTCACACAGACATCTTTGACACAAGGTTACATTTTTTTTTTGTGACACCTGTAATTATTATAAAAATGAAGCAAATAACTTTTTTCAGATAACTTAAGTGGGGATGTTTAAAATGAACTGGTTAATCAAATGTTGACCGTTTCATATTATCAGTAAAATGGTGTAACAAATAAAGTAATTTTCAAATTAAGATGTTTGAAGAAATTGAATAATCAAATGTAAAATAGCACTGCACCAATGTCTTCACTGTATAAATATAATTAATCTTTGTATTAGCTACAAAAGTGATTTTAAGAGCACATATCCAATATAATGATATGCATCCTTTTTCTTTCTTTTTGGTTTATGTTCATGTAAGCCATAAGCGACTGTGTTTTACGAAGGTACTCATTGAGACGGGCATTTTGACAAAACTTTGCGTGTATGTGTCTGTTCAAGCACATACAGACGAGAGCGCATGCAACATCCAAATTTAATTCTCTTTCCGTCTTCTTGCGCTTGAATAGTTTAATATCGCTTGAAAGTTTAAACAGACATCTAATCACGTGCAAATTATACATTTTCACTCTATGATGGTTAAACCGTGCCTGGTCCATATACGGATCACGTATAAACTGTGATCCCTATACTTGACATCGCACATATTGAGATGTGATTATCATGGGTAAGCACATCGCGATATCGATGCTAAAATTATATATTGTGCAGCCCTAATTTGAATGTGTTTTTAAGCCTTGCCATTAAAAAAACAAGTGATTTTAAACCATTCAAGCACAATAAGCAGCAAAAGAGACCTTATTTCTGTAGGACTGTCTCAATTCCTTGATTACATTAGAGTACTCGATTTAAAAAAAATTTAAGATTTACTCATGTCGATTAACTGACAAAATACCGGATGACAACCTCATTATTTGAACATCATCTAAGGCTGCACAATATATTATAAACACATTTAAAAACTAGGGATGCACCGAAATCAAAATTCTTGGCCGAAACCGAAAACCAGAAAAGAGGAAACCAAGGCCGAAAACCGAAACACCAAAAGAAATTATGCCAATTATTAGTACCATTGCATTTTTACAAAAAATCAAGGCATTGCAATTGCATAAATTAATATTAAAGTTTCAAATAATAAATTAATTACAAATTATGCAAATATTTATTTAGCACATTGCAACAATGCACACTATAAAATAAAATTCAAACTAAAAATGTTTAACTTGACCTCACTCATGTGTACATTAAATAATAATGTACAGGCATACTGGCCTGCAGAAAGGTACAGAAATTTAATAAAGTAATCAAACAAAAAATAACTGCATATCTAACTGTTTAAATTAAAGATTAATCCTTATTAAACTTACAAAAGCTATTCAGTCAGGAGCAGTGAGTGATGTCCTTGTTTTTTGTTGACATTAAACAGACCACAGTAAAGGCTACTGCCCCTTTAAGACCTAATGCGCCGAAATGCGTCGTCTTTCTCGACTGTAGTTCACTTAAGGCATATACAGACTATTTCTGCAAGGATACTCATCAAGATGGACATGTTGACATACTTTTTGTGTGAGTTTGTCCGTTTAAGTGCAAGACTTGATAGAGAACTCAATATTGAACGTGTCTGTTCCATATATTGTGTCGATTGAGTGTCACGGCACAAACCCAGCAGGATCGGATTACATTCATCACATGAGGGAGTCGCGGGTATTCACAGCACGTGAACAGTCTGGCGCATTTTCAGATCATGTCTGGAAGCTTAAGTTTCATAGGAAGTTCATTTGAAAAGTTAAAACACTCACTTTGCTCTCCACCGCTCCGTTTACATGAATCTCCGCAGCTCCCCGAGCCGAGTACTTTGAGTGCGATGTTGAAAACGTGGAAATATAGCGCCACCTGCTGGCTGTAGTCTTTAGCCTCTGGCCAAAAACTCCTCCGATGACGCAAAATGACGATATTTGCGTTATCGGAAGAATTTTTTCCAGAAATAAAAAATATAATTCTCTCGTCTCAGGGTCATATGAGGGGGGAAAGTATGATAATTTGAATATACTCCTGGGTTTCTACTGATACAAAATTTAATGCTAATCGCTGAAGTAACCCTTTAGTTTTCATAAGAATTAATTAAAACCACTCGCTTTTTGCCCTGCTCCGCACCGCTCCGTTATGAATGCCAGAGCGGCTGTGTGTATTTTACTTTCAGTTTAAGATTAGCGATTTGCTTGTATTATGGGGGAGGAGTTCCTGTATAGTTTCTGGTTTGGTGTTATTGTGCATGTGTGTTGTCTTAAGAAAAGTCAAATAAAGTGATTATAATAGTGATTGTGGTTTGGTATTTAGTACCCTTCAGTTGTTATGGGAAGAGCGCATCCTCGACATGAGTTACACATCAGCTTTAGCTCAAATTGCAATGCTGTTATTTGAAACAGTAATATTAATTTTAGATTTATAATATTAATCTTTTTTGAAAACATTGATGCATTTTTATAAAAAAAATAGCACTTTTACTTATCTTGTATCATTTTCATCAACAATATGGTTTAATTAAAATCATTTTCATTATTGTCAGTGCAGAGGCTATTCCATTTTATTCATAAATAGCACGTGCCTTTGGATTCTTTATAGTAATGTTGCCCAATGACTTGTTTGCATTATTTAGGCATTATTTTATTTATTTTTAAGGAAATAGCTTTTTGTTGATGAAGAAAGTTGGCCATAGGAGTGTGTAAATTGTAAAACTTACAGTGGTTCAAAATAGTCTATATTGTATTATATGTTGCTTTATGTTGAGGTGCTTGGGCTTTTAATGGTGAGACTTTTGGTTTTCTAATTAGGCTCTCAAAATGTGAATAAATTTAGATTTGACAACTAATATATCAGTTATCAGCTTTGAAGTTTAAATAATTATTGGTTATTGGTATCGGACAAAATGTTCATATCGGTTCATCCCTACTAAATATGCAAACTGCTGTTGATTGTGATTTCAAAATATAAGTTTCATTATAAGTATTTTTTTTCTTTCTAATAAGAGCAGTATTTCTTAATTTGTGTCGACGTATGACAGCAGGAGTCAGGATGTGTGTGCTGAGCTCTGATTCCACCGTTCACTAAACAATGGAAGCAGAACAGTCTAATATATACGTGCAGCACATGACGAAGAAAGCAACAGAAACATGCATGCTGCACACGCCTGCGATCCTGACTTCAGATTATTGGGTTTGAATGGTCTAAAATATGTAAAAATGCACGTCCTGGCGAGTATTCAGGTAAACACAGTCGGATATGTCTTTAGTACAGAGTTGAGTGAGAAATCGGATGCGTTACAATAAGTGCTGGGGAAAAATTATTTGTGATTAATCGCATTCAACATAAAAGTTTGTGTTGAGTAAAATAAAGCATAAAGTTGAGTTAAAAACTATGTTTAAATTACATGAAGTATCTATATTGTAATTATGAATGACTCGTATCATGAAATAAGATTTTGTTCATCCCAACCTATTCAGAATAGTGAAAGGTTAGTGTTAACATGATTAATGTGCTTTTTGCTAACGTCTCTGTAAGGATGTTCACACTGGCATGTGGGTATTATTATTATATTATTATTTTTAAATAAAAAAGGAGGGAATGGTTAAAAAGCAGGGCAGGATCATGCTGGTCAAGTGTTTTTTTTTCCATTTATTTATTTTGTTATATTATTCAATTACTTTCACTGTGTTTTGCCTTGGTATCTATTCAGTATCGGTATTGAAGTATTTTAGTCTGGTATCGTAAGTCATAATTTTGGTATCATGATAACACTAGCTCAGTCAGAGTGTTCATTGAGTGAAAATATATCTTAGTGCTGGGCGGTATACCGGTTCATACCGAATACCGGTATTTATTTTTATGATATGAATTTTGACTATACTGCAATACCGGTATATGTCGCGTAAACAACGTTCGGAACACGGCGCAGCGCGACACTGAGAGGGGTCCCTTTTCGCTGTTGCACTGTTGTGAGAGCACACTCGCATTACAGCCTATGGCTGAATCTGAAATCGCCCCTAAGCCTCATTCATTATTCCCTACGTTATCCATATAACAATAGTTCACTTGAAGGAGTGAGTGAATTCGTACAGCCGTTGCGTGTACATCGGCTGTACGCACGTTATTGTGATGCAATGCAAGATTGAATAAGTGCACTCAATAACTTCAATTTTGGTTTCGGATACCCTTGAAATAGCAGTCCCCTCAAAAAATGCCCTATTTGAGGTTATACTAGGGGGCGATTTCGCATTCAGTCCTTGATTACAGCGGAGGACTCAAACTACATGCGGCGCGCGAGAGAGAGCGGTTTATGTTCGGAGATGAGATTAACAACGCTCCCCACATGGATCATATAGCACCTATAGACCGGAGCGAGCACGTTTAAGCTTTTTATGGACCTATTCCATATACTCTAGTGCTCTAAACATGAACCAGCAACGTGTATGCGCACATTTCATCACGTCTTCTTCAAATGAAATGTATGCAAAGGACACTGATACAAAACGATCGCGATGACGCCGTAGATTATTCTGCAACACGGAAGACAATGATGTAAGTTAATAAATAGACTGACAATTCAAAGAATGGGCAAAAAAGCAACTGCTTTTATTCTTTCTGTGTTAAACTTGCGTGTTAAACTCATAGAGACTGCAGCTAGTGTAAATGTATTGAAAAAACCCTTTGTTTCTTCTGCGTTTCTCCCTTGTTTTAACAGTTTGTTGTTATAGGGTTAGATTTTTTAAATGCTTAAGGTGCCCTCGAACTCAGATGTTTTTTCTCTCCGTGGTCATATTGTAATATTCAGGTGTCTGTAATGAATGTGCAGGTCTGTGTTTTTCCCCTCTCAATCAGTAGAAAATGTGGTTAACACCTGATCATGCATAGGGGAAAAAAATACAGTCATATACCGCAAAACCGACATAATTTAGAAAAATACCTTGATATAAAATTTTGGTCATACCACCCAGCACTACCCCACAGCATCATTTTGTGGGACTTTGCAAACCTGTAGTAGCTAATGTGGATTTTTTCTACAATATTCACTCATCATGACCATAAAACAGGACATTCTAGTCAATCTACTGCAGTATTTCCTCTCTCAATCAGTAGAAAATGTGGTTAAAACTAGGCTTGCTACAATAGTCGGTGTTACCGGTGTTCAGACTCAACATCGGTTACATCACTTGTAATGGCACCCCCTAACTGTCATTTAGATTTTTTTTTATAGTAATACAATAATTTAGTTTAGTTAGAGAACAGACAATACAAATAAAAACTGAACGTGTCTGCTTAATAAAGCATGATCCGAACGAGTGTCACAGAACAAACGCAGCAGGAGTCAGATTTCATTCATCAGGGAAGAGCTGAAAGACCAGATAATCGCGGAAGATTTGGTTTTAAAACAAAATGTAAAAGCGCCTATTTAAGTGAGTTTGTCATTGTAGTGTGTTTTTGTTGTGTTTTACATTAAGAATAATAGGCTAATGAACCCACAATTCAATTTTTGCTCATACCGCCCATCACTAATATCTATGCTAAACTTATAATTAGCCTCTAACACACACGCTGGCGGCTAAAATCTAAGAATTCATTAGTCAATGGCTAAAGAGAGTATTATTTAGTCGCCCAGAGTGAAGTCCTCGTAAACAGTTGTTTATGTCTTATGTGAACATAAACAGTTGAGATATAAGTTGTTTTGTAGTTTTTCTCATGTTACTTGTAATTAATTGTTTATTTGTTCTCATTTTATCACTAGCCCCGTTTACAGGCATGGTTTTTGTCATTCCGCTCAAAATCATTCCGGTTGAAAGATTTGGTGGGCTGTTTACATGAGACGTTATCTAAACCGATCTGGTGTTTACATGTACTGACGTTTTCAATTGGAATCATTTTGTGGCATGCGTTTGTCTGCCTCATCAGATTCGATGCCACACCGTAGCTTTGTGACATTGCCAGCAGGGCTGAACAATACATCAAATTTTCATCGTCATCGCGATATGGACTTGCGCGATGAACACATCGCAACAGACAGCCTTACACGATGAATAAGGGAAAACTGTTTATTACATGCACCAAGTGTATGTAATAAACATTTGACCAATCACGTTTATCCCTGAAGACATGGTTGGTGCGTTCATGCTATTTGGCCAATCAGGTGAAGCCCCAGGAAGTGTCAGCTGAGCTCAGACTGATTTGTGAGGTGTCAGTTTAGTTGCTACACTGTGCCGTTAGCAAATATGATTGCGGAGGAAGGAGAGAAAAGTGAGGAAAATGTGGCTGACGAAGAACAGCACTTCAGCTATATGGAATTATTTTGGATTTAGGAGAGATGACGCGTTACAAACACAGGTACTGTGTAAAACATGCGGATCAGTGGTGGCAACTTCAAGAGGGCAGATATTTGTTTGCTGTTTAAACGAGTGTTCTCACCTATATGCTTGTTGTGTTTGAATGATAACTTGATGATGGAAGTGCAATAATTCCAACGAATGTCCCAAAAAATGCTGTGTTTTATGCTAGTTTTATGAGCCCTTATAAGGATTGTATTTGTGAGAGCCATTACAGTTATTTTAAATGGCCACTTTTATTTCTATTTATTTATTTAATTATAAAAGTAATTTCCCCCACATTTGTTTTAATCAAAGAGCTGTTTTTGTGGAGTTTACAAGAAAATATTTTAAAAGGAGCAGGGGAAATTGAACATTAATCAGGGCCGGCGCGAGCGTTCCTATAGGCGAACAAGGCAGCCGCCAAGGGTGGCAAGAAGAAAAAAAACATTTCCCCCATTTAATATATTTCATTATTTTTTTGGATATTCATTTGAGTTATTGCACTTCCATCATCAAGTTATCATTCAAGCACAACAAGTATATCGGTGAGAACACTGGTTTAAACAGCAAACACACCTGGACATGACTGCACATCACAGTTTTGACATTGTTAAATCCTTCTTGCAATCGCAATGCAATGGACTAGGGCCTACTTTAAAACTTTAAAAAAAAAGGGCTGTTGACTGTTTACACTGTCATATACAATAAAAGAGCCTGCATAGCGACAGGCAGGACATAAAAATGAACGTGAAAAACCCACCTTACCAGAGCATGTGAGTGAAGCGGAGCTCCACTCATGAACCGTTCATGTTTTTTGTTGTCAAAAACTGCATTCAGATCCGATTCAGAGCAGTGATCAAACAGTAGTTCGAGTCCGTCAACACCCCTATTGCTTGCACAGTCCTGAAGCTCTTCCTGGGTCCACATTTCATGCAGTAACATTAGACAGCTTTGATTCATATGTTTAATTTTAATTATCACGTTATTTTTCATATGCATCTGCTTGCATACGATCGCTTGTTTTACTCCGTCTTCCTCACGTGTGTTTTGATCAGGAGACTATTGTTTCCATAACCCCAAAATGCCACTTTATTTACACTTTTTGTATATTTTGAAATGAGTGTGGTGGCTATTATATAGTATTAACAAAAACTGCTATTAAATAGCTTTAACTTATAGGCCTATTTATTCATCAGTATTAGTCATATTCATACAATTTATGTGTTTAAGTAGGCTGAAGTGAGTCATAACTTGTCATACATTTTTATAAAATTTTAACATTATGGTAAACGGTAAAATTAGTAGATTATTTCTGACTAGTCTACAGTTAATGCAGTTAATGGCGTTTATTTCATTTTAGTTTTTCTCAGGTATGCTAACTGCTCTAAAGAAAATGTCAAGCCACTGTATAAAGTAGGGGTGCTCTGATTGATCGCAACCAATCTCTATCAGACGATAATCGCTTTGGGATGACCGAACTGATCTCATGCTGACGACACAGACGCACGCCTGCCGTGAGAGCTTTGGCATGACATGCAGCGGCAACGTCTCATTCTCTTTCCAGTGTGGGTAAAATAATTATAATGTTGAAGGTGATGTACAATTCATATTTTTGTATTAAATAACTTACAAAGTCATTTGAAAACTTTCAGTGAGACTGAGATGTAATTTCACAAACAGTGCGAGTGAATCACCGCGTGCGTGCGTTCTCTCGTTCCCTCTCTTAAAAATGGTCAAATGGCTTCACATCAGCGCATTGCATCTGCACTAAAATCGAGCTGCACAGTTGACACAGGATTGCCCCTTACACAATCAAGGCAGTGTCGCATCGTCACTAAAGTTTATCATTTGCATTTATTTTTAAGTCTTGCCATTGTTCAAACCGCTCAGCACTCGCGCGCTCTCCGAGACCGTGAGCGCGCACACACACACACACACACACATACATGCCATCTCAAAAAGCTTTTAAGTACAAATTGCGCTGAAATGGTCAAATACAAGTACTAAATTACCGTCTTGACAGTATGTAGGTCGTAAACCCCGTTGTGACTCGCGAGTGAACATGTAACTGCATGTAACCATATCCGTGTATTCACTCTTAAAGTGGCAGCAGCCAAATAAACTGCTGCATTTTCTGAGTTTCTCTTTGTGTTGTGTTGTTTGATTAACCTTAATGGCACTCACTGCTCTTGAATGACTAACTTTTGCAACCTTAAGTGTAAGGATTAATCTAATTAAATGTATTCAGGGAAGACCAATATTAATTTTTAATTTTAATCAAATTTGGATTCCTTATAACATTTCTTTAGTATATCTTACCTCAATACTAATATTAGACCTACCTGAAAGTTTTTCTTTAAAAACAAAAATGCACTGCATGATCAAAGATTTAGGTAAGATAATTATATACATTTCTATGACAAGAGTCACCTAAGGGGGGGATTCCCCCATTTTCAGAAATAAAATTCAGGCCCTGAATGAATGTCTGTAAAATCCACTATAAATAATAATACATGATAAAAAGAAAGCTTCAAAAAGATCGGTATCGGTGATCGTATACTGCTTCCTGTGGAGCCGATCGGCTCCAAAAATCCTGATCAGAGCACTTTTAGTATAAAGTTAACAAGTTAAATGATTGCTGTTTTTATTATTAAAAGTGAATCTAGTGTTATTATTACTGGTGCCCTGCCATGAATCCTGCTTCCACAGCAAACGGAACCGAACCATGGCTCCAAAAACCGTGACATGAACCGAACCATTGGTATATCGTTACACCCCTAATAACGGACGAGAAACAGAGAGAAATGTCGATGATGCATCCTCTCCAGCAGCTTGAATGTGTTCCCAGTTGCCATGGAAACTTTCAACGGCCACCTGGACTTGTACAGTTTTATAAAAGCTATTTATTTATTGTAAAGTTTGACTCGCTTCAGAAAAATAAATTCTTCTGTTAGGCGCTGTTGAAGTCAAAAGTGCCTGGGACAAACCCTGTCAAGATGAAATGGTGTAGCCAGGCTATGACTGTGTCATTATTCCAACATTATAACTTGTTACGAAATTAAAAATGTAACACCTCAGAAAAATTGTCAACATTTTAGCCTGCTGTGAGTGTGGCGCGCACTCTTCAGTTGTGGATCATGTCACAGAAGGAGGTACACTAGATCGTCGAATTTTTCATTTGATCGGTTCATGAAAAGGTTTTTCCCACCCATCTCAAACCGATTGCAATTTCATTCGGTTCGGGTATTTGTATTCCGATTGAGGTGTTTATATGAAGCATTTTCATTTGGATTGGACTTATAAACCGAATACAGTGCTTCATGTAAACACACCTATTGACTGTTTAGTTTTTTTCTCACTTTTGTTAGGCTAGCATTAGTTTTTTGTATAAGACAAATTATATTTCAATGGTATAAAAAATGTTGAAAAAAAAAAAAGCAAAAATGACTAAATTGAGATATATTATTGTGAAATAAAATTATTCATATCGTGATAAGATTATAGTCATGTTGCCCATCCCTATGTGGTGCAGAAGTTATAAAAGTAATTAAAGCTGCGAGCAGCGATGACGGGCCCTAGCCGGTGGTACCGCCACCCTGGTGGCTTCAGGGCAACTGTGCACGACAGGCAATATGCATTTAAACAGGAGAAAATTTTAATTTGACACATTTATCGCAGCAGCTGGTGCCACTATGACCACAAGGCACACCTATGATGTCATTTAAATATAGATTCATTTTAATGTCATAGGTTATAATCTTCTGGACGTGTGTCGAGTTTCATGAAATTTGAAGCATGCTAAGATTCTCAAAAACACCCAAAAAGATAATTAAACTTTGACACGTTGCCATGACAACATTATTTAAAGTATCAGGAATCAATCCATATGTCTATATCTGTCATGTTTTCACATTAAACTGATGAAGTTTGAAGTGAATTCGGGTAAAAATAAGATTTTATTTTTTGAAAGTGACACACTTTCTGCTGCCAGTTGGTGGCGCTATAACTTTGACTCACAAAAGTCACATCCATGTGATCAGCCTATTACAACGAACACACAGCTGAAGTTTCATCCAAATCAGTCATATGCTGTATGCAGAAGTTATAACACACTTCCTGTTTCCCTTTTCTCGCCATAAATTCGTCTCCTCACCACGGCCAAACTGTTCGAGTTATCAAAAATCCGCTCGCAATTTAGCATCCTCAATGTCTTGATTTCATGCTGACGGAGTTTGGCGCTGATCGGGTGAATCGCCTAGGAGAAGTATATCAAATTCCAGAGCATGCGTTTTCTAAACAACCCATAATAGCTCACTTCCTGTTGGGCTGACGCATAACTTAGAGCACAAAATTTGTTTGGCCCGATGAGGTCTATATGTGCACCGAGTTTCATACATCTACGTGCAAGTGTGTTTGATTTATGAACTAAGTTTTCAGACCACACTTAAGGGTGCGCTGTCGAGCCCCCCTGCCACGCCCGGGTACCAGCTTTGGTCCGGCCCTGATGGCCGCAGATTCCGATGTGTGTGCAAAGTTTCAAAAGTTTTTGAGCGTGGTAAGGGCCCCAAAAGTGCCCAAATAGTCTAAAAAACTAAATTGTCCTTAGAAGAATAATAGGGCCTTCGCCTAATTAATATTACCTTAAGAGATGTTCCGATACCATTTTCCTTTTCCCGATACCGATTCCGATACCTGTGCTCAAGGTATCGGCCGATACCGAGTACTGATCCGATACCTGGGTGTGTATCCGCGTACAGCTCTATACCTACTATCTCATCCAGCAGTCATATCACCCTGTAGTCCAAGACTAGTTTCCCACTGAAGCTAAGCAGGGCTGAGCCTGGTTAGTACCTGTATGGAAGACCAACTGGGAAAACTAGGTAGCTGCTGGTAGAGGTGTTAGTGAGGCCAGCAGGGGCGCTCACCCTGTGGTCTGTGTGGGTCCCAACACCCCAGTATAGTGATGGGGACACTATACTGTCAAAGAGCACGGTCCTTCGGATGAGACGTTAAACCGAGGTCCTGACTCTCTATGGTCATTAAAAATCCAGGTATGTTCTTCGATAAAGAGTAGGGGTGTAACTTCGTCATCCTGGCCAGATTTGCCCATTGGCCTCTGTCCATCATGGCCTCCTAATCATCCCCATATATATATTTTTTATACATATATATAATTTTTTTTTTTTTTATATTCCTAGATTTATATTCCTAGTTTTTATTCAGTAAAATCTCTTTACATCAAAACCAGTTAAAAAACCATCTGGGCATAATTATTATTAGTAGTAGAGACGTATTATTATTGCACAGAGACATAGCTAAACATACTGTAGGCTACAACAGTAGCCTAATATATTCTGTCAATTACTAAACGTGAAGTGTTACTTTTATTTTGATGGGTCTCTCTAGTCTGAGTTTATATGACAGTTTTCTCAAATGAAATCGGCTGATCGTTCAGTCTGGCTGCAGGTAGTGTGTGCCTGCCATCCACACAGAATTTGCTGGAGTAATATTTAAATAGTATTTTGCAGTTTGATATTCACAGACACAAGTCTAAATTCGGCTACAGTCTGGAGCCCAGCGCTTAGATGAACAGGGAAGCTACTGAACTTCATTTCTTCTTCGCTGCTCTAAACAGTGGTTGCCTGTGGCAACACCGCACAACTTCCTGTGTTTTCAATGCATTCTGAGAAGCGAAGAGGAGCCGTGCAGCGGTTAGCCTAAGCTCGCGGTCATAATAACCATGGGTCTAGTTTAAGAAAATGGTATCGGATCGCTACTTGGGTTCAAGTACTCGCCGATAGCGATGCCAGAATTGGTTGTGGTATCGCTGATATTTCCGATACAAGTATCGGAATTGGAACAACTCTAATTACCTTATCAACAAAGCATAAGCAGAGAGAGAAACAGTTGTAGGGTTCGACATTTTATTTGAGGCTTTAAAACACTGGCGGTTCAGTCCAATAAGCTCAGACATAGCTGAAACAGCTCTGTAATTTGTTGAAATCCTTTAATGTGCAACCCAGCCTTTTCCTCAGAGATTTCATCTGATATGACCCCAGTAATGTGGTATCTGCATGTGTTTTTCTTATGCAAGGGTTTATCAGTAAACATTATGGAGGGAGATTACTCTCTGGCACACAGTGTGAGGTTTTCTTTTCTTCATTTTGCCACTGTCAAGATATTTCTTTCAGTTGATCGCTTATTTTGGCTAGTCCATTATCTGTCGGATAGCCATGTTGTCTAGACCACTATCTTTTAGACTTGCTGATAATATGCATTTAACAGTTGTGAAGAAGGACCCCTGTCACTTAGCCTAATTACTTTTGTCCATTAGACCAATGCTTGGACAAAGAAGGCCAGGCTATATAATAGGGAACTTGCACTCAGTGTAGGGAATGGGAAACCTCGTCTTACTAAGTTGAGATCACAGTATCTATTCTCTGAGAGTAAAAGGGCCAAGCACATCAGTCACGTGGCATCAGGATGGAGGAATTATATTTTTTGCTGACGGATAGAGAGCATAATGTCAGATCACAATTTAAGTTTTTGACATTTGTGAAATTGTATTAGTGGTTTTGTAGTTAAGCTGTGGTCACATAAGCAATCTTATGCACCTCACTTTTAAATCACTAATAGTGAAATGTGCACAGGCATTCATAAAGGTCCCCACAGCAAAGTTCTTGTTTGTTCTTTACTTAGGGGTAAAACAAAGTTCAAAATACTGGAGCAGTGATATACTGTAAACATCTGACACACTGCTGAGAGTGACGGTTTGATGAATATGTAAATATGTGCTGTAGGGATCAATCAATCAATCAATCAACTTTATTTATATAGCGCTTTTACAATGACGATTGTTTCAAAGCAGCTTCACAGTGTTAAACAGGACAACATTGCAACAAAATTTGATTTGGCTAGTTTAATTTGGATAGTTTATAGAATTATATATGACCAAATTAATAAATTCTATTTGTATATTTAGTTGAGTAACTTGGATTTGTGCGATATACCTGCACAAATTCTCCTTACGATAACAATAAAGCTTAGTTGATGACATTTTTCTGTTCGCAACCCATTCCTAACTCACCTGTAGAGCGAAAACAACTATGGTGGAAGGCAGACGTAAAGCTGAGGAGCAGTTTATAGCTAAAAGAGGAGCTTCCTCTACAATCTGGAACTGGTGAACATATATTTTCACTCACTGAGCACCTGAGAGTTTTCGCTCTCTGTCAAGCCATCCATAAAGTGCGCTTTTTCAGTTCACCTCAGTGAATGCACTGTGTGTTTGACGCACAGTAAACACTAGTGTGTGGTGCCCGACTGAGAGCGCTCACTTTCTCACACACTCAAAGCGAGGGTCTTACATACAGAATTGTCGCGCTACATGTAAACGATATTCTCTGTTTGGTTTCTTATAAAAATAATGGAGTTTATTTTGAATATTCAGCCTCTATGAATAAGCATAAACTAATGTGTAAACAGAAGTCTCATTGGCTGGCGCTCAGCTATTACTGTCCCTGTTTTGATTTTAAGCAAATCATTGAGCGAACTCATACAGCGTGATTTAATATTCATGATCCCAGTAGCTCATCAGTCCTTAGTGCGGTTTATTTTTATCAGTAGTAGAATTCATAGTAATAGTATTCTTATCAGTCCTGTTGTTTGTTTTGTAAGGAAACACTGAATGACCAACACCATTTTTTTGAGCTTCGGAGAGAGGGGGCTGAACATTCTTCTCTCTAATAAAGTCAGGAAATCTGAGAAGCTGCACGGCTTATATGCACTGAGAACGGACACTGCACTAGCGATACAAAACGCACAGGTCTTTTACATCCAAGTAACAAGCTCGTATATTTTGCAGTAGATTCATTTAGATTTATAATAACAGGTAATAGGCTTGCTGTGGTAGTCGGTGTTACATCACTTGCCCACAGCGGCATCGCCCCCCACTGTCATTTTTCTATTTTATAGTAGTAAAAATAATTTTGTTCAGTGAGAGAACAGTTTCACTACAATTAAAAACTGAATGTGAAGCGTGAGCCGAACAAGAGTCACAGCACAGACCAGGAGTCAGATTTCATTCAAAGAGAGTGTGAGTTGAAAGACCAGATAATCACGGAAGATTTGATTTCAACAACGCAATGTAAAAGCGCCTATTTAAGTGAGTTTGTCATTGTACTGTTTTGTTGTGTTTCTCATTAAGAAGAATAGGCTAATGAACCCACCATCAAGCAACCCACCCCCGAATTGGCACTAATTTTAAACCGAAACTAAAATGCGCACTAGCGCACTGTCTTTTGTTCACGGCTGCACAGTGCACAAGCACTGTAATATGTAATACACTAATATGTAGTTTCTATTCAACTGTCCATCCTATTAAAACGGCTAGGCTATAAGATAATTGTAAAAAAAAAAGTTTTGTATTTCGATTTTATATTGTACACGTTCAAATGTGAATGAGAACCGTTTCGAGAGGGATGCCAGGCTTGAGAGAGAACACTCGTCCCAAAAAAACAAATATTCGAATCCCAAAATTAAAATGACAAATATGCATTTGTACATTCATACATGGTTACCAAGTTTTGGTTCTAATCACTGAAGTTCTATCATTAAGTAATGCTTGATAATTTGCTTTTTGCAAAAAATTTTGCCACTGTTTATGAATAAATACAGAATCTGTTTTCATTTCAAACTTGTAATTGATATTACAATTGAATTCAAAATTGTAAATTGAAATATTATTGTGTGACGTTTTTCAGTACAGTCTTTTTTGTAAAATTATTTTATGTAATTGGCATATTATAGGAGCCTATTTGTTCGAAATGTCACATTTGATTTTGCTTGATGTATATCTGGGCCATATTGGTGCGTGTCCAGTGGCGTGGAGCTGAGCGAGCATTTTCAATTAATTCCTAAGGATTGTGTCATAGGAATGAACCGAGAATGCTCACTCTGTGCCAGTGGACACGCACCGTTATGAATGCCCCTGCAACGGTGTGCATTTTACTTTATTGAATTAGTGGTAACACTACTAGAATAACACGGCTAACCCTTTGCAGGTTCCCTTTTAGCATCGGGTTAGAAAAAAAAATCCAAATAGGTTCATTTACATTTTTGCATTGGTACACTTGTCCTACACATTAAATGAAATGACTCCTGCTGTTGGTCTGTGCTGTTGCTCCCATTCGGCTCGCGCTGAATTGAGCAGATGTGTTCAGTTTTTAATTGTAGTATCTGTTCTCTAACTGAACTAAATAATTTTTTATTACTAAAAAATCTAAATTATGGTGAGGGTGGTGCCATGGATTGATGAGGTGTCAGGCGATGTAACCGGTGCTGCAGCTGAACACTGTGTAACACTATCACAGCAAGCCTAATGCCTAATGGTGCTTTAATGACTAGTGATGATGTTTTCAACGGGATGGATTTAGGGACGCAACTTATTGGGGAAATGCTAAGCTGAACAATCTCTCCAAGAGGTTGTCTTTTAATTTATCACCTAAAAGTTTCAACCACAAAAATACTACAGCTAAAGCAAAAATAAGCTTAAAGTCTAGATCACTGGTGTCCAATTCTGCTCTTGGAAGGACGCCACCCTACAAAGTTCATTCCAACCCTAATTTAGTGTATTTGGACAGGCTAATCAAGGTCTTCGGTATTACTAGAAACTTTCAGAGTAGTGTGTTGGAGCAAGGAAAAGCTAAACTCTTTGGAAGGTTGCCCTCCAGCAGCAGGTTTAGTTTATCCATGATAAACTAGTTGACACATCAAATCAACCACCCTGACCCATCCCTATTATGTAGCTGATCATTCAGCCTGGCTGCAGATGTTTTGCTCAATCTTTTGTAATCATAAGTATGGAAGTTTGTTATATAATAAATAATTATAGATATGAAAATAAAGAAAATCTGCTGTTCGGTTTTACCATGATTTTTCATTGAAGTATACAGCATGTGCCAGAAATAAAGACCGTTTTTTTTTGTGGACATATTGTCTATTTAAGAAAATAACAAACCTTGCACTATTGTGGAATATCAAAAGTGCCACTGCACCATCACGGCTCATTCACAGGCTAACAGTCATTATTCTGACATGATCGTTTCTTTTGTTAAGCCTGTAGGTGGAATAACACGCATGTCCACGGCTTCTATAAATCTTGAAATATCCAGGGCAGCTGTATTTCTCCTGCTTTCCTGCACCCGATGAATACCACCACATGGTCTGGAACTAAAACGATATATTTTGTGAGCAGCTTCCTTTAACATAAATGCGATTTGACTTATCTCTCTCCAAGATCCAGCGTCTTCCTCAGGCTAATCCAAATGGCTCAGTTCCCCAGTAAACAAGGTATCTGATTGAGATCGCCGATAGTTTGGTATTTCCCCAGTGCAAAATCGTTGCTAGCATGTCCATGAAATGGAGTGTGAACACAGGTCATGCGTTTCCAATCAGGAGTTTGTGTGTTGGTATAACACAGAAAATCAAAATCTTTAATCAGTAAGCTGCAAGATTCTGCTTCTCAAAGTCAGGTTATAAGCCATAGATTCATAAACTCCTAAAGCTTTGTGCTAATGTT
This sequence comes from Gobiocypris rarus, assembly GCA_023029165.1. Taxonomy (NCBI): domain Eukaryota; kingdom Metazoa; phylum Chordata; class Actinopteri; order Cypriniformes; family Gobionidae; genus Gobiocypris; species Gobiocypris rarus. The sequence continues at coordinate 20,247,739 of CM040931.1, forward strand.
TATTTATTTAGGATTAGAGTTGTGCAACTTTATTTAAATGTTGTTATACAGAGGTTTATTAGTTCAATCAGAATTCATAATTCAATCACGTACTAATTTGAATATATAAAACCGCTTGGTCGCAGCCATTTTCACTCTTAAATACAAGCCAAACCTGCGAGGTGTCATTTGCAGTTTCGCATTTCGTCAAGCACGCTTTGATATATAATTTCACACGTTGTGTCCAATTAGTTGCAATAATTATGTCCTCGGCTCTCTTTTGTGGCCTTTTGTTCACTTCTATCCGGCCTCTTGACCATTGTGCCTCCTCAACTCTTTTTCCCTCCGACAAGCAGTTTTTAGCGCATGCAACCTTATCGTGTTTTGCCTCCGTTGACCTTCATCAGTCCCACACGTCTCTTCTGCCGGTCTCAGATGACCCAATTAAACTCTTTCTCTCATTCCTCACTGCCGCTCTCACTAGACTCCACTCCGGACCGCTAAAAGGGTGAGAGTCAAGGTTCAGGAAAGGGCATCTCCATGGTGAAATGCTGCTGTGCGAGAAAAATATGTTGTAATGATAGTCTACCCAGAAAGTAAATGGAGACACTGTCATATGCATCGGCCAGGCCGTTGTAAATGTGTGGTAGTAACAGACTTTGATAGAGGAACCCTTTTAAATGTGTTTCTCATCAATCCAGATACCACAGGGTGAGGATGAAAGAGAATGCCCTCTAATGTTGCCAAGACACTTGTGTTAGTCTTAGAGAAAATGTGTTTAAAATGTAACTTTCTCAATGTTTAATTTGAGAATTCACCCAGTGGATGAAGACCATTAATGGCACATTGTTTAGTAGTATTACTGTTTATTTTCTTTTTGGAATGGATTAGAATGAGGCATTTTGCTATTTTCAATTCACCGCTAAGAATGAAGCACAGGGCCCTATGATATCCATGATGTGGAAAACATGAACGGAATTGCAGAATCCCGGCATAACAAAGGAATGTACTATATAATGCGTAATTTCACTGAATTTGTCAAATCTTGGATTAATAAATCAAAAGTAGGTCAGTACACTTAATTCAAATTGCAAAATATAGACTAGTGTCTGTGAATGTTAAACTGCAAAAAGATTTAAATATGAATCCTGCATGTTCTGCCTGTAAGAATGAATGGCACAGACACGTAGTTTCATTTACTCCAAACTATCGTCATTTTCCTAAACACACAGGAACTAACATTTTTTCTCAGCAACCTGTCAATTTTTTTGGTTTAACCTGAAGAAATTATAACAGAAATATATTACTGTTGTACAGTAGGAATTTAGCTGTCTCAATATAATAATAATAATAATACACTGATTTATAATAATAATAATTATTATTATAATAACAAATCTTGAAATGAAAAAAAAAATCTTGATAAATGATTCAATTGTATACGTTTTATGATTTTTGATGTTTCAGTAAGTTGTACTGTATCTTTCACCATGCCTTCAGATGTTCATTCATGTTTATTCTGTATGTAGCATTAAAGAGGAAGGGATGATCGCGTTGACTCGCGATGCTGCTTGATCTGAAACACCTACACAGCGATCTGAAAATGGCATTTATTGATTGAATTTCATGATTAAATGGACAGAATTTGAAAGATGAGACATTGTTTTCTTATGAATTCTTTCTGTATATATTTAGCCTTTAAAAAATATAATACATTTGCTTTTAAAAACCAAATTTATTTCACAAAAAGGGTCGACACCGTGGCTGTTTTATTTTTAATGTACCCGAGAACTGTTTCACCCCTAACATATTCACAATGACAAGAAATATTCACAATTACCTTTTTACTCTGAGGTGATTTTCAGCACAGTTGAAATAAACCATCAGGCTTTATCTTACTTATTTTTAAATCTGTCTCAAAGATATTAAAAAAGCAATATGCTTAAAATAAGTGTAACCAGTAATGCTGGTGATTTTTTTTTTTGTTGTTGTTTTTTTATATCCAGCAATAATGTAAAATTTAAAAAAATAAATAATTGAACATAGTGTAGACCTCTTAATGCTACATCTGATAAAATGTAAAAAAAGAACTACAATTGCAAAGTCTTAGTTGTATTAAAAAAAGTTATCATTCAAAAAAAATCTTATGAACAATACATTTGAATTTTTATTTTTTTATTTTTTTTAGTTACTACATTTTTTTAATAGGACACAAAAGATAAAATAGAACAACATATTGGCTAAACATGAAAAATCTGTAATTGTGAAAAATGATTCACTTCGTCACGTGGGAACCTCTCTCCATAATGAAAAGTTTTTGAGCACAAATTAGAGATATAGTGTGTGTGTGTGTGTGTGTGTGTGTGTGTGTGTGTGTGTGTGTGTGTGTGTGTGTGTGTGCACTTAATGTATTGCATCTACTGAGCTGTGTTCATTAGGGTTTTGAATTCTAGTTAATGTACGTGTGAATGACAATCTTCATTCAGTCTACTACTCCAGTGTTCTCATCTGACAAACACCCAAAAGTGAGTACCACAGCATTCAGAATCAACAATAAAGCCGAATGCGACATGCTGTTTGAAGATGCTGAATGTAGGTGTGGGATTCTCTAGGCACCTTACTATTTGATTAGATTACGATTCAGAGGGCTGTGATGCAATGATAAAAATGATTATCATTGCGTCTTTTTTAATTTATTTTTTTCTCTCTGTGACTACTTGGTACTTTCAATATGTTACTACTTGGTACTTTCAAAGTAATTGTAATGATCAAACATATATATACTTTGAATATCTTTTATTAATCAAAAAAATGGAAGAGATGTGCAATTGAGTCAACTGGAAGGTTACATTTGCCAGCATATATCCCAGCATTAAAAAGAAACCGCAAGAAAAGAAAGTGTGCCTGTAGTAGCGGTGGGAATCTTTAGGCATCTTCCATTCCGATTCTGGGAGTAACACAATTATTATTTATATATTTTTTTTCTTCTTATGAAAATTTACTGACTTTTTAATGTAATTACTCATGTATTTATAAGAACTTAGTCGCCATGAAAGCCTTACTGCCTTATCTATAAGCTAGTGTGCTCCAAAACAATGACAAAATAAGCATTAAAATCTTAAGTCTCTCACTTCTGCCAGTAAAATGGATAAATGATTTTGATGACATCACGCTGCACTTCAGCTTCTCATCAGATTTTTCGTCCAATCAAATTCTCTCTAGATTCTAAAGCATCCCACCCCCAAATAGATTCTGAAGTTGTGGCTAAAATCGGTCACTTGTTCACACAATCACTATTTTCTACATGGTGAACACATTCTACATTATCGTCACACGAACCGCCGTAGCGCACAGAGACAGAAGAGCACAGAGCGGATCATATGCGCGAGTCTGCGATTCTGACTAACTTAAACATCTGATTGGCCATTGCATTCATGCGCTCAACAGATATGTCTGTGATTGGCTACAAAGCTGAATGCTGTAAAAACACTTTGTAAATTGTGTTTGGCTCTCTTCACAGAGCACTTACTCAAAAACACATTAAATGATCTGATAAATCTTTGGCGGATTCTATTCCTCTATTTTCAATGCAGGAAAAACCCTGAGGTGAAAACAGGGCCTTCATTTCTGGTTGTGCTGTTTGTGCATTTTTCACAACTGATCATTTTCTGAAGCTACAGTCCTGAAGTCTCACAAAAAATTGTGCACAGCATGTCGACAAATAGCAAGGAATTTGGAATAGATGTTGTTTTTGTACTGATTTGCTCTGCCTTCAGTTTTCAAACAACTCCCAGATTGAAGACAACTTGCAGCCTGTGACCATTACCGATGCATTTCTAGCATGTTGACACATTTTTGTTTATCACAGACAGCTAAGGCCACGTTTACACTGCAGGTCTTGATGCTCAATTCGGACTTGTTGACTATATCAGTTTTTTTTTTTAACAACCAGCTTACATCTCTTTTTTTTTTTAAAGTGACCCATATCCGATATCTGCGTTTACACTATACATTCAGCCAAATAAACCAAGGTAGACGTACTGACTTGGAAAAGCTTTGGCTGAAAAGGAGTGAAAATGCAGATTTGCAATGGACAGAGATGAATGATTAAATTGTGATTCACCTGTGTCGACGTCATTCACCAGTGTCGCTTTTTCAATGATGTACGATTCGCATTGATGGGGATATCCGATCTGTCTGCTTACATGGCAGACACAAATGCACATTCACAAAAAAAACACAAATTCACAAGTTTATTTCCACATGAATGAGGCCTGGAACAAATCTGAGAATATTGGAATCCATGTGCTTTTTTTTCCTTGCTGACACATTCGTTGGTCATATCCGATTTGTGCCGCATGGGAGGAAAAAAAATGGAATTGGTTAAACATGAATCATGTAATGTAAAAGCGGCTTTAGACATCTGAGAGTCTTCAGTCTTGTAATGTGTGCTTTGCTCGAGAAGCTACATGTATGTGAGTTATTTATTTATTTTGTCGTTTGTTTGTGGACAGCATTGTTTTTGATGGGTTGATGTACCCGGAGATTATGGTCTTCACATATTAAAAGCAGTGTTCTGCATTTGGAAGAAGGAATAAAAAAATTTCTTGAAGAGAAACAAATTTATTGACAAGTTTACAATCTAAATATGATTTATTTATTGACCCCTCATTTCTACAAGGCAATATGTAACCGTTTTTATTCTGTGTTTTGTTTGTCCAGACTGTAGAGACTCCTCCTCCGCTGCTAAGGGTTCACATTGGAGCAAGACCTGATCACATGGTAAGCCAAGAAATAGCTCTCTTTCCTTTTTGGTCAAGATCAGGGGACCTTGGGTCCTGCACACATGTGGTCTCAGGACCGCTGATGGGTACACAGCTGTAATTGAATCATGGGATGCCTGAAGGTTAACTCTGACAGTCATTTACCTATTTTTCATGTTAGAAATAACCTAAATGTCTGCACTGTTTATGCAAAAGACATTTTGTTAAGCACCAAATATAGTATACCAAATATTATACAGCAGCTTCAAAAAGCAGTTAGGAATACACAGTATATAAGGTACGATATCCATTATCAACATTATCAGTTGATATTACATTTAGTTTTGCATGCTTGTTTCCACTTTCTAAGATTTAGACTCTCTTGCCGTCATTTAAACTCATTTTTTAAAAACAATAATACTTTTATAATACTGTAAGTATTAATAATACTACTTAAATGTATCCATTAGCAAATCTCTCAATGAATCTCAGTAAATACTGTTTTTTCATCGTGAAGCCTAAATTCACATGTAGCATTTAAACCAATTTACTTTATATTTTCTTTTAAGTAATATTTAAAATGATTGACTTAAGTTTTGATTTTATTATTTTTCATTTAAATAAAGTGGAATGGAGTCATCCACCAGAAACAGAAGTTGTGCTTCTCTGTATGCGCCACAGTTGTAATATTTGTGCATCCCTAGTGAAAACAAGCCCTTAATTACTGTTGCATAACCAAAAGTGTACTAAATGAACATGTTCCTGTTCCACAGTGATTTAGCCTCTTCAGTCAAGACAAATACAAGCTCATTATCTATAAACATAGGGAATGGCCTTCTTGCATCATGCACTACATAAAGCCACTCAAGCTCATCTCATGTGTTTCCTTAACAATGCGAGTTTGGAGCTTGCTGTGTATAGTTTGAGAACTAATTGTCACTGCCAATTTATGCAAGTTCTTGAGTGAACTGAGTGCTTGTCATTTAAAGGACAGCAATTTTGACTGCCTCTTTTTGAAGCTGAAATTACCTGTAATTTATTTTAGTAGTGTCAGTCCAACCTGTCAGTCAGGACCACTTCACAAATCCCCCTCAAAGACCCCTAAACCCTTCACAAGAGTTGCTGCTCAGTTTGTCTGTTAACTATTCTCTGGACAATTCCTCTCCAATAGGGTGTATTGTTTCAGGGATAAAGGTGTGTGAGTTTGAACACTTTTGAAAGCAAGCTGCATTCAGAACTGAAGCAGGATGGACTTAAACAAGTTCAACCAATATGTACTAAAGCAATTTTGGATGTGGAATAGTTTATTATTTTGGTTTTGTTATGGTTCCTTATGAAATCCCTAAATTCTATCATTTTGAACCGCAGTAAATGCTATTTTTAGTCCAAACCGCTTTTGTCAGGATTTCTTGAGTGTTGCCACAGAAACACAGAGTATAGAGTGGCTAGTCTTGAGGTGAGATTGGTTTGTCTCTAAGCTGCTGGAGAATGGAAGAAAATAGAGGCCTAATAAGCCTCTTAACTTCTGTATTTGTTGCAAGTCTTTTACAACACGATGGGCTAAAAAAACTACTTCTGGACCGGATGAATTGCAAGGCTTTCGCGTATTATCATAACCATTTATTGACATATTTGTCATGTGGTTCTGAGAAGTGTATCTGAAAATATCTGAAATGTAACGAAAGCCAAGCCATTGTGCTTTCAAAGCAAAGATATGCATCTGTTCTGAGTTGTGAAGGTGCAGTGTAGGATCAGAGCCAGAGGAGTTTGCTTTGGTGTAGCCCGTATCCATCATGTAATCGATGTCCACAATTCCAGGGCTTGAGCTGTTCAACAATATTACATTTCCATGTTTTGGCTTTGGGCATAAAAAGTACCCTGCATGGTTACTGCACCAGCTTTAGAAAAGTTAGGCTTATTTGTGTCTGGGCTGTTTTAACTGTTTAATCTTTTAGAGGTTTGACCATGAAACATGGTCAATGCTTTAAACCTGCTGCCTTTATTAAAACAAAGCCTCATTCACTTTCTTTGTTTATTAAGTTAGAATTGGGTAAATACTTTACTTTATTAAAATGTAGATCAAATGCTTATTTCTTAATCCAGTACTGGCACTTAACAATTAAACCTCAACAAATCAATGTCAATCATGTGCTGTTTTCAAAGTTTTTTTAAAGTGTGTTTGCAGTTTTTTTTGTATTAGCAAAAAAGTTGTAGAAAAACTGTAGTTTACACCAGTTACGCCCGGAGATGTGGCTCGCACATGAGGCTGTATGTGTAATCCTGTCTGTGGTGCATTACGGCTCTGACACGGCCACCAGAGCTATATCAGTTATAATGATTTTAATGATTCTAATAACTTATTATAATCAGCCGCGCCGTGGCACGTGGATGGAACAAAACCTTGTCGGAGCCATGATGAGCCGCAGACGAGTGCAGTGTAAATAGGTGGTAAGCGTCCCAACCCACGTTGATGTAAAAGATGTGGAAAAATGTGGTTCGTTGCCAACAGCACGTGATGCGATATTTGCGAGAAGATAATTGCAACATGACACATCTGAAGCACTTGACTGTGCAAGGAATAACTTCAACTTAAGAGCTGAAAGTTGCTCCGTGTTCGACCTCAAGAAGAACTGTAGTGCAACTCAGCATATAGGCTACTTGCCTAAAATGTCTCCTTTTAAACAAACCAATTCGAATCGAAAACAAATACTTTATGTAATCTATATGAAAGGTGCTAAAGGCTATTTCCCTTCCCTTTCTACTGCAGAAATGACGAGTCAGCATCATTAACTTCATCTCTGCAGCCAAACACGGACTCAGAAAACAATAAGTTATTAATAAACAATTCAAATGAATGTCTCCTTAGTATTTTTACATTTATAAACATTAGGCTTTTTTGCCAGTGCTTTGTGGCAAGCTAAATGTGTGCACTTGAGCACGAGGCATATAATCCATCCCCAGTCTTTCAGTCTGTAGAGAAGTATTTTTTACATGCAAACCGAAAAAATAAAACCAACCTTTTTTCTTTTTTTGAGGTAACGTAATCTTGTTAAAACGGAAAAATAATATTGGTCAAATTGGTATAGAAAAAGTATTGTTCAGGAAACGGTATCGAGGTCAAGATATTGGTATCGAAATTTTTGATATTTATATTTTTATTTCTTTCCAACTGTTTGGTTACCTATATTCTTCAAAATAGCTTAAGTGTGAGTGAATGATGACAGACTTTTCTTTATATTTATATATATTTATTTATATATATATATATATATATATATATATATATATATATATATATATATATATATATATATATATATATATATATATATATATATATATATATATATATATATATATATATAAAAAAGAAAAGTCTGTCATCTTTCACTCACACTTATTTTTTCGGTTTGCATGTAAAAAAATACTTTTTTACTGACTGAAAGTAAAAATATATATAATGTTTCTTCTATATTGGGATTATTAATATATTAATTATTATTAATAAAATAATTGGAGGAAAATCGTTTATGATCTAATTGTAATCAAATCATGAGGCAAGTGAAGATTCCCACTTCTACAAAGCAGCATATTTTGAAAACCAGCTCATGAAGAGCTGGGTTTGCCTGAATGACTAGACGACCAATTGATCTTAACTATAATGTGGCTGGTTTTGGTTTCTGTTGACCGCAATGTCACTTTTTTCAGTTGAATTCTTTTTGCATTTAAAAACAGGGAAAGCATTGAGTTTTAAGACGTGTTTGAGCAGTTTTTATGTTTGACATGCAGTCTTAACGTAGCGGCAGGAGAGTCAAAAAACAGCACAAGACTCAACACATCTGCCAAAAGAGAGGTTCACACTAACAGCGATTCGTCTTGCCAAAGCAATCGGATGTCATTCATTTTCCATGAGAGTTGGCAATTTTCAGGGGAAACAAGTGGCACCAACTCTTGGCATTGAGCGGAGGTCAACTTTATGCAAATGAGTAGCACCTACTAGTACACCTAATGGGAGCAGTTGGATTCCAAAGAAGTGTATGACCAGACGATCTCCGATTTCTGTCTGTATTAATGTGTCATAAGGATTTGATTGCTTAGTTTAACCTGCCAACGACGAATTAATTAGCCTTCACTGTGAATTTTAGCCTATTTCTTTCATGCTCATCATACTATCAAATTCCACAAATTCCACAGCTCTAAGTTGTTTTTTGTTTTTGTTTTCTAGGAAGCTTCTGCAGAATTAACGAAAGTGATTGCTGTGTTTTTTGTGATATTGGAATGTGAGAGATTGGAACGTGAAATCAAAAGTGACAGTATTTAAATGTATAATCTTATACATTTCAAATCAAATAAATTGACTTTCTATTTTCTATTTCAAAGAATCCTGAAATAAAATATTTCATGGTTCAATATTAAGTGGCAGAACTGGTTTTAACATTTATAATAATAAGAAATGTTTCTGAGCACCAAATCAGCATATTAGAATAATTTCTGAACATTTAAACTTTTGGTTGGTAGCGTATGTCATAGTTGTACATGCGTGATAGTTGTTCTCACAATCTGCCTTAGCTTTTACCAAAGTTCCCATTGGTAGGGATCGCAGAAATTTCAGCCACCAAATATTATTGGCCAAAAGTACCATTTTTGGTTTTTGGCTGAAATAGAAAAATGTCCGAAGCGCTAGCTGTTATCACTGCGTGGCGTGACGCTCCGGCCAATATTTCGTGCCGTGCACATGCACTCAGTTGCTCACGGCCCATGCGAACGCTCCACTCATGTTCATCGGAAAAGCAAAGTCCACTGAAGCAATGCACACCATGACATTTCTGTGTATACTTGTTTCTGTTGTGCAATAGCCCTACTGTGCTGAAACATGGTGCTAGGCAACACTGGTAAAATGACGCTACAATCTCCTTCACTGATCTGCTCCCTGCTACGCTGTGCTCACATGCTCTGATAATAATAGCGTTGTAGGACTATACATTATTTAGATAATTCACCCTTTGCATCAAGTTTGATTGACAGGTGATCTGACCAATCAAATTGCCGAATTTGCCATTTTGTCCGACAAAGCAGTCAGGAGAGTTCGTAGATTAACGTTGGTGGATTTGAACTTGAAAAACGGTGTGTACTGATGTCTTTCCGCAATGGAAACAACATTTGGTTTAGTGTTCATTCATGTTTATTTGATGCTTATCAATGAACTAAAAGGAAGATGATCGGTTCACGAGCAGCTTTAACTGAGGCGTTACAGCAATCATGACACATTAAAGAGCCACAAAACGGTATTTATTGTTAAAATTTTTAAAATGTCTTTTAAAAATGCCAAAATTTGCGGGCCTGCACCTCATGCGGGCAGGGCTTATTCTCCAAGAACGGACACTGCACTAGTGATATAAAATGCACACACAGGTCTGTTAAATTAAGCAATACTTTTGATCTAGTCTAATATTTTTCTGACTAACAAATTGGCACAGTAAGGGTAGATTTAAAGAAAGATAAACAAAATTTTAATAAAGAAAAAACTAAATTTAAATGTAGAAAAAAACAAAATTTAAATAAAGGAAAACGAAATGTAAATAAAGAAAAAATGAAATTTAAATAAAGGAAAAACTAAATTTAAATAAAGGAAAAACAAAATTTAAATAAAGAAAAAACTAAATAACTAACTAAAAAAAGAATTAAGTTAAAGTAAAAACGAGATTAATTTAGACTGATAACAACGAGTAAAAATGCTAATACATTTTGTTTCTATTATTCTATTGGATTCTATAAGTCTTGGACAAATATAGTTGATGACCCCTGCACTATTGCAAGGACGACTTGAGCAGGACGTTCCTCAGTGATACGGTACTCAGTTTGACGTACATTGACATTGCAACTGTAATTACTCACCATGTGTATCTAATTGATTGTGCACATGCGTGAATGTGGGGTGCACGAATATTCGATCTGTAATTCATATTTTGAAAATAAAAATACTATTCGAATTTTACTTCTTTGCTTTGCAGGCTGTAAATGCATGATGAATCCTACTAAAACTCGCCGTTATAACTAAATGCACTGTGTGGTGCTATGGAGCGTGTTGATTGTATTTGATCACATAATGTTGTTTTTCTTTTCCGCCGTTTTGTTAACTTCCTCTTTAGTAAACAATACATAACCAGCAAAAGCAGCGCTGCTTGAATCGCCGCCATACTTGTTATTGTTGCATACAATGTCACGCAAAAATGACTAATGTCCGTGGGTGACTGGGAGGAGCAGTCACGTGCAGTACTACATCACCGGACTAATTTCAATAATCTTCACGGTACTTTAGACCGCAATGGAAATGCAGACAGTATCAGGTCTGGGGGAAAAAAAGTTCCTGATACAAATTGTTCCGAGTACTTTCGGTGGAAACGGGGCTTATGACAGTAATAACATTATCCAGAAACACACAATATAAAACACAAAACTACATACACACCCAGTAGAAGATATATACATCAATAATTATTCATACTTACAGGTTGTGATTCTGAGGAGCAAGCTGGTCAAAATAAACTGGGTAGTGACCCATATCTCAAGACCAAGCTTTGCAAAACAAGCTTTGAACTCCAAAATTTGAGAATTAGTTGTCAGTAAAATGACATTTGAGGGCAGGTTAAGTTGTTCGCGGGCGGACAACGTACAACAAAGTCGGGCATTATGCAAATGTATTTTCTAGTGACGTGAAACTGCACAAAGTGGGATTAGAATTTCAAACAACTAGTATAGACGGTTCAGAGTCGATTCTTTTGGGAGACAATTACTTTATTTATCGTGCTCTTTCGACTTTACAACTTTACAGAACATTTACGTTCACAAACAGCTATATTACACGGCATGAAAGGGAATATTCGAAAAACCATAATAGGGGCACTTTTTTCAAAAGTTTACTATGAATAAAGTAATACATTTTCGGCCAATTGCATCCATAAGTTTTGGCCCAGAATTTTTATTTCGATGCATCCCTGCTCACAGGGATTGTATTGTAGAAACTGATAAGCAACAATGTAAAGGACATAAAAGAATTACAAAATGTGAAATGGCTAAAATAAAATAAAAATCTAGATGATCTTGCCAACTTCACTATTCTCATTAGTCAACCATCTAAACCAATCCCTAGTTTATACTTTTCCTTTTGTCTGCCTCATAAGCACAGTCCCTGATTCATAGATGCTATCACCTCCCCAGATTATTTAGCATTAATGTCAAGGCAACCGCCATTTAGTGATGAATATGCAAACCTTAACCTTTGTGCCTGAGCTGCTGCGGCTCGATCTAAATCACACATGATTACGGCTTTTTTTTATCTGCCTGCTTCCTGTCTGATGTAAGATCCTCCAAACAATAGAGAATGTGTTTGTCTTATCTAGCAGGTGCATCAACAGTTGTTAACGAACACCCCCCTCATTACCTTACTGTGTCTGATGGGGGAGGGGAGTCTGTCGGAGCCTCCGTCTTTCTTTACGATAGAGACTGAACTGAACCGTCACTTTGGTGTGTAGGAGTAAAGACTAACTGCTCTTTGAAAGAAAACCGTGACATCTGTTTCCTTTTAGTTAGGTAGCATTGTGAAGATTGCCAAAAATGTTTTGTGTGCTCAAGTATGTGAAGTTTCAATTTCGGTGGCAGACTTTCTGAAGAAAGGGTGTTTTCTTTTAGCACATTCTCAGTGTGAATCTAGGTCCCCTGCTTACCACTGTACTGCAACAACCTGTTTCCGTTCACCAGAAAAAAACAGTGTGTATTGATTAAAGTTATCAGTGGAAAGCAGATGTTGATATTAAGGGTCTGTCGGTTGAAGATTGCACTCTGGTGTGTTTCAGTAAAGTATTGGACACGGTATTGTTGGTTTAAACAAAGGTCTTGGATTAAAAGCTTAGAATGAGAGAATAATTGCTCACCTGAGCTAAACCAGGGAATACAAGTTGCCATGGTGATTTGTTCCACTAAAATGTGATTCAACAGTGTGACATAGATGTTGCCAAGTTAATCCCACAGTTTGCATGATAACCTATTGTAATCTTCTCTCTAACTCTCGATGATAGTAACCTGTTGTTTTGTATAATTCTATTATCTGCTCTGACAATAGTTGACCTGACAGAGAAAACTGACTGGAAAGTTATTGGGTTGTCACGATTCCTGTTTGGTGTCTCACGGTATTATAGTAGCTAAAGTATCACACAACCTGAATTTATTGTGTGGCTGCATCATGCACATTACTTTTCTGTTGTGTTAATTATTTACAGTTTATTATTATTATTATTATTATTATTACTACTACTACTACTACTACTACTACTACTACTACTACTACTACTACACTGAATTATAGTTTTAATTTCTTCATACATTATATTGAATATTTGATGAATTTAAGATAATCTCCTGTGGACTGTTGATTGTCCAAAGTTTGGCGTTTGCTAGTATTTTGAATAATGTCTTTTAAATTTGGAATATAATTAGAATTTTGGGAATAATTAAGTAAATGGTAAATGTTTCGATTTTTTGCACTGTTTACAGCTCAATTACACAATGGATACTTGTTTTCGCCACTGAATACAAAATAAAAAAGGTAATTGCGACTTGTTTTTCTCAATTGCAAGTTTATATCTCACAATTTAGACTTTTTAACACGCAATTGCGTGTTTAAAAAAATGTTAATTGTGAGAAACTTGCAAATGCAAAAAAACAATTGCAATTTCAGACTCCTTTTTTCTCTCGCAATTGCGAGTTGATATCCTGCAATTTTGAGCGTAACTCACTATTATGATTTTTGTCTTGTATTGAGATGCATCAGGCGGACATTTCTGGTTGTTAAACATTTTTAGTGTAAACATTTTAGGTTTTGTTTTTATGAGATGCTGTCAAATTAAAACGAGTTTTTTGAATTCCCACCTTGTTTCATTCTGTTGCGCATCATCATGCACTTGAAGCATTGGACTTAAATAATGCAGTATTTTGAGTATTGCGATACTACTATAGCACATGTACGCTGTACAACCCTAATTAGTAGTAGTGTTGGTTTACTCTAATGTCTGTTATAGCACTTATGGCAACACTGAGAATGCAACCTGCTCGAGTTGCATTATTAATTGCAGTCTGACACATTTAATAACAATGTGGTAAATTGAGCTTGCTGCTTTGAGTAGTGCCTAATGCAACGGCCTGTATACTGTTTTAAACTGTGTGAGTACATGTGGTAGTTAATATATTTATTGCTTAATTCAGAATGAATTATGTAAATCTTTTCAATGGATCACACTCGTTTTCGACAAACATTTTCACATTTTATATTAATTGGAAATGTAATCAAACTGATTACACGCTGAATTAATTCCAGAGTTGGTTTTTAACAAATTTTGGCGATGCCTTTTCTCTCAGATCAGGCGTTCTTTGGCCTAACACTGTAACGACACCTGCTTCTTTGCTTAGCAAGCACAGGCCAATAATCTGAGCTAATTGGAACATACTCTGCTCTGGAAACAGATAGACGTAGCAGGTGCAACAGCACAAAGAAGTCTCAGAAAACCATGAGACATGGACTGGGAGCAGGCTGCCTGAAGGAAGTAGTTTCCACCCATCTCTGTTAATGTTTCAACTTCGTAGACAAGAGACCACTGAAACCTGCCAATAGCTGTAACTTAACAGCCATGTCAATACATGCATTTCATGGCTTGGCTCTGGAATCTAACACATGCGCCCTTGAAAAGTTACAGCACACTCAGGGTGAGCCCAAGATGGTGATTCATGAATGCAGAAATTAATTCCAGACCTAGGCATAATCTGCGCCTGGGAAAACTGCCCTGGATTTTTTTTTTCTTTTTACTTTTAGGCCTGATTTAGCTGTGGGTATGTGACAGGGCAAGTTTTCAACAGGACCATATTTCAGACACCATGTTTTGGTGATGTGACAGCGAGTTTTCTTGATGATGAGAGGGACCTTTGTATAAACGTTTACTAAAAACTGAAAGTTTATCATTTGTTTCTTCTCTTGGCAAAACCATTTGACATGGCAGTAAACACATGTTCAGTTTACCTTTGTTGATTTATGGTTGATATCATAGTCCTTTAAAAATTGGGAATGTGGTCTTTTTTGTTTCTTGATTCTTTTGATGCTAATTAGTGATTTAAACTGATGCAATAAAACCAAAATATTTTCATAAGGTCACTCACTATTGTTTTGTATGTATGTATGTATGTATATGTATGTAGGATGAAAGCCAAAAGCAATGTAGGGCAAAACAATGCAGGTTTTTTTTCTTCTGTCACCACCTGACAGTGGTGGAACCTGTTTCGTCTCTGTTGTAGGCTTAGGTGTGCCCTTATTTTAAAATTTTAAAAATGTCTATCAGGGATTTGTCCTGGGTCAATGGTTTTCAGTGGTCACACACACACACACACACACACACACACACACACACACACACACACACACACACACACACACACACACACACACACACACACACACACACACACACACACACACACACACACACACACACACACACACACACACACACACACACTTTATACTGTACAAACCGTATTTTCTATCCCCCTACACTGCCCCTGCCCCTAAACCTACCCATCACAGGAGACTGCGCAGTTTACTTTCTGTGAAAAAAAACCTCATCCTGTGTGATTTATAAGCATTTTGAAAAGTGAGGACATGGGGAACGTCCTCATATTTCACTCTCTTCTTGTAATACTTATGTCATACCCATGTCATTATACACATTTGTGTCCTGATATTTCACACACACACACACACACACACACACACACACACACACACACACAAACACTGAGAGGTACACAAAAATGATGCACTGTGCACTCGAAAAACTATGCAGGAAATCTTCTGTTACAATCTATGAAGCTGTGCAATGAATCTCTTATTGACATAGTGTTTATACTTTGGTTATAATGAAACTCATGCTGAACAAAAACTAAAAAGAAAATTTTTGAGCTGTGTTGAGCGGGTTCTGACTAACTTGAACCAAATTGGCCATTGCGCAATGTTTACACACTCAATTGTCTAAAAAGCTCAACACTACAAAAGCATGTTGTAAATAGAAACCTTTAATGCTCTTCACAGAGCACTTGCACAAACACTAACAGGAGTTTTTTAAACCAGCCGTCTGTCAGTGGATACGGGACTGCAGAAACAGCGGGTATCATCACATTAAATGATCAAATAAATCTTTGGCAGGACAAACATTCATTTTGGTGGCCGCCAAAATATTTTCATTTTGGGAAAAACCCTGTATATATCATCTACATAGGAACACTGGCAGTTACACAAACATTTGTGAAGTCCACTTGTTGTAATATCAGTCGACTTAAGCTTTTAACCTGTTGTCCAAATGTACAAAGCAGTGTGTGGACAGTTCTTTTCCAAGAATGAAATTCCTTCTGGTATTTTTGTCTTGAAAAATGTGAATGCCATCACAAAGAAAATTACAGAGAGACATTGAGATTTATTGGACATTGCAAGAAAGTCCATAGAGACACTCATTCACCTTACCCTGACGAGATGGGAAAACAATAGAGAGAGCCAGAGAGTTTCCCAGCAGAAAAATGGGAAAAGATTTGACATTTTCCATCTAAACTAGCAGTTGCTGCAAAGTCCACAAACATGCTTTGATTGACCTCAGACAGGTTGGTTTAAATGGGGCATGCATTGCAGGTGATGTTTTTTTTCCCCACCAAGTCCAGATGCTTGACAAATTCTGCTTCATTCACTTTTTTCTGTAATGTTATTGCAGGTGCTGAGACACTTGGGTTGGATCCTTAAAAAGCGTTTGCCTTGCGGAAATAGAGCTGATAGTGTGGTGAGTATAAATGCATATTGGTGCTAAGATAGCTTTTTTTCTCTCCTTAAGGAAAAGGGAAAAACTTTTTTTTTAGCTGCACTCTGTTTTTTTTAAAGGACATGGAAAAGTTACAGGTGTTTCAGAGACTGTTTTTGGGCAGGAATATTTAGAACAGAATGTTCTCTACCACCATTCTTGGTTGCTTTTTTGCACCTTGTAATGAAAAGCCTGGTGACATTTGTCCAACACGGATCACATTGGGGACATTCATTATATCAAGCATTATACTAGCATAACAATGGACTCAGCTGTTCAAAAATGATTTCCAGCAATCTTTGATAAATAGAAAGTTTAAAAGAACATAGGGGTCTCACGATTCACACATTTTCTTGATGTAGTGATTACAAAACCATTTGAATAATCTTACAAATGCACATAAAAATGTAAATCAAATCAAATTGAATCTTACATTGAATCATCTTTAATGGAATTGATCTGAATTTCCAAAAAGTCATTCTTGAATCACATAAAAAATGTATGAATTGTGAGTCACACCCACAAACTATTGAATGTGTTCTTGCTGAATAAAATAATAATTTAAATAAAAATTTAAACTTTTGAACATTAGTGTATTTTGTGTATAAAGCATTGGCTGTCCTATTCAGACATTATGGTTTGGGTTCACTGATAATTTTATTTCAAAATTTAAGTTCAGTAAGTTAAAAAGATTTTTATTTTCATCAGAAAAATTCAGGTGTCTGTCCAGAGTCAGTGGTGTATTGTAGACTTTGCCCTTGTGCGCACTTAAAGCTGCTGTTATTGTTTGACTCCCAAGGGTCATAACATATCCTTAACAGCACAGAAAAAAAAAAAAGATTTTGCAAAATGTACACATTACTAAAAATGTGAAAAAACACTCAGTATAAAACCTTGTATAATAAAGTATGGTCACATCTGAGTACCAAGCGCGTTAACCAATCAGGAGCCTGCTTGCTGCTGTCACGTGGTCAGGTGCTGAGAAACCCATAATTAAAAATACTGATATTTTGTCACTAAATGTAGTTTTAATGCTTTTCAGTTGATAATGTAGTTGTTTAAAGCAGAAATATGTGGTTTATTTATAAAGACAGAGCCAATAAAAAAAAAAATCTTTCGTTGTTGGAGTTGTGAGATACAGGTGAGTTAACCCCGGCGAGCAGCCTTTCCTCGGCTAGTCCCTCTGGCGTTTGCCGCTGGCTCGGATGTCTCTGTAGCCGCATATTGATTAAACATAACATATAATTCGTCTTGTGTACATCTAATGGGCGATCTTTGGTCTAATGAATCTATTGTTGCCTACCAAATCATTTTGACTGAGGGCTAAGTGCAGTTTCATAACTTTTTTCTTTGCAGTGAAGAAAATCCAGGTAGTGCATTGGCTGAACCACATTTATGTGGCTGTTAATGCATAAAAGAGTGGCCTTTTATGACATTTTTCTCCCGGAGCACCTTGAACGCTATTTCGCTTCAAATGGATTCAAAATGTTCACACGTCAAACTAGACGCGATTTTGACGCTATATTCACATTCGGTGAAGCGCCACCACATGAAGTCTGGGGGTAATGCCACTCCGGGAAGCCAAAGCGGTAAACAGCCAAAATGTATATATAAATTTAAATGATACTTGGAGATAGCGTATTGATAACGTCTCATGGCCGGAAATATTGCGATAAATCGCCATATTGATTTTTGTCTGGTATTTATATATATATATATATATATATATATATATATATATATATATATATATATATATATATATATATATATATATGTGATATATATATATATATATATATATAGGTAGGATCTTCCCACTCAGTCATCGTGATTGCTTTCAAGTAATTATGGTTGGAATAATAAGCATGTATTTAGCAATTTCATATTTTTTATTCTCTCATGATAGAAGCTAACTGGTATCAGTTATAATTATTTTTTGACTGATACACCACAGATCCAGAAAGCCAAGTTTCCCACTAATAACTACAGCATTTTAGTAGCGTTAATGTGAAGGCAACCTTTGTCTTATGTGCAAGTTTGTCGGTAGATTATTAACTTGGATGGTTCCTAGGATGTAATTTATAAATTAATCAGTCTGCTTCTTATAATGGGCCAAAGGTGACAATTGTATCCCTAGTTGCCTTTATCGGTCACTGTTGTGGTTTGAGAACTAACAACAGCTTCTTATCGTAATCACTAATGCTAATGCACTCAAATCAGAACAATGAATGAGTCTGTGTGTCCTGGCACTCTAGCTATAGTAAGTGATTTTGGCAGGTGGTGATATGATGTAACCCTTCGGAACTGTTCCAGCGAGATCATGTTCCAGCAGACCTTTAGGCAGTGCCTGTCCCACATGCACCAGAAACAGCCCATTCTAATGTTCTACATGTGTAAAAAAACACACCAGCAGGAGAATCTGGTCAAAGGGGACATTCCTCTATAGTTTCTCTATCACTGTAGATAACATCCCATCCCTATTAACTGGGTCTCCACAGACCTTGAATGTGTTACTCATTAGTCATTTCTGCTGTCTGAGTTGCGGTATAGTGAGTTCCTGGAAATGCTGTCAGTGCACTCGGTTCACATGCAGATGAATAACTCACGTATCTGACTGGGGGTGGTTAAACGAATCTGGTATTGATTATTGGCTTTCCCTGAGCTCCAGTGTTGATGACAGTCATTTTTTTGCTCAGTCAGTTATCACTCACTATCTTTCCACTGATGTCTGTCACATACTGGTTTCCTGAATCTCTATAGTTAACCATGTGATGACAAACACATCCAGGTCAAAAGTCACCCCAATATCAAAAGGTGTGTGTTATGGGCATAACGGTTCAAATTAGGGCTGTCGCTAACGATTATTTTGGTAATCGAGTAATCTGATCTTTTTTTAGTGGAATTAAAAATTGACCTTAGGAGAACAATAGCTTTTATAATTGCTTAAAATACATATAATAACAGTGAGGCAATAATAATTCAAATAAAGTATCAAAAGCATTGAGTCGCATGGTTTTATTGAACACTGCTAAAATACATATAATATTCAAATGTCTGAAGAGGGCGCCAACTGACTGCAAATTGTTGTTGTTGTTGTCTCACTCTATGATCAAATCCCTTTTTTTAATATATTGTCTAAACATTTCATAAAATTTTCCGCTCAATCTTTAATATTGGGCCGCCACTCTGACAGCCACTGTAATTTTTTGAACAAGAACATGTGGACATGAAAACATGGCAACTCAAAGCAAGGGTTTAAACTTTATTTTGCTGAGATGAGCAATGCAACACGAGTGCTCATCGTCAGACTTTATATGCTTTACCAAGTGCACGTTATTGGGAACTCGAAAAAACCCAATACTATAGACACTGACTTTTTGTGGAGAAGCTTTTACTGTGAGTGAATGGAGCCGCTCTGAGACGCACGTAACAACTAAGTTTCAACTAAGGTGTGTTCCACACCGTCGACTGACGTAGGTCCTCGTCTGCAATTTTTCAGCCGATTTGACTTGTTGAATCAGCATAGGTGCTTGTCGGCCATCTGATCATTCTCATTTGCTGTTCAGCTATCAAACCAGTACATGAGAAAACCCCCCAGAAGTAACTGTTTGTGGTGAGCAAGATTCTGAGGTGCTTTGTTTTATATCCCTGTAGCTCTTCCGGTTTCCTGCTTTGAGTAACGAAAACTTAGTAACGTCGACTTGGTGTGTCAGGCCAACTTTGGACCCAGACGCTGCCGACATGAGCCAACTTCGCAGTCTGCTTTTGTTGCCACTAGTTAGTCGGCGTCGGTTTGCTGTGTTCCCTGCTTTAAAGAAATGTTTCCTAAGCTCCAAATCAGTATATTTGAATGATTTATGAAGACTGGAGTAATGACTGCATATATTCAGCTTGATATATTTTAAAATGGAATAGAATCCATTTTAAAATATATCAAAATGGAAATGTTATTTTACATTGTAATGTTTTTACTGTATTTTTTATCAAATAAATGCGGCCTTGGTGAGCATAAGAAAGTTTGTTAAGAAACATTATGGGAACAAAGATGATCATACAGACCCAAACTTTTTAATATTAGTGTAATGTGTAAAGAAAATTAAGACTTTTCCTTTATGTGACATGTTTTTATGAGAATTAAACACATTTTCTGGACAGGTTTTGTGAGATTCAGCCCTTCTGCGTTGCATTCCTCTTTCCACTTAGCTCATAATGCATTTGTCCTTTAACATACACATCAATGCCTCACCTTTGGTCCGACATGGTGTTGAATTTAACGATTCATAAGCTCTAGGGTGGGCTTCATCTGGCTTACTCATAGTTTACTCTGTAGCTGCAGGCAATGAGGCCATATTTAGTGTCACTGGTTAACAGAGTCAAATGAGTTCATTAAACATCCTCAGCAAATCCCTGTCTGTCCTACTGCACATGAAATTAGCCCTCGGGATCATTCAGTTACAGGATGGTAGCATCGTTTTTCACATAGATTCAAAAACAACATGCTGAGGACTTGCTACTTTCAATGACAGTAGATTACAATAATTAATATTCACAGCATGTGTATGTGTTGGTATGCAAATAAGCAACAGAACTATCGTCACTTTCATTTATCGTCACTTTCATTTCTTCAAGTTTAATGAATTCTAGAAAGGAGCTTTTTTTTCTCTATAAACATGTCACATTGTTGTCTTTTTAAATGACATGCTAAACAGTTCTCAAAGTGCCAGAGCAGGGCAACAACGTTACGCAAACCCTATGGTCCTCCAGGAATCCAGGCAGTTTAGGCCTTGTCCCCATGTTACCCATTCTTCTTGCCCTCTGTCAAGTCCCGGTGTGGAGCAGCACTGCGACTCCCATCTGTGTGCCAAAGATAAAATCGGTGATATGATTTCATTACAAAAATGCTGTGAACAAGAAAGAAAAGTGACAGCCACTCTCAGAAGCAATGCCACAACATGTGCAGATAACCTTGTCTGTTTCTGAAATGTCCTTTCACCCACAAACTTTACTGTTTTCAAAAGTTGCCATGTGGTGTGTACCTCAAGCTGACAGTGTCCATGAATCCTTCAAGGGTGTAAAATTCTCATAGGTGTGAAAAGTTCAGATATCTTAAACCATATAAGATGGTTTACAGAGGTCTCAAAATTGTATTGTGTTTTCAAAGTCATATTTGAAGTAAAGATTCAGGCTGTATATGCATTTAAATGCAATGGGATCAACCTTGAACTTCATTTTGGATGAGAACATGTTTGTCATGATGATAGTTTACTCAAAAGTAAGAAACAAATGATATTTTGCATAATAAAAACTAGCGATGCTTTGTGAAGATTCAAAACCTCTGTGAATCATTTGTTTTGAACCAGTGATTAACTGTTTCAACATGTTTGGAAGTTTAAATGGTTCGATAAAACAAGGCGCAAAATGATTTTAAGAGATGATTTGCATTTTTAATAGATAACGGCGTCAATAAAACATTTGCATTTGTTTTTGTAAAAGGTGTTTTTATGAATGTTTGGGCTGCGTTTACACAGTATGAAACGGTGAACAGTTCGAAACAGTGAATCATTTAGCATTGAAAGTTTTGAAAATCTTAATTTCTCTAATCACTAATGAAAACTAAACTAATCTTGATGAAATATGACTCTAGGCAGTTGTCAGCACCTTGTTTTTTGTTGCTTGTGAACGAGAATCAACTTTCACCTACTTAAACAGGGTTGGAAATGTGCAGAGTCTTTTGTCCTTTCAGAGAAGTTGCAGGATGACTTTGATCCAAATTTAGTTGGAACTGAAACAAAAAAGTTTAATGATCCCACAGTGCCAGTGGTTATTCGCTTTACAGGAGGTGGGCTGGAAGTTAAAATACGTTCTTCGTCCTATCCCATTTTAATGTGCAATGACAACTATATGCGAGCCATCCGTGGGCTGAAGAGTGTAAACACTGCGTCAGTATTGTAAATGAAGGAGCCGTAATGGCAGACCATTGCCCTTTGCAGGGCAGCAGTTTAAAGTTTCTTAATAAAACGCACTGCGAGGCCTGCGGCTCATATATGTACTCGTTCGACCACAGCCAGTGGGATCCGTTGACTTGCTTCTAGGACACTTCACACAAAAGAAGAAGAGTGGGCAGATCCATTTATGGTGTGTCATATTTCCCCCACCACACCATGTTCAGACAGACACTGATGGATCCAGATCTCAAAGTAGGTCAGTTGAGGTGACGCGTTAATCTCGCTGGTCCAATTTGATTTTTTTTTCTGCCCTTCGGAGAGTAGGTTGCATCACAAGCAGTTTAGGCCAGCGTCTGTCTTAATGGCTTGTGACAGCATTCGCTAGCGTGTGGCATCTAATAAGCAACGGTCATTGTTCTTGCTGGATTGATTGGGCTGCATTGCCTTTGAACTCAACCTGATTGTTAGATGCTGACAGAGGGATGTGAGCCATATGCTGATTTCTCCAAAAGCGTCTGGTGAAAATGGTGTTGACATAATTGCCTTGAAAAGAGGAAGAAAAATGGCACAATTGCCTGGATGTGGGGTGGCGGTAGCATGTCTGCTTCAGAGCTCTTCTGTTACATTACCTTGTTTTACAAGTAGCCGAGTGCTTTACATTTTTGGAGAAAATGGCGTAGATGATATTTTTGACAATAACAAGGCAACAGTGAACAACAGAAAAAATTGTGTATCTAGGTGTGTAATTGAATTAAAAATTATGAACACATTCTAAAAATTGCTCTTTAAATGTGAATACATCATTTAATATTTATATTCAAGTTTTTTGTGTATTTATTTTTGTGAGAATTGCACTAAATGTGAAACAATGTTTACGTAATTGACATACAATACGTAGAGTACATAACTATATAAATATAAAAAATGCTAAAAATTATGTGACCCTGGACCACAAAACCAGTCATAAAGGTCGTTTTTGAATAAATAAGCTTTTGTGCTCCAGGGTCACAAATTTATTAAATGTTGTTAACCAATTACTTAAATATTTCACCATCCCAATATCAATTTTAGTGACCAGAATGCTACATTATTCCCTTTACTATTGAATATAAACATAAATGTGATGATTAAAGTTAATATTTTACCATATTGGTTGCTAAAATTGATACTGAGATGGTGAAATATTAATGTGTTAGGACATTTAAGAATTATTTTTAGACTTTAGACGTTGGTTTGAACAACCTGACAGCGCAGTATTGGCTCAAGAGGTGACGGGAGTTTGTTGCAGTGCTATCTCTTGGTCCCCCCCCCATTGACGTAAATGATTTACATTACACTCAGAAAAGCTCTTTATTTCTCTGTAAAATTGCTTAAAAAACAGGTCAAACAATCCCCACAATTCATGGCACTCTTGAGACAGGTTTTTAATGCTTTTGGGATATTTTCTGTTGTGCTTAATTGGTGGAAGAGGAACACTTACTGTAAAGAGTGTCTCGAGGAATTTGCGTCCAATGGTCAGTGTTACACAAGCTCTCCAGGCTTCTCATTGTTCACTGAGGCCCTCAGAGGTTTGAGAGGATCAAGTTCACTGTTGTCAAGGGAGTCGTGTGAAAAGCCCAACGTACCTCTGCCAAACACAAACACACACACACACACACACACACACACACACACACACACACACACCCCAAAAGGTGTAATCAGCTTCTTCTGTATAGTTAGAATTTCTGAAGTGCGTAATTTTTCAGTGCTAAAACATTTTCTCCGCCCAGTTCAATGAGACGACTGTAGGCCATTTGTTTACTACAGAGGAGTGTAACTGTGGCGCTCTGCTGCTTTCAAAATATTGCTCTGTTTGCGTCATCAGCATTACATCGTTTTTTTAAGCATTTTTTCAAAACTTTAATGGCCCCCAGAATATTTCGTTATATCTGAACATCAAAAAGAAAGAACAGACTCGGCTTAAAAAAGAAATCTGATTTCATGCATTCTCTTTTATCAACTCTTAAATATGGGTAAGTTTAAAAAAAACAAAAACATTTCGAGGAAAAAAAAAGAGAAAATCGTGTTTTTGTCAAAGACTACATTTGGATTATATTCAGAACGATGATCAAAACATAGATGGAGTAGATCGACACCCCCAAAGCTTCACAGTCCTAGAGCTCATCCCGGGTCGACATTTCATTCAGTAAAATGATTCACATGAACCACACACACACACCGTTTATTGGTGGAAAACCATAGACTGTAAAAAAATATGGACGTAGTGTGCGTGACTTTTCATCTTGACATAATTTAAAAACGTTTTGTAAATACATCATGGAAACAAATCATGTGTTGTAGTTAAAAAATTGTACAAACAATGGTTTGTACTATTTTTTTAACTACACCACATGATTTTTTAAGAGGCATTAAATATATATTTTTAAATATTATTGTTAATACTACTACAAATAATAATAATGTTTAATTAATTAAAGTTTGCTAAATGTATGGAGTAAAAAACACATTATTCAAGTTTAGCGATACTTAATAATAATTAAAAAAATCTTATTTGCCACATTAAGATGTGACTAATCACTCTAGAGCAGCAGGAAAATGACTGTTTTTGAATTCCCCTTTGCTTAGCCACCTTTGACATAATTGCTATAAAGTGGCCTGTTATCAGTCTGTAAACCGACAGCCGTCCGTTACACCTTTCACCCAAACCAGTTAAATAGTGCTTCCTCTCAGACTTCCCCCTCAGCCTTGAATAACACAGTACAAACTCCCTCACCCTGAGCGCTTGCACTCAGCTGTTACGCAACCCACACCGCCTTTGATTATACAATGAAGATTACTCCACACACTAAGCATCCCCCAGCACACCAAAATGTCGTCCAAGGCAGAGGACGTATCGTGATATTTGCATTCCTGAGGGCGATTTACGAGGCGCAGATGGCGATATATCTCACGGAGGTCCCTGTTTGCTGTGACCCGTTTCAATAAAAGCTCTTTCTGTGTCACGTCTATGAGGGAATTTCCCCACCCGTGGTTTCTTTACTTGAACTAATGTTGCCGACTGTAAATGCCTGGAGTTCCCTGCTCTGTTTTACAGGCTAGGTGGTCCTGAGGAGCAGGGCTGATTTATTGAAAGGTAGCGGTCCTCCTCGGTATCGACTCGGCTGCTCGATAATATAGATAAGCGCTCTGCACTGTTGCAGGGATTTAATTTGGCTATGCTGTGAGATAAAACCCATCGATTCGCTGGCACTGTTTGGCCTGATTTGATTGGATGCTGCAGTATCTCTGTTATCTGATTGGCTTTGACACACTGCCTTTTGATGATGCTCCTATTTGCATACTTTTGCAATGGCTAAATGTTTCTCAAAAACAAGCTGTAGTCAGTTAAGAAGAGAACAGGTAGGTGTTACATCACATGACGGCACCGTCTAGAAATAGAATAAAACCTTGTTGCTCAAAAATGATCACAAGCAAGAACCCTGAGGAGACAAAAACCATCCCTCTCGCAAACAAACCACATCCTATGACTGCAAACAGCGAGCGTCGGGGAAACACTTTCCACTTCACTTCTCTGTATAAATGAGGATGTGATCTGGACACAGAGGTCGTGAGGAAATGGGTCACTTTTCAGAATTAGCCCACTTGTGGTTACACAGCGTTTCGGTGTGGAACTGAAAATGTTTGTGCTCGGTGATGCTCTTTTTTGGAGGAAGTCCAATGCTGAGCGGACGTCTTGAAATTGAGGCGTACTGTAGAGCGTATTATTATTTGAATAAACCACACATAATTGTACATTCTCAGTGTCCTTGAATCAAATGTTGTTGTTTTTTTTGGCTTTAAGTCACAATAAAGTGAACGATTTAACCATGCAAGGACCAATATTTTCAGTGTCAAATCTAGGTCAGTTTAAATTTCAAGTAAATGTTCTCGTGCTACAAAATTAAACATGTGTAAATGTAAACTGACTTTTTTTCCCGGCACTATAATGCCAGTGCCACAATGAATCCAAGTGTCAAACTCAAGTAAACAAAGGTATTTTGTAGTAGCCCTCATGTAAACGTTTTCAATGGCAGATGCTTTTACTGCTCTGCAGGTTTGGTGCAGCAGTGCCCCCACAGTGCAATGGCTACTTTAGGTACTACAACTTGTTATTCAGCCATGCAGGGCTGTGAAGCCCTCAGTAACCTCTGGCAGCATAGTACACACTCAGGTTCCTGCTGACAAAGAGAGCTTTACCCCCTTATTGCACTGTAAAAGAGTTTTTTTTAAATATATATATATACACTCCCGAGTCTCTTGAGTGGAAGACAGAAAGCCGGCAGTATCCATACGTCTTCTGTTGTTGTTTGTGTCTTTCTGTGAGATGGTTTCTGATATTGTTTTTGTCCTTTCTCTCTCAGGCTTGTGTCCTGTGTGCTGACCTCATGGTGTAAGCAGGTGTGAAGATGAGTATTAGCAGCGATGAGGTCAACTTCCTGGTGTATAGATACCTGCAGGAGTCAGGTAAGTGCCGATTAAAATTAAACATCCCAAATCAACACTTGAGAAATGTATCCAGACAAATGCACACAGCTCCCAATTAATAATACGTCACATTTATATAGCGCTTTTCTTGGCATCTCCTCAACCGGGTCTTGCCATCGTGAAAGTTAATAATGACCAGGAGGCTGTTATTATATCCAAAAAGGACCAAAGAAAAGAAAATATAATCAAAACAGGCCACATGTCTTTTGAATCCACATGACTGCTCCTTTATGGCATTAATTGCTAAACAATTGTATTAGTGTATTAAGAGAAATAGAAAAAACAGCATGAGGGCGATTAAATAAAGTATATCTTTTATATCTTGGCAAACTATTCCTTTGACTACTGCAAATCACTCGTGTATCGTCACTAAATGTCCTTACTTTGAGTTTTGGGACACAAGCTGTTATCAGCATTGATGACAGTAAAACACTGTTCACAGGCAGGGCGTTGTTTAAGGGAGCACACATGATACTCTCCGCTGGAGAGAAAGTTGATCCAGCAAGTGTCACACTGAAGTGTTTATCATTCCCTCTGGCAGGGTTTTCCCACTCGGCCTTCACATTCGGCATTGAGAGCCACATCAGTCAGTCTAACATCAACGGCGCCCTAGTGCCCCCTGCTGCCCTGATCTCCATCATCCAGAAGGGCCTGCAGTACGTGGAGGCTGAAGTCAGCATCAATGAGGTGATGTCACAGCTTTAAAACCAATCCTTGATTCTGTAATTATTTTTTTTATTAAATATGCAAATGTGATTGTTACATTTATTATGCAGATTAGTGAATCTTACAAAACATGCCCAGTTACATTTTATATATTTCTATAGGGAAACACTTAAAAAAAAAAAAGAGCCCACACTAGGGCTGGGCGACATTGCAACAATATTAAAATATTTTTTTCGCATATCTATTTTCATCTTGGTACTCATTTCAAAATAACGGGGAAGGAAATGCTTTCCATATATTTGTTAGATATTGAAAATGAATGCAAACTTGTTTGTTCAGAATGAAACTCTACAGAGTAGCAACATTTTCATCTAGGACCCCATTTTATTTTTGGGATTGAGTTTTATTCTTTAATACAACCGTTAATGTAATCAAGCTTTTAAATTGTAATGCAATGAAAATATGATTGAAAATTTCTTAATATTTTTCATTCATATTCATATTTTCATTGCATTAATTTTAAAAGCTTGATTACATTGTAAATGTTTATTATATATAAATTTATATATATATATGTTACGCAAACCCTATGGTAACATATGTGCTATATATATAATTATTTATTTTTTAAAGTACAATTTAGTATACATTAGTGATAGATTTCTATCTTAATTTCTTGAAGTTAAAGCAAACTTTTATTTTGACAGTTTGTTGTGTAGATCTTTCAGTTTCAGTGTGTATTTGACAGTAGTTTTTCTCAAATGCCGCTCTGGAGATGAAGTTCATGTCCTCATAAATTGAGACAGCAGACGCTGAAAACACAAGTTTGTGTATCAGACAAAACCGTGCGGTTCATTCCCACAGAGAAACACAAATCACTAATTAGCATCATGCACTGACTGGCTGCTGCTGTGTTTATTTCTGCTGTCTGATTATAGGCTGTTAGATTAATCCATATAAAGTAAAAATGTCCAGAGCTTAACATTGTTTCGTTATCAAAGTTTTTTTGCAATCTTGATATGATATTGTTTACCATACACTCTATTAACCTAACATTAAAGGGGAACCAGCAATTTCAAGATAAAAACCACTGCTTTAATGAAAAAGTGGCAAATGTTTTGGTCCTGTGACCTTTAACCCTATAAATGATTATAAAATGCTATATAGGTTTTCGTTGTGATATTAATGACAAAAGTCTTAGTGGTTTCCTAAAATGGGTTTCTTTTTCCTAATGAAGAATTGTCATTTTATTTTGTGGTTGTTTTTGTGAGTTTTACCCAGATAATGATATTGGTTGATGCACACACAACATCAAATGAGTGCATGGCTGACATGTTGACTTCTGTCCGCAGGACGGCACACTGTTCGATGGACGGCCAATTGAATCTTTGTCATTGATTGACGCTGTGATGCCCGATGTCGTACAGACCCGGCAGCAGGCGTACCGAGACAAACTGGCCCAGCAACAGGCCGCCGCAACGCCCTCGGCAACCAGCACCAACATGCAGGGTAACGCCAAAAACGGAGAGAACACCGCAAACGGAGAGGAGAACGGTGCTCACGCCTTACCCAGTGAGTCACTGAATGATTCTAGAAACGCATTGTGTTTATTATTGTTCTTGATTGTTTATTGAAAATGTTACATAATGGTGTGAATTTTCTAGCTTTAGTAAACTGAAGCTGTAAATCAAAGAGCTGTTGCTGCCTTCCTCTTAACGTTGGATGTCATGTGATTTCATGTGCAGATAACCATACAGACATGATGGAGGTGGATGTGGATGTGGAGATCCCTCAGAATAAAGCCATGGTCCTGAGAGGTCACGAGTCAGAGGTCTTCATCTGCGCCTGGAACCCCGTCAGTGACCTACTCGCCTCTGGGTCAGTTATGCAGTCTCTTTCAATCACTGAATGCATTCATTCATTCATCCTCGCTGAGTACACAACAGGGACACACTGACCCAGATTGGTAACAGCACTAATACTGACCTTTTTAAATGGAACGGCATCTGTCAGACGTGTTGATACTCTGGGTAAATCATGCCGTTACATTGCACTTTCAAGCTCCAGAAAGGCCACAAAGTTTTTTTGTTTGGATAGTTATCCAAACGTTTACTTTGCTACTACAATTTATAAAACTTATTTTTAATACCACTCCGTTCCAAACAGTGTGGACTAGATTATTTAAACATCAAGAGTAGAAACTGGCAACAGATGGGTTGAGTATCAGTTTCGGGAAAGAATGAGGGTGATTGGCGCATCTGTAGAAAAGAGAGTAATTTAATACTCTGGCTGTTTACAGGTCTGGAGACTCGACGGCACGTATCTGGAATCTGAGCGAGAACAGCAGCAGTAGCTCTACACAGCTCGTCCTGAGGCACTGCATACGGGAAGGTGGCCAAGATGTGCCCAGCAACAAAGACGTCACATCGTTAGACTGGAACGTGAGTTCAGCTCAGACAACACTCTCCCTCTTCTGTGTATATAGAAAGGAACTAACTTTTCCTCCTTGTGTTTTCCAGAGTGAAGGTACACTATTAGCTACAGGCTCCTACGATGGCTTTGCAAGAATATGGACTAAAGATGGTAAGCACACAGGTCTTTTGTCATCTGCATCAACATGCTTTTCTCTCAGTCTATTCAGCAATCTTGCAGAAATTACTTGCAGATACCCTCCACCGTCCCCAGCTCCACCTTTATAGATTTGCTAAGGGTAATTAAAGAATGTTATACTGTACAGCAATAGCAGCAGCGTAGAAGATCTACTCCGCCAAGACCAAACATATCAACATTGTCATATCCATTATGATGTCAAACACTCTGAGAGATGTCATGACAGAACTGTGTTCATTCACAGGTAATCTGGCCAGTACCCTGGGGCAACATAAAGGTCCAATTTTCGCATTAAAATGGAACAAAAAAGGAAACTTTATCCTCAGCGCCGGTGTTGATAAGGTACGAGAAGAAAACTACAGTCTGTGAAGTGTAGTAAGAAAGCCACAAACTACTGCAGTACCGCATAGCAACACCATGACACCTAAAACGATAGTTGCCATGGAAAAGGGTTTCCCAAACTGGGGTTTGTGAAATCAGATGTAAAATCTAAAAGTAAAAAAAATAAAATGTTTACTAAAATGATTTGCTGAAAAGTTTTGTTAACCTGGATGTCATGTGATGATGAACCATGAACTAGGGGTTACTTCAAGTCAACATTTTAGGGGTTTGACTGACAAAAAAGTTTGGGCATCCCTGACCTAGGGCACTAGCGTTGTTTTTCACAGTCACTCACTACTCATTTTTTTTTTGTTAATAAGTTTGTGTTGCTAGTGGCACATAAACATATCAGTTTACCCTGTCGCAGATGAGTTAATATTTCATCCTTTTCTTCAGACAACAATCATTTGGGATGCTCACACAGGGGAAGCCAAACAGCAGTTCCCGTTTCATTCAGGTTCACAGAGATCCAACTTTATTCTTCATAATATTAGACACATATTGTGAGCAATTGACTATTTTGAGGGGAAAAAGCTCTTACGCTCTGGCCTTTTCTCCCTCTCGCTTCAGCACCCGCTCTGGACGTGGACTGGCAGAGTAACAACACGTTTGCCTCCTGTAGCACAGACATGTGCATCCATGTGTGCAAACTGGGCCAGGACCGACCCATTAAGACATTCCAAGGACACACAGTAAGAACTGTCTGCTTTTCCCGCTTTTTCCTACAACTCCAGTCTGCCAAAGGGATGAATATCAAACTGTTTTCTCTGTCTCCAGAATGAAGTTAATGCAATCAAATGGGATCCGACTGGCAATCTGCTGGCGTCGTGTTCTGATGATATGACTCTGAAGGTAAAAGTCCTTACCACACTGCATACATTATAGAAATTCAGAATCATTTTTTTGTATTGTATTGTGGTATTTAGTCCACATTTTATCTAAATCATTGCTGCTTCCAATGTCCTAGATCTGGAGTATGAAACAGGACACTTGTGTTCATGATTTGCAAGCTCACAACAAAGAAATATACACTATCAAATGGAGCCCAACAGGTCCAGGAACCAACAACCCCAATGCCAATCTAATGCTGGCCAGGTAGAGTCACCCTCCTTTAATATCATATTCACCAGTTGCTACTCAATGGATTATGGGTGTTTTTTGTATTCTTTACAAATAGTACTTTGAAGGTAATGATACATGGGGCAACTATTTGAGCAATTTTGCCTCACCAGGTGAGAGACAGGGCCCATGACTGATGTTAAGTATCCAGATAAAAATTTCTAGCCCATTTTCAGTGGGGAAAGTGCCCAAGCAACATTGCTCAAAAAGTTGACCTGTGTATCATCACCTTAACTCTTTCCCTGCAATCCATGATTTGGTAACACTTTAGAATAATGGTCATTAGTTAATGCATTAACTAACGATGAGCAGTACATGTGTTACTGCATTTTTTCATCTTTAACATTCTTTAATATAAATACAGCTGTTCATGTTAGTTCAGTGCATTTACTGAATTTAACATGAAATGGTAAACATTTATGGTATTTAGTTTTATTTAAAGTATAGTAATCAAATTTTTCCATTGCTTGGCTATCAGCTACCCTAGAAATCTAGACGCACACTTGCGGCAGCAAATGTAATTTGCAGCCAGGGTAGTCTAGCAACTCTCCGTTGGTTTGTGAGCTTGGAAAACCAAACTCTAGTCAGGCCAATCACATCGTGTATAGAGTTGGTGGACGGGCTTAACAATGACAGCAGAGTTGCGGCGGTTCCGCATGCTACTTGAAAACCAAGAAGCTGGTGAACAGTGGACTTTCAAATCAGTGTGACTCTGGAAGACCTGGAGTTAAGCTTTTCTTTGAGCCAACAACAAAGAAAGCCACTGAAGTCATTCTTAAAAAAGGAAGATGTGTTCAGAATTTTTCCGACCAGGTTGTAGCGCAATAGAAGACAACCATTTATCCCACACATTGGACTGAGCCCTGCCAATGGTGTTCCCAGACCCAACATCTTGATGTGGGTCTGGCTTGTCAGGCTAGTTATCAGCCATAAAATGTAAATAAAATCACAACCTAAATACAAACTGATTATGTTATTCTCTGACAACTCTAGTGCTTCCTTTGACTCCACTGTTCGGCTTTGGGATGTAGATCGAGGTATCTGCATCCACACACTAACCAAACACCAGGAGCCCGTGTACAGCGTGGCCTTCAGCCCTGATGGACGCCATCTAGCCAGCGGCTCTTTCGACAAGTGTGTCCACATCTGGAACACACAGGTAAGATTGGTTTGCATGTGCCAAATCAGAAAAGGTCCAATCAACACTACGGCATGATCAGAACTCTTTCTCTGTCATTTCTACAGACTGGTGCTTTAGTCCATAGCTACAGAGGGACAGGGGGCATTTTTGAAGTTTGCTGGAATGCAGCAGGAGACAAAGTAGGAGCAAGTGCGTCGGACGGCTCTGTAAGTACAACCTTCCTCTGTGCCGCAAGCAAAGGTTATGGGTGCGCTAATGCCTATATTTATCTAATATTTTGTGTTTTCAATGTAGGTTTGTGTATTAGATCTGCGGAAATAGCGCTGCTTGCTGGAAGCCATGGACCGACTATGAATGTGTACATAGCCAAAATGACTGTCCCTGACCCTCAAACTGCTACAGTCCCTAGTGAACCATGGCCAGCCACTACAGACAAACACAAGCACCCTGACGCCACAGGCCACGCGCAGAGGATGTGATTCCAACCAGAGACATTCAAATGACTTTTGTAAGGTGGGGAAAAAAAACAAACAGTATAGCCGAGGAAGAAGAAAGACAAGAGGACTGGTGTATGTACCAAATTTGGAAGATATTTTACTATTTGTTCTTCAAAACCAATCTCATCAAAATAAACAAACGAAAGGATTTTAATCTTTGTTGGTAGTTTCCGTTTCAGTGTGCAGACATATCAAGTGTTTCTTTTCCTCCCCCCACTCTCTTTCTTTCACACATTTGATTTGACGTCACAGCTGCATGATTCCAGGACTCATGTTTTCCTCCGTTTGACACGAGTACAGTTATTTAGTCTTTTGGTACTGGATGTGTTGTGATTTCAACAGTGTGGGGACATGAGAAAAAATTTCTCCAATCTTTTTCTTGTTCTTCGGTTTTAGTTTTTATGCTATGGTGTAATTGTTATTCCCCCTCGTTCCCTGTTTTCCCCCAAATAAGAGGTACATTAACCACAAAACAAAAAAACAGGCACGCACATCTACAGGAAATACATCCGTTCATTCATACTCTATTTAGTCCCCCTTAAAATTGACAAAATTCTGTTTGACATGCATGCAGATTCAAAACAAGACTTGCTTTAGGTTTGCAGTATTTCGAATTAAACTCAGTTTATTTTAAGAACTGGATTATTTACTTGTTCATTTTGTCTTAAAACGACAGGCATTCAAAAGCAAACTCGAATCAAAATACATTACATTAAAATAAACATTGAGCATGTTTTTTTTATTGAAGAACCCAAAACTAAAAGCAAGTCTGATGCTGAGAACATTGAACAAACATCTGACATTATTTAAATGCTTTTAAAAGTAAAACGACATGTTGGGATTCTCCGCACTACCATGTAAGATGCTGATGTTCATTTACAGTAACTGCATGCATGACGACAGTCTATACTAATGTGCGTTTGGTTTTTCTCTGTGTTTAGACGGGGGAAAAAAGTAGTCACAGACCCAAAGAGTGCAAAAGTGATAGAGGCTCTGAATTTCTTTTTCCTCCCTCAGAAAGCTATTTTAGGACTACATTATGTTTAACCTTGAATTTTAAACAAGGGTGTGGTATATTGAGGTCTGTGTAAAACTGATTAAAAAAACACATCTGAACACTATTTATTACAGCCTACGACAACAGAAGGGTGTTTGCTCGTCTCTGTAATCGCCCCAGCGTCTGCCTGCCCACAGCAACCTTCAGTTCCCTGGTGTCATTTCTAATCATTATTCTTACTGCGTCTGTGTCTCCTGGACTTTTTGTACTCTTTTAAAACTTTTGTAATTCATATTTCTTTGTAGCTATTAAAAAAAAAGATTAAAGAAATAAGCAAAAAAAAGAGAAAAAAACCCCAACAAACTACTGGAGGTCGGTTTGGGGGTGTACAGCTTAGACCTCAGTTTTGCTCACTCTGAGTCCCACGTGTTCTCAGATGTCCCCACACCTGACCTTTGTTTCCCCAGTCAAACGTTTTTGGTTGCAAAAATTCCCCCTTGCATTGCATTGATCTGTTGTCATTTGAATCAGATCTGAAGTCCAAAATAAAGTATATTTTGATATTACGGCTGTGTTTTTATTCTCCTGAATTTGTCTATTTAAGTGATGCTGCAAATAAACCTTCAAAGTTACTAAACGGCCCATTTGAGGAACGGTTCAGCTAAAAGAGACAATCCATTATGCACCCTCATGTTTATTTTCCAAATGTTATTGGTTTGTCACTGGTTAGTATTGCTCTGCTTCATAAGGAGGACATCTAATTAGGCGATATGGTGTCATAAAAAATGTCATAAGGCATCGTAAAAAATAATCTGGTGGTCTAATCCAAATCCAAGTCTTCTGAAGAGACACGACAGCTTTATATGATGAACAGATTCACAACAACACGCATACTGTAGCAAACACGGATGTTCAAATGATTGCGTGATGTGCAAAAACAACAGACAGTGAGTAAATGCAGAACTAACCATTTACAGTGTGAGAATAGTCATTTTGACACGCTTTCTTGCCATTAGAACTGTGATGGATTGCACTGATCATCGGAAGCACAAACATTTAAAGCGGCACTCCTTAATGTGATTCAAATGTTTGCGCTTTCACTATAAGTTCTAGTAGTGTAATTATTCAAAGTGTTTTAGATGGTTTATTCTTATATGTATAGTGCATTAATAGCGGGAGAGGTGGAACATAGTGAGCACCGGGAGAGTCTGTGTTGCATTACTACATTAAACTATATATAATGTATAGTAATGCAATGGGGGAATATTAGTGTGTCCTTATAATAATAATAATAAAAAGTAATTTAAAAAAAAGCATCTTCACTTTGGCCTAAAATATAATGATAAATATTGTATCGTGAGTTTAGTATTGTGATATCGGACTGTGAAATGAGTGTATTGTTACACCCCTAGTATTTATTCATCTTTGTTAAAGTGAAAAGAAATCAGGTATAGTTTAACAGACTTCTGAAAGCTACAGAAGAGAGAAGCAAATGGGTCGTTGCAATTCATGGAAACAACTGGACAGCAAGACATGGATTAGCAGTTATCATTTTGTGCAGTTATCATCAATGTACCTATGTTGTATTTTAGCGTTCAGAGGCAAATTTGCTTTATGTATTTCCCCGGCGGCGAAATCAGGCACATATCTGGCTGCATGTCAATATCCATGGATCACTGGATCTTTGGTCAGTTGTAAGGAACACTATATTGAGCCTGTCCTTTAGTTAAAACTGATAATCGTTTGTTTTACTCGTGTTTCCCCTATTAACTCAAGTCATGCAGCAGCTCTTTTGCCACTCAGTCCGGCTGAGGGGGCATGTTCCGGCGGGAAAGTGATGTCAATGCATTCCCTCTATTGCTAACAAATGTAGTTAACTAATGAATCCTTATTGTATAGTGTTACCCCATTTTATATATATATATATATATATATATAATGATAACATTGGAAATAGCATTATTGTTTAGATATCATTTACACATGTTTATTTTTAAATAATATGCTGTGTAATACATTTTTTATCAGAATTCCTGATTTTGTCTAAACATAAGCCATAGTTTAATAACAGTCATGCTTTAATATTACACGCAGGTAACAAACTATTTATTACAATATAGCAATGCATATCATTTTATAAACCGAAAACTGAATAAGCGGTGTGATATATGCATATGTCAACATCTCACACCCCTCATATTAAAACACTACATTTTATTCTGTGGTCTTGTGGTTAACTTCGTCAAAGCTCTCCAGCCTGCTCATTAAATCACAAATGATACATTGGACAGCAATAATAGCCCATGATTTCCTTAAAGATCTCTTTCTTAAAAGTAGCAGCTTTTCTGGGAACGTTGCTATGGTTTGATGGGGTGACCGCAGATTTAATCACCGAGCATTGTTGACGAAATCAAAATATGCTTCCATAACTCACTGAGAGTACATGCAATTTACTGGATTAAAATGAAGTGGGAGGAGGGGGATATGAAATATATTCTTAGCATGCATGAATGAGGGGTCATTTTGCCTGAAGAAAGACTGTAAATCTTTTGTGCGAGGCGTCATCATGCAGTATTGTAAATGGCCGCCTGAAGCTAGTTGTGTGATCAATGTGTGCTACTGATGCGCTACCATCAATAGTAGTTGTGTGTTGGCTTTGGCTCACTGGCACAGTATGAGGTAATAACTGTCCGTTCCTGAGGGATTTCAGCAGCATGTTGCCCCACCTGATATCCAGTCTCTCTCAGCTCTCTCATCCAAGAGAAGAATT
The DNA here is from genome assembly GCA_023029165.1 of Gobiocypris rarus. Classification (NCBI taxonomy): domain Eukaryota; kingdom Metazoa; phylum Chordata; class Actinopteri; order Cypriniformes; family Gobionidae; genus Gobiocypris; species Gobiocypris rarus. Next base: position 20,285,022 of record CM040931.1, read on the forward strand.
GGTGTGGAGGAAGAGCGACATGTTCTCAGTGATCTCTAGGATGCTCTGGAAGACGTCGTAAGCCACAGCGAACAGGAAGTAGATGGGCAGCAGCCAGAGGAGCCTGAAGAGTCTCTCGCTCGCCATCAGAGGCACCGCCAGATGCCTGTAAACGGGAAGGAGCGCTGAAACAGGAGCATGGATACACATGCGGATGCGCAAATGCTGAAATGTACTTACTTGAAGCGCTCAGATCTGGAGTTCCTCAGCATGAGGAAGATGAATAAACCCACCTCTGTGTTTAAGGAGAAGGAGACCACTTTGTCAAGCATCACCACAAATCCCTGTGCGACAAGACAATGAGGTGGAAAAGTTTCTCTCAATGAGGTGTTGTTATTGTGGGCTAAAATTTACAACTAAACTAAAACTAGTTGATGAAAATCAGTGTTATATCATTTATATACTATTCTATTTTAATATACTATTAAAGTTTTGGTAATATTTTGTATTTTATATTCTATTTTGAAACATTATGTCTCTATAGTTAGTATTCTTGTATATTTCACAAAATAACTACCATTGAGGACCAATGACTTATCAATGCAAAACCTTCCAGCAGTGAATGAACGTGGGAAATGAACACATTCTACTTCCTCTGTAATCATTAGTGGCTGCTTGATAAATGTATGTTACACTTATTCTGTACACATCCTTCTTCTCTGATGAGATCCTGCAGTTTGAAACCAGTTTTACAGAAAAAAAATATTTGAACCTAAAACACATAGATCATTACATATTAGTCGAAACTCCAACCATCAGGTTAAAATAAGTACCAACCTTCGGATCACAAGCTGAAACAACAAAAATGAGGCTGAAAGCCAGAAAGGACATGAAACTGCTGAAGAACCTGGAAGAGAGGAAAGCAGAGAGGTTGTTGAGTCTGGGAGTTATTGCGATTTATCAAAGCCAGTGTTTTTAATGCACCAAAAGCCTTTTTTATTAGCAGAGTAAAGGGATATGCTGGCAGTGTGAGCAGTGACGGGCTGTAAAAGCTTAAAGAAATGGTCTGTGAAATGATCTGCCAGGGCTGAATCCAGAGTTTACCGTCTGCAGTGCTGTAAGCTCTGGGCTAATGTCCTCCACTGTGAGCTATGGGGCAATAGCCTCGCGCTGATTCTCGCCATCCATTCTGCATTCTCCGCCCAGTGTGTACTGACGAGACCATCGACTGAAACGGAAGGCGACGTTAGGTCGTGAAATTAGCACTGCGGGAATCTGATAGTTACATGTAAGGAGACAATCATGAGATACTTTATTCGATAGGTTTCCCTGTAGAGGATAACATTTGGCCACAGACGTGGAAATGTAATGCGTGCAGGCACTGTTCAACTGTTCAACAAAAGTTTGGTCAAGATCTGCATGCTCGAATGATTTCTGAAGGATCATGTGACACTGAAAATTCAGCTTTGCCATCACAGGAATAAACTATATTTTAAAATTCAATAATATACAAAACCATTATTTTATATTATAATAATGTTTCACAATATTCCAGTTTCAAGTCAGGCCCAACATTATGACAATAATGGGCAAGAATAAGGTTTTGAGTGAGTTTGACAAGGGCCAAATTGTTCAAATTGGGTCAGAGCATCTCCAAAACTGCAGCTCTTGTGGGGTGTTCCCGGTCTGCAGTTGTCAGTATCTATTAAAAGTGATCCAAAGAGGAACAGTGCTGAACCGGCGACAGGGTTATGGGCGGCCAAGGCTCATTGATGCACGTGGGGAGTGAAGGCTGGCCCGTGTGGTTCGATCAAACAGACAAGCTACTGTAGCTCAAATTGCTCAAGAAGTTAAAGCTGGTTTTGATGAAAAGGTGTCAGAATACACAGTGCATGTGATGCTTTGGGGCGATGTTCTGTTTGGAAACCTTGGGTCCTGCCATCCATGTGGATGTTACTTTGTCTTTGACACGTACCACCTACCTAAGCATTGTTGCAGACAAGGTATTGTTATTCCCTGGTGGCTGTGGTCTCTTTCAGCAGGATAATGTGCCCTGCCACAAAGCAAAAATGCTTCAGGGATGGTTTGAGGACCACAACAAAGAGTTTGAGGTGTTGACTTGGCCTCTAAATTTCCTAGATCTCAATCCAATCCAGCATCTGTGGGATGTCCTGAATAAAGAAGTCTGATCCATGGAGGCCCCAACTCACAACTTACAGGACTTAAAGGATCTGCTGCTAACATCTTGGTGCCAGATACCACAGCACACCTTCAGGGGTCTAGTGGAGTCCATGTCTCCATTATCAGATCAGGGCTGTTTTGGCAGCAAAAGGGGACCTACACAATATCCGTCATAATGTTATGCCTGATCGGAATACATATATAAAAAGTAAACAAAAATGTATAAATAACCTGAAGTTCACCTTTGCAATAATAAAGTTTAAGTTGCATCATGAACTCTGACTGCGGGATGTTTTATATCTGATGACATTCCAGGTAATATTTTGTCCATGCATGGCTACATTTCTCTGACCTTAATCCCTTAATCTCATTATTCAAGTTAGGAATAATTAGTCTTTTCAATGAACCTGCTCTGCAGCGTCATAGTTACTTCCTACAATCTCTTCCTAACAAAATACTGTTCCACACTATCAACTAATAGCCAGATGTGAGATTACACTCACTCAACACAAACAGATGGAATATGTCACATGCAACTCAATGTAATGTGCTACAGAGGCTATTTGAATTCATACCGTGGTGAGCCATGGGTTGGACATAATTCACACTGACACCCTCGGCTGAGAGCTTTGCTGGACTGGGCCCAGAAACAGGCTGATAGATGCAGCAGACAGTGTAACCGAGCCAAGAGCAGTACGAGTCAGGACTGGACACACATAACCTCTAGTAGAGGCTGTGGCCATGTGTAGGACACACTGACAACTAGGATTCAATAAACTATAATAATGCTACTCCATGGCAACCGGTTTTCTTTTTTTATAGTAGACAATTCAATATATTTGTTGCATATAAAATCTAATAAACAAATTAATATATAAATAAGACGTTAATAAATAAAAATTAAATGTAGACAAATATATACATGGCCCTTTTTTGCTTTCATAACATATGCTCCTGATTCCTTTTAATATACTGTATGTTCCTTATTTTAAATAAATGCATAATGATCTTTTTTAATCTTTCATTAATGTCTAAAGTCGGTCTTTGCAGTTACTTGAAAATTAACAAATACCTGTAAGGGGCTGCATCCAAAATCGCATACTCCCTTAAGTAGGTACTTATGTTAAATAAGTAATTACTTCACGACTGCTAAAAAAGTATGTTCTATGTAGTGCAAGTGTGTGTAGTATGAATGTAATCTGGACGAACTACATTCGCCATGCTGTCATTATCATGTGACCTACCAGCATCAGTTACGTCGCTTCACTGTCATTCACAAATCTTCTCCCGTGGCCTCATGGGATAGTAAAGTGTCAGAATCTCACCAGAAGTAGTAGGTCATCCTGGTACTTTATGCATACTCTTTTATGAGTACTGTGAATTCGGATATAATTCTTTTGTCACATACTAATTTTTACCTACTATATAATAGGAAAGAACGTGATTTTTGATGCAGCCAGGTTGTGATTTTAAACATGCACTAATTTTTTCCTCTTAACATTTTTACCCTTGAAGATTAGATCTTCACACACACACTTTTACAATGACAATGTGTCCTGATAAATACATAGGCGCGCGCATATATATATATATATATATATATATAAAGCATTTAAAGCATAATATAATAAAAAACTTACTTGTGTGCTTCATGGCTGTGCCCATCACGAGGAAGCTCACAGTTACACTGATGGTGATGAAGATCTGGATCAGCTCTGCCACCCATGAGAACCGGCTATACCTCTGTGTTATGACCTGTGGATCAGCACATCCGATTTCAATTACCAACAACTCATCAGCAGATTTCAGCTGTGGAATAATGGAAAGTTTAGTTTGTTGAAGCTGTTATACCACCAGGTCACCACTAGATGACGGCATTTGTCTTTTTGTGCAGAAAGTCAAGTTTAAGGGACTGCATTGAGCATATAGCAGTTCTTCTGCACCATAGGTCTGTATGTTTAAAAGAAAACTGAAAGAATAAGATGACAAAACCCTTCACACACAACTAAAATAATCAGAAATCATAAAAACGCAATGTGATCCTAAATACCACAAAAACAACCAAGCCATGGCGAGTCATATATCTGATCAAGAGCAAACCTATTGACATTTAAGAAACCCCGTCTTCTTCTCACCTTTCCAGAAGAATCAGTTCAGAGGATACGCTTGAGGTCAGATTTACTGTAGAGGTGAGGTTTTAAAGGTCATCACTGCCTTAAACAGATCATTATGCCATATTTTTGGGCTAACAGAACTAGAAAAAAAATAGCCAGAACTTTGTGCTCAAAAGTGCTTTGAGCTCGAGGGCAAAGGCACTGCACATTGAAAAATGCAACTTGTGGAAAACATTTTGATTTGAAAAGTCCTTTTTTGCCCATCAATAAAACAGGATTTAACTCAAAACCGGCTGTGTGTGGGCTAGGAAATTTGGGTCTTTCCAAGTATAGTATTTCTGTCTTCTGTTCTCATTCGTGTGCGAGTGCCCTGATCTCTTTGTGGTTGGCGGTTCTGAGTCATATCTGACATTTCAATCTTTCAGCCCGTCTCTGGAATCTCAAGCCCTGCACACCATCCCTGGGCTCTTTTCATGTGCTTCTCTCCATCGCCTTAAGAAATATTTTGGTATTTCTTCTCTGATATGCCAAATCTGGTTGTTCTGGCTCATATTACTTTGATAAATCTTTATAATTAATTGACTAAGAGAGATTTGTCAATAAAAGGGCTGAGCAGTAAAACTAAAATGTTCAGCATTTTATTTAATATATACATGCATGATAAATAATTAAATTAAATTTACAGTTATTACACCAACACTGCATATAAATACACTCATCTAAAGTATTATTAGGAACACCATACTAATACTGTGTTTGACCCCCTTTCACCTTCAGAACTGCCTTAATTCAACGTGGCATTGATTCAACAAGGTGCTGAAAGCATTCTTTAGAAATGTTGGCCCATTTTGATAGGATAGCATCTTGCAGTTGATGGAGATTTGTGGGATGCACATCCAGGGCATGAAGCTCCCATTCCACCACATCCCAAAGATTCTCTATTGGGTTGAGATCTGGTGACTGTGGGGGCCATTTTAGTACAGTGAACTTATTGTCATGTTCAAGAAACCAATTTGAATTGATTCGAGCTTTGTGACATGGTGCATTATCCTGCTGGAAGTAGGACAGAAACAATGCTCAGGTAGGCCGTGGCATTTAAACGAGGGGCCTAAAGTGTGCCAAGAAAACATCCCCCACACCATTACACCACCACCACCAGCCTGCACAGTGGTAACAAGGCATGATGGATCCATGTTCTCATTCTGTTTACGCCAAATTCTGACTCTTCAACTGTCCAATTTTGGTGAGGTTGTGCAAATTATAGCTTCTTTTTCCTATTTGTAGTGGAGATGAGTGGTTCCCGGTGGGGTCTTCCACTTTAAAAGAAAGTAGATTGGTTGATTGGAATGTTGTTACATGTTGTACTTGGTGAAATCACATTCACCATATAGTGCAATCAATATTTGCTTTGAAATCATCTTTGACATTTTTGAAGAGCTAAAGCACAGTGGATGGATGGATAGTATTCATATACCATATGCTCTAATTTACCCTCAAATAATACTATGGTACAAAAATGACATTATCATGGTGCATTTCCAATTTAATTCATGGTGCAATTTTTTTTTTCTTTTAACTTATTGTTAGAGTCATCAACCATAAAGCAAGTCAAAAAGTACTGAATCGTTTCTTCTAAGTATAATCTCCTAGCCATCCCAGGTCAGTATATTTATGTACGTTCATACATCTGCACTATGACAAGAGATACCAATGGCCAAGTCCGTTCCATTAGGAGAGCTCTTCTGCCCTGGGTCAACTGCTCTGGAAAAGTTGAGGGCTGGTCAGCCTAAAAAAAAAGAAGAAGCAAATGGAGTGGTATAGGGAGCCAAAAGTCAGCAGAGAGGAGACTCAACGCCTCACTGCCCCTAAATTAGATCACAAATTCTCGCTCATGGCACAGTCTCACCACTGGCCCCTCAGGCAAAAGACTGCACATTATTGTTTAATACTTTTCCTCTGTTCTGCTGCCACCGAATACTCTCACACACAGGGATTAAAGCACATTCACATCTGAATTGAAGGGCCATACGCTAATCAAGACTGGGGGGGGGGAAATCTGAAAAACAGCAGATATTGATTTCTATAAAATATCCAATATATACAGCCAAAATAATTTACTCCCTCTCGTGTTGTTTTTAAACCTGAATGGGAACACAAAAGGAGAAATCTATTAACCGGTTCAAATATGCATAGTGAGATTGAGATCAAATACCAAAATATCAGTCTGTTAAACAAAGATGCTTTATGGCGCTTGACAGCCACTCTGCTTCTAGTATACATTACTATACAAGTATACAATTACAGATCACAAGTTTGGGGTCAAAATTTGTTTAAAATAAATTAATAATTTTATAATTATTCAATCAAAACTGACATTTATATTGTTATAAAATATTTCTATTTTAAATCAATGCTTTACTTTTGAACATTCTATTCATCAAAGAATCCTAAAAAAAATAATCAGTTTCCTCAAAAATATTATGCAGCACAACTGTTTAATAAATTATCGATATATTAATATCGTATATATATATATATATGTTTCTTGAGCACCAAATCAGTATATTAGAATAATCTCAGAAGGAACCTGTGACACTGAAGCCTGGAGTAATGATGACGGAAATTCAGCTTCACTATCATTGGATTAAGACACATTTTTTCATAATACATATCCAAAAAGACAACAGTTGTTTTAAATGGGCATTTAAAATAACTTAAAATATTGATAAAATTAATTCATCTTTGATGAGATTAAGAGATTATTTGTTAAAGGATAAATAACAGTTTCTGCTAATCTCATGTCAATCTTGACTACCTATAGAGTAGTATTGCTTCCTTCATATCACAGAAGAGTCTTTAGTTTTATCATTATTTATAAAAAACAGCCAAACTCATGGAGGAGTCTAGTGGGCGGAGCTAAAGAGCACACACACACACACACACACACACACACACACACACACACACACACACACACACACACACACACACGCACACCACATTCATGGCATTATACCTGGATAACTTTCGATTCACTATATGTTCGTGTTGTTTACATTATATGAACTTACGCGCCGATTGCCAACAAAACAGGCATTTGATGCTGTTTCATTCTCAGCCTGTGGATTCGACTCATGACCGGGAACAAACAAACATGCTTGCAGAACTCCGTTGCTGCTCCGGGAAAACTAACTGCATCCACTGTCTCCTTAACGCTGGGTTATTTGGGAAGCTAAACAAGGTTCTTTCCCTCACAACCAAAAACGTACTTCTTTAGTGACATTGTTGGTTTCATGGTCTAAATAAAAGGACAGCGCTGCCAACAGATTCCGTAACCTGAACGAAGCTCTCGTTTTGGTTGATGTGCGCACGCTCATCCGGGAGAAATGCCTATTCAAGCAATTCTGCCCTTTACGACGTCATCCAATTCCATGCTAAAAAAAAAACACAAAAAATGTGTATTTGGTACAGAAATACTCCATCATACGTTTTTTTTTTACATTTTTGTTTTTGAAATAGCATTAATAGCATTATAATACAAAAATACAAGCATGTAGGAACGGAACAAAATGAAGGATGATCTGATGAGTGCTAAAAATTAGCATAAATAAAACATGATCTACATAATAAAAAAACATTGAGACGCAGGCGATTTGCATGCATATCTAGTTTAGGGTTAAAGGAATATAACATCACTGCATCATAAATTTGGGATGTTTCCATGCAAATTACGATTCTAAAGTTTCTCCATCTCGCCCTTAGGAGGAGAGACTTTATTTATATCCTCGATGCGGTGCATATGAAATTGTCAGCTTGATACACTCCGTCTCAGGCAACCCATGAAAAGTGGTTGTCTACGTATAAATAGAAACAAGCAGATACGCTACAAGACCGCTGCCACTGTGCTCCTCAGAGCATGATCACTACTTTTCTGAACTTCTCTGTAAACTTTGCTGAAGTTTACAAACCACAGACGCGTCTTTCGTCTAGATTAAACTGTCATGCTTCACAGAACACAGTTCAAGGCTGTATGTATACTGTATGTATTTCATATATTTTTAATTTGGGTGTCCTTTCATAAATAACCTCATGCCTGGAGCTCACATCCTCCATTAAACATGCTACTATAAACCTTTGAAATACACTTGCCAATTCACAAACTAGCTAATGCTCCAGGCAGTTTATAGATGGTTTTAAAGAAATAGTTCACCCACATAATTATGTACTCACCCTCACATCAATCCACAAAAAGCTTTTAAAAAGTCTTCGAAAGTCATATAATAGTCATACTGAATGTGTGAGGAACAGACTTTTATGTTATTCATGAGTTTGTTAACCTTGAGAACGGAATCAGTCTGAATAATGAATAAATTAATCATTCTTTGCGAACTGGATCAATTGACTCCAAAATACAATTCATTCACAAATCGGATGTTGCTACTCTCAGGACCATGAATGAACAAGCAGATTTATGAGAGGGCGAATGTCAAGATTTTCAGTTAACTTAAATTTCTATTCAATTGTACTGAATTGTACAAAACTACTGAATAGTTTCAGAGGACTTGGAATATAGAATATAGACTTCTATTACTGTGCTTTTCTGTTTTTGTGAAGCTTGAATGCTTAAAGGGATAGTTCACCCAAAAATGAAAATGATCCCATAATTTACTAGCCCTCAAGCCATCCTAGGTGTATATGACATTCTTCTTTCAGATGAACACAACCAGAGTTGTATAAAAAATATCATTGCCCTTCCAAGGATTATAATGCCAAAGAAGTGCATCCATCCATCATAATCCAGGGGGTTAATAAAGTCCTCCTGAACAAAGTGATTTTTTAATTTTTAAAGAAAAATATCCATATTTAAAACTAAAGTAGCTCGCCGTACGCAAATCGACTAGTAACCTAACCCCTGACATGATATAGGAGTACCATAAGCTTTGACGGCACTTCAAACAAACAGGACTGGGCAAAAAACTCAAGCTCCTCTTCTTTTAAAATTCTCGTTTTAGACTAAATCGTGACTGATGTTTTGTTTTGCTCTATCCTTTTCGCTTCCACGTTCATCTTTCACCATAAATCGATGCATACGCCATCTGTCAAAAGCTATTTACATATGTTTATGAAGTTTTAAATATGGATATTTTTCTTACACAAACGCATCGTTTTAGAAGGCCTTTATTAACCTCCTGGTGCCAAATGGAATACTTTAATGATGGACGGATGGGTTATTTTGGGGCTTCAAAATCTCAACCTCCATTTACTGCCAATTTGAAGCTTGGAAGAGCCAGGACATTTTTTAATACAAATCTGATTGTATTCATCATATACACATAGGATGGCTTGAGGGTGAGTAAACCATGGGGTTATTTTCATTTTTGGGTGAACTATACCTTTAATCTCTCTTTCATTTAAAATGCATAAGAAAAAAAATGACTAGTAAAATAGTAATACATTCTCCTGTTTTGCTCCATGGAAGAAAGTAAGTCACAAGGGTTTGGAACAACATAAGTAAATAATGACCTTTTGCATAACATGACCTTTTTATGAATGCAAGAAGCATTTCTTATTTAGGGGGTCTGTAAAATTTCAAGCGCCTCATAGGATTGCAGAAGAACACAGGAAAAGCTCTGTGACAAATGTACATAACAGTGAAGATAACGTTTAAAAAGTATCAGAGCAACAACACAACACATTTTCACTGTTCCAGCACAAATTTCAGGATTACAGAGAACTGTAGCGTTTCTGATCTCTCCATGACTCAAAGGAAATGCCAACCTTTTGGGCTGCGGTGGAGAACAATTTCACTAGCAGCTGCAGAAATCAACACAATTTCCTTAACAAGCATGAGATGACCTTTAGATTAAAAGAAGCATGTTCTTTTGACAAAAACCTTTATCATTAATCACTCGGTTTGAAATATCCAATAAAGTCATAATCTATATGCCATCCATTCTTATCGTTTCTGTTTAAACACATTCAAATGACATCTTAAAGGTTCTAGTTTCAGAGCCAAACTCAAGGTCAGCTCAAAGCTTTGAACAGATAGAGGAGTTGTGATTGATGGCAGTTGTGAGGTCAGAGCCAGCTCATCATTATGCTAATCATCTCTAAGACAAAAGATCCTTAGCATTGATCCTCTGTTCAAACACAGTGGTGGACACAGATTGAACAAATTTACACTGTAGATGTGAATGTTCAGCTGAGTGATGAGTGATAGAATGATAGATAGAACAATAAAACAAGTGTTTCATCGAAAATCTGACAACGAATATGCATCCATAATATGGTTTGTTGAAAATTACAATATGTAAAAAAGACAGAGTTAGGCTAATGTATGTTTCGCTCAATAGATATGTATTCTGGAGCTTGAGCCCGTCCCTTTAATCGTGAAAAAGCCCATTTCGATTGTACCACAGTGCCCCCGTTAACACAATTTCTAATTTCTACCAGAGGCGATTTAACCAACACCCCTAGATTTAACCAAGACATTTTCCCCCCGTAGCACATACCGAACCGTACCGATACCGTGACACTAAAACCATGATAAAATTTGAACATTAAGTTATTTGAATCGTTATACCCCAGATATAGATCGAAAGATAGATGGATGGATGGATGTACTAAATATGGGACGCAAATACAGTAAGTAGCCCTCAGTGGACAAGCAAGCCTGTAAGAGCCTCTCCAGCAGGCGCAGAGGAACAACGGAGCATGTGTCCCGGCAGAGAACCTGGTAGCGCAGAGTTACAACATAATGCTAAACAGCCCCTTCGTGTCCCAATCGCCTGCAGCGGAGCCTGAATAATTGATGAAGTGCTGGGAATGTCAAGACCCAGCGAAATCTCTGTACTTGTTCCGTGATCAATGGGAGAGCCCATATTTCTTGACACCCAACTTATCATGTTTACATTAAGAGTCTCAACTACAGCTAATGCTGTTTGATGTTGCTCAGCAAAATCATCTGCTTCAATGGTTGCCTCTGAATTAAGGAGTTCCAGTTCCAGGCTGGGAATGTAAAGTGGCCGCAGCAAACCTTTCAAATGTATATTCCCCCCTGGAAATGTTTGCCGCGGGACCCCATTGCAGGGTGTATTATCTGTCAACGCAAGCAAAAAAAGCAGGATTATACCGAATTGGTGGCATAGGCTAGGTGATACACCCCTGGGATTTATTAGACCATTTCATTTTATTAGATGTAGCTGGATAAGCCAGCTATTCAATAGAGAAACAATGATGCAGCACTGTAAAAAATATAACCAATGTTCCCTCTAAAGCAGTACACACCCATGCACTTCTGATTGGGCCCCATGCAGTCTCGTCTTTTTTTTATTTGTATTATTACTTATACAACTGAATCATCCTTGAACACTGGAGATTTTCGTAACATAAATGGCACAAACAGAAGTCCACAGAGGACTTGCATTATTTTCTCATTTACTGTGTGATCTCACCAAAAGTTACCCCAGCATCTGAAACAAAACTATATACAGTATGGCCTCTAAATAATTGTAATTAAACATGATTTTATTACCTATCTAATTGTATTTATTGCAATATTTATATAACTCATGCACAAAACATTAAACTTTTTAAAATAATATATATCTATATCTCGCACTTCAATCATGTTCGCTTGGCATGCAAGAACCAATGTGGTTCATTCTTGTGTGTTGCACAGCATGTTTGAGCTTCCACAAGAACCAATGAGGTTTGTTCTGGCATGTCAAACAGGTTCGGTTGAGCCTCTGTTTATGTTAGCTGATCAATGTTTATATGTGAATAAAAGCCTAAATTCAATCTGTACGTTTTTTAAAGTGATTGTGTCTCTTTAGAAAACCTTGGACTAAACCGATCTATTCGTATGGATTAGCTTTACCAACTTTTTGAAGCATCAAAGTGTCAGTTGCGTAGCTGTCAATGGAGGGACCGAAAGCTCATCATACACCAATTTCATCAAAAAGATCTTCATTTGTGTTCTGAAGACGAAAAAAGTCTTAAATTTTGGAACGAGGTGAGTAAATAATGACAAATTTCATTTTGGGCGAGTTATCCCTTTAAGGGTGATGCACATAAAGCCTTAAAGTATATTTAATTGTATTACATACTTGAAGATTTATGTTGAAAGTATAAGGAACCCCTCTTTGTGTATTTGCAGAATATATGAGGAGCTCTTTTCCAAAACACTATAAATCCATTTGAATAGTTTTCATGAAAAGATCATTTATTTGGCTCAGTCTGAACATGTTAAACAATGATTGTTAAATGAAACGACAATATTGTTGATTATAAATTCAAAGTTATATTTTTTTGTTTCAAAACGCTACAAATCCATCCTTTTTTATATGTAGTTGGTTTATGTCTGTAAAAGCAACAAAAAACAACAACGCAACTCATGTCACATGCAGAATATGACATCAGGGGTCAAAATGATTGCGATTACAACCGTAATCGGTGGGTGTTATATATTGCTGGTAAGAATCGCGTTCCGGTGGGGAGGGGTGTCGTAGATTGCGAATCGCGTTCTGGTGGGGAGGGGTGTGGTAGATTGCCGGTAAGAACTGCGTTCCAGACGGAAATTTGTTGGGCAGGGGCTCAAGACGAGACGAGAGGATATATCGTATTTAGGCTAAAAACAGGCTTGGCGCTTATAGCGGTTTGGAAAGAAACTGCATCTTGCAGTACATTTAAACAAGGAAATATAACGATTTGGCACTTAAGATTGATGGAGCAGAGAATAGGTTCAGTACACAGCTCAATGGCATGACAAACTCATTTTCTTTTAATTTGGTGTTTATCACGTTTTGGAAAAGAGCTCTTCATATGTTACGAGATATTCCAGGTGGGAATTCAGTCTTGTCAGCTTTTACTGGCCAGCTCTGACAACTTTTTTTTTCATGTACATGGTTGCTCTGTCAGCTGTTTTCTGAAGAATGAAAAATATGTTACAGCTCCCACTCCTTCCTAATGTCATCGTGTTTTGTTTTCTGTCAGATTCTCCTCCACCTGTCTTGCCGTACCCGTGCTGCCATCATTTTCTCTTCCAATACTTTTAGCTCTAGGGATTCATTGGCTAATCTGCATAATCCTTGCCCATACTGTGTAGCTCAAAAAGACAAGCTCCCCAAAATTACATCAATCTCAAAGCTGGCCAGCACTGACTCAAGCACATTACCTGTTATTAGCCAATGAGAGCCTGTCTGTTAACCAGCATGCAAATAAGCACATCAAAGTTTGTCCAACACGTCCGGTCCACAAGACCCTGGTTACAGGGCAGCTGACCCGTTGTCTCATTCATGCAGTTCCTCGTAACATCCCATGAGAAGGATCTAATATATTCCTTAAGATGAAGGCTGCTGAAGTAAATAGTGCTGAGTCACCACCTGCTTCAAAAGACCGGTGCTCTGCAGATTCGTATTTGAATAAGGAACAAAAGTTCACTTTCGGGAATGTACTTCAAAAGTTGTCTTTTCAGTTTCCTTATGGTTGACGACGTTAACATATTTGAAAGTTTGAAGTGGTGCCCCTATTTACTCCCGATAAAGTCCAGAATATAAAGATGGACGAAGCTTGTAATATCAAAAATTCTGAACTTCAAAAAATTGTGCAAAGAGCCTCAATCTTCACAAAGCAGAAAATATTGACTGCACCGTCAATCCCATGCAGTGTCCAAGTGTTTTACAGAAGTCTCTAGAGTGGACCTGCGCTGTAATCATTTTTATAACCCAAACCAATAGAAAACATCATAAATAATAGAAAGATAATTGTGAAAATAGATTTTCCTAGTCTACCTCTCCTTTACTCCCTATTGCAATGAGAGGAGCCTCATCTTCAGTCTCAACCGTAATATGATTTATTTTCTTCCAATACTGTTGGATTTTGACCATTTTTTTTCTTGGAAGAAACTTTTTTTCTTCTCTGATCGATATCACCATCGATTCATTCCTCCTCTTATAATGAACATCCTCCCAAAATGTTCACCTTTCCTTTGCGCATACTGTATGGCGGTGCCTGAGCTTCTAATCCGACACTGAATCGGTCTCGAGTGCAAAGGTGTCGCCGTATCGATATCTGGCCCCTCACACATTTTTCATCTCTACCAATGTCTATTCATATTTCCTCTGCCAGTCACCTTAAACCCGATAATAAAGCAGGCAGGTCAGGTCTCGCACATCCATCCATTTCAACTGACATCTCGTCTTCCCATGGACTCTGGCATTCAATGTTACCTCTGAATAATGAATGGATCTCGGCTGTTTTAAGCAGTGCTCAAATGGTTCTGACAAATATTGACCCAGAGTAATACAGAGAGAATTCCTAATACATTCTGATTGGCAGACTCATGCCTTCCATCAGAGTCAAGTCTCCAACAGCTGAAGTATACCATCAGACAGAATGCTTGAGGAGGAAAATGTAACGAATGGCGGGCTATATTTAGTATCTTGACCTGAGAAATATGCACTGGTAATATGAGATCAATGTTTTACACTGATATCATTCTTATAATATGTAATAAATGTTACGTAATCTCTTTGATTGCTCTCTGACTGGAGGTACACTATATTGCCAAAGGTTTTCGACCACCCCTCCAAATAATTGAATTCAGGTGTTCCAATCACTTCCATGGACACAGATGTATAAAATCAAGCACCTACGCATGCAGACTACAAAGAATGGGTCACTCTCAGGAGCTCAGTGAATTCCAGCATTGTATCGTGATGCACCTGTGCAAGTCCATTCGTGAAATTTCGGCACTACTAAATATTCCATGGTCAACTGTCAGAGGTTTTATAAAGTGGGAGCAATTGGGAACAGCAGCAACTTACGTAAACTCACAGAGCGGGGTCAGCGCACAGTGCGCAGAGGTGGCCAAATTTCTGCAGAGTCTACAGATCTCCAAACTTTGTGTGGCCTTCAGATTAGCTCAAGAACAGTGCATAGAGAGCTTCATGAAATGGGTTTCCATGGCTGAGCAGCTGCATCCAAGCCTTACATCACCAAGTGCAAAGCAGAGTGGTGTAAAGCACACCGCCACTGGACTCTAGAGCAGTGGAGACATGTTCTCTGAAGTGATGAATCAAGCTTCTCTGTCTGGCAATCCGATGGATGAGTCTGGGTTTGGCGGTTTCCAGGAGAACGGTACTTGCCTGACTGCATTGTGCCAAGTGTAAAGTTTGGTGGAAGGGGATTATGGTGTGGGGTTGTTTTTCAGGTGTGGGCTTGGCCCCTTTGTTCCAGTTAAAGGAACTCTTAATGCTTCAGCATAAGACATTTTGGACAATGTCATGCTCCCAACTTCGTGGGAACAGTGTGGGCATGGCCCCTTCCTGTCCCAACATGACTGCGCACCAGTGCACAAAGCAAGGTACATAAAGACATGGATGAGCAAGTTTGGTGTAGAGGAACTTGACTGGCCTACACAGAGTCTTGACCGCAACCCGATGGAACACCTTTTGGATGAATTAGAGCAGAGACTGCGAGCCTTCTCGTCCAACATCAGTGCTTGACCTTACAAATGCGCTTCTAGAAGAATGATTAAAAAAATTCCCATAAACACACTCCTAAAACTTGTGGAAAGCCTTCCCAGAAGAGTTGAAGCTATTATAGCTGCAAAAGGTGGGTCAGCTCCTTATTAAACTCTATGGATTAAGAATGGGATGTCATCAGTTTATGTGCATGTAAAGGCAGGCATCCCAAATCTTTTGGCAATATAGTGTAATTAGATATGTTGAACTACACTATAAGGCAGGGATGGGCAGCGTTGACCCTGGAGTGCAGTTGTCCAGCAGAGTTTAGCTCTAACCCTAATTAAATAAACTCATCTATCTGTAGCCATAGTAAGAAGATATTGACTAGCTTGTTCAGAAGTGCTTGATTAGGGTTGGTGCTAAACTCTGTAGGACATCTCCAGGACAGAAGTTTCCCTTCCTTTCTATGAGGCTTTTGGATTTACCATTGTTGACTTTTTGTTAGTCAGATTCGAGCTTTAGATGAATAAACCGCTTGCTTCCTTCAGCACAATTTGAACATTCACTTGTTTTTGAACACCTGTTTTTCAGAGTGAAAACAACCAAAATAACTAATGATTGTTTTTTTTTACTTCTGCAGGATCTTCAGGCAACCAAGCTCTCTTTAGAGACGATATATAATGAAGAGTTCAAGGGTTCTGGCAACTTCTGCATATTTGCAAAGGTAAAACAAGTTTTGACGAAGCAGTTAGAACTGTAATTGATTCAAAATTGTCCTAATAGATGTTCAATTGTGACAGCACCATATAAAAGAGAAAAAAGGCAACAGTTGTATTCAATATTCTAACTCTATTCCATATATAATGTTAAGTAAGAACTGTTTTCTGAGTGAACAACTTCCTCTCTACACTGCATGCAGAATTATTAGGCATAATCATTATCATATTTTTTTCCCAGGCACATTTGACCAATTCCAAACCACATTAATCTTAATAACTACTATCAGTTTTGTTTTCAATCATTTATAAGTGATATATAATTGTTCATGAAGGCTGGAAATGAAATATACCTTATATTCAGGTGTGCAGAATTATTAGGCACATTTTTTTTTGCTGATAAAATGAGCCAAAAAAGAGATTTAACTCAGACTGAAAAGTCAAAAATTATTAAATGCCCATGAGAAGGATGCAATACGAATGCAGTATTAGAAACTGCAGTTAAGGCATGACCATTGGGCAGTGAAATGCTCACTGAGTCAGCAGGGTCAGACAAAAACAGGTGGCGAAGAAGAGACACATGTTAACTGCAAAGGAATTAAGGTAAAGAATTAAGTGTGAAACCATCAGGAACCCTTTAGTCTCCAGTGCCACCATTTTCCAGGACGGCAACCTACCTGGAGTCTCCAGAAGTGCAAGGTGTCAGAATCCCAGAAACTTAAGATAGGTAAAGTTTCCTAAAAAAAAGATCCCCACTTAATAAGAATCACAAGATGAAGTGTTGTAAAAAAAAATATAAGTGTTTATATAAAATATAAGTGTTTTTAATATATTTTTTTATAGTTTTATAGACACAGATAGGTTGAGAGTGACTCTTGTAGGACCACTGTTTGAAGAATTGCCTTTATTTTTTAATAATAATGATAATAATAATTAATAATAACAATAATAATAAATACATACTACCATTCAAAAGTTTAGGGCAAGATTTTTTAACGTTCATTCAGGAAGGATGCATTAAATTGACTTAAATGTTCTATTCATCAAAGAATCCAGAAACAAATGCATTACAGTTTACACAGAAATATTAACCAGCACAAATGTTTTCAATATTATTAATTAAAAGGAATGTTTCTTGAACACCAAAATAGAATGATTTCTAAAGGATCATGCAACAAACAGAAAATTCAGCTTTACCATCACAGGAATAAATTACATTTTAAAATATGCTACATTTTTGGTTGTAATAATATTTGGCAATATTACTGTTTTACTGTATTTTTGATCATGCAGCCTTGGTGATCATAAAAGACTTCTTTCAAAACATAAAAAAAAAAAAAATCTTACCAATCCAAAACTTTTGACTGGTAGTGTATATTACAAAGTAAAATTGTTATCATTACAACACTATGATTAAGGTTATTTATGTCAACAACCGAAAGTTCTCAGTAATTTTGTCCACTCCACTCACATTTAGTGCTGTATGTGCATTCACTGTATAGGGAAACGTGAATAACTGAGCAATTTTGGACGCAGCAATTACAACTTCATTGTTGGTTAAACTAATCTCTCCTGCACATTACTATATAATGGACTGATGAATTACCTTAATTCATGACCTGATGGAACAGTGTTCATTAAAAGTGCTGCACAGGATAATTATGTGAGGTTTGGTACCAGCGTTTCTGTTCTTGAATGTTGTTCTGATCAGGGAGGCAATGTGCAACCATCATCAATTCTGACTCATTTCACCATGCGAGCATACCAAATATGTAACACAATTAAAAGTGAGAAAAATAATCTGAATATCTGTGCTGCATTTTAAGTAACCACCTACACGACCACCTCCTCAATGAATGTGCTGCCACCGGCTGCTTAGAGAGTTTTTTTGTGTCATGTAATAGCATCACAAAATTATAACACAAAAGAACATTGAACAGCCAGTCTGATATCTGCCATAACCTGATAAATCACTGTTGTGGATTTAAAAAATAAAATCAATTAATTAAATATATAAATTATTAAATTACACACACACACACACACACACACACACACACACACACACACACACACACACACACACACACACACACACACACACACACACACACACACACACACACACACACACACACACACACACACACACACACACAAATTAATATTTTAAAAATATAACATTTAATAAAATATACATTTTTTTTTTTTCGTAATTTGTGTTCCAAAGATGAATGGAGGTCTTACGGGTCTTTTTGGGTGAACTAACCCTTTAATACTTGATAATTTCGCTCTTCACACCTTTTACTACAAGTGTCAGTTCTGGAACATCAGGAGAAAACATTATGATATTACTAGGGACGCACACAAAAAATAAAAACATTTAAAGAGTTTTAAACATTTTAAGAGATTATTTTACAGACTGTAGTATGTTGTTTCACTGATGAAAGTACTAAAATAAACTAGGCCTGTCACGATTGGTCGATTCAATTGACTGTGTCAACGCTGATTATTAGTCGACATCAATATATTTAGTCGACTGGGTTGGTTAAGTTGGGTACGATATGAAATTGTATTAGTACCGGTACTTTAAAAATGACAGCACTCTAATAAGAGCATTATTTCTTAAATTGCGTCGATGTGACAGCCGGAGTGATATACAAGAATGCACGTCCCTGGCGAGTATTCAGGTAAACACAGTCAGATATGTCTTTAGTGAATGTAGTGGAGTACAATGTTGAGTGAGAAATCGTGTGTTACAATGACTTTGGTCCGTGCAGCTCTTAAAGGGCCGGCATACACTATTGTATATAAAAGTATTTGCTGATATTCTCTCTTTTTTTGTCTTATGTTGGTTTACAAATTTGTACTTTTTATATTTACATTTTGTCAAGGGCTTGTTTACATTTTTTTTTATAGTACACTACTAAATGCCAAAGTTGCAAGTTAAATTATATGTTTTTAAGCAAAATTGTTGAAAATGATTGTGATAAACTAGTCAATAGATTAATCAATAAATGAGTCTATAGATTAATCAATATAAAAACAGTCGTTAGTGTCAGCCCTAAAATAAACACGTTTGCTTAAATGGATGTTTGACATGAAATTTCCCTGTACTGTAGGCTAACCTACTATACTTGTTGTAGCCATTAAAAAAGGTAGTTTGTTCATATTTATATTTAAATATTATGTTTTTTTTTAAGTAATCTATGTCAATTATGAAAAGTTAACAGCATGAGTAAGATAGGACATGTCATAAATGATTTTGACCAATTCATTAAGTTTGTTTTGTAGAAAGCCTTTCATTAAAGTGAATTTTGTTTGGTATAAATTCTACTTAAATTTAATACAATGTTACATCAAACAATTGCCTGGATTTAATAAAAAATAGGAAAATATAGCAGACAATATAAGGAGGCATCGGAGGAATCACTTGAATTGTGCGTGAACTGGAGCGCGTCTCATAAATGAACCAAAACTCAGCATGTAGGCTATACTTGCCTCACAGATATCAGAAATATGTCAATAGAAAGCTTGAAATGTATTTTAATCGAAACCATTAAAAACGAAAAGAAATATGCCACTCTCTGATTATGTAACCTGCACTTAATGTGCATTTCTCTCTTGGCGCGTTCACTGTCGGGGAGATGGCGAGTCAGCAGCTTCAGCTTCATTACAGCTAATACTGACACAGAAAACACAAGTTTACCTATTAATAAACAATTAAAAAGTCTCCTTGCCATTTTTGACAAATTCATAATTATAAGCCTCCTGTTGCCAGTGCATTGTGGCAAGCTTTATTTGTGCGCTTGAGTGATGGGGCCAGCGCTGGCGGTATGTATAAAAAAAAATATTGATACTTGGTGCCAGAGTATCCATAACGTCAAATATTTAATATATTATTTGCATCTCAGAGTATGCATATGAAACGCAATAAACGTGTTGTCTTGCTTTCGGAGGCAGATGCTGCTGTTTGGGAACGCAGTCATGCAAGACAGTTATACCGAGAATCTTTGACAACAGACTTCTGAATGACCAAAACAGCATTTCAAATGCTTTGCAACAAGATTTTTAGTAATTTTAAGTAATTTATTCGGTAAATGCATTTCCATAGTAGTTTATGCGCATGTTTTCATATCAGATATAAAATGTATCCAACTCAAATGAGCACATACTTTTTTTATGTGCATTTTTAGAATTTATGCGTTTGTTGGCGTTTCCATTCAGCAGTTTTTGATGCGATATCCCAAAATGCACAAAAATAGGTGGATGGAAACATAGCTAATGCCTAAGTAAAATAGGCCTACCTGGTGTTAAACCAGATCGAGCTACCAAACAATAAACATGCCGTTGAGGATTACAAAATATTGTGCAGTGCCTGGGCTCGACAGTAATGCAACTTGTAAGTAACTGTGTTAATTCTAATGCCTGATCTGAAATGTAATGATTCATGTAGTCAGATGTTCTTTATCGGTGTCAGTAAATCAAACCAGTGACTAAACTCAACTTGCGTTGTTTCTCTTAGTAGGATGAAAATAATCTGTTATTTAACAGTGATTAAATTCTATAAAGAAAGCGACCAAAGAAAGCTCCCTTTACACTCGTTGGAGCAGCGCGCGCTGCAGCTGTCAATCAAACAAACAGTTTATCAGCATCGCGTTTATCAGTGACTCCCGTTTTATTCAACGAATCTCTTAACTATATCACACTATTAGTGAAGATGAAATCCTTCGTTAGTGTACAGAAGCAATGAAATCATTGCTTTCATGTGCTCAACATGTGTGTGATCGGCTACAATCATCATGACTGCAACCTTTCATGCCACGATCTTAATATAATGCCATAGATCTAAATGTAATGCAACACTTTTCACGATTATTTAACCATGAGATCTGTAATAGTAAAAATGTGTTAAAAGAGAGAGTAATACTTTACACTGAACTCTCACAGCAGACACGCCCCTTAAAAAAAGGGCTAAAATCATGGGTATGAAAAATGCCTTTTGTTTATAAATTATGACAATTTTTGATGTAAAAAGCATTGTAACATAAGTGCATCCCAGGAAACATAAAACATTGCAGTCCATGACCCCTTTAATCAACTGGCAGCCAGAAATGCTTCCTGTCTAGACCGGCATAGAGGCAAGAGGAGTGTTTCAAACGGTGCACAGTTCTAGTGCTGATACTTGTCCAATATCAGGGCTCATGGAAGGCCTCTCAACCAATCAGATTCGAGGACCAGACCTAACTGGTGCTGGGCTTCTGTAGGTGGTTTGCAGGTAAGCAGCTGTTGCTGGTTAAGAGAGTGGAGTAACACCTGTCAATCATGTCACTAACTAGTGAGTGCAGTGACTAAATCCCCGCAGTAGGGAAGTTTTGCAACAGCGCACACACAAACACTCAGCAGTGTATAATAAACACGCCGCATGATAGGGATTAGAGGCAGGCTAATTATAGACTCTGTATAGCGCACTTAGGTACAGTAAGGCCCTTCGGGGGGCGGTTGGGGGAGACACACTAGGTGTGTCAATCACTCATCTGGAACGCTCAGTGCTTCAAAACCTCCTCTCGTTACCTGTCTCTCTCCTGGCTGGGTGTCAAGTAAACTGTTGTAAAAAGATCACATACAATTATGTTTATGTTCCTGGTGGTTGCTTTCTTATAAAAAAAAAAAAAAACTTCAGCAAATTTTGTATGAATCTGACCATGCAATTTAGTGTCAGCAACATTTATAAGCATCACCAGATAAGTGTCAGTATTTCCAAGGGTGAAATTAATTTACAAACATTCATTTTTTGGCAATTTCTATAAATATAAATATATATATATATTTATAGAAATTGCCAAAAAATTAATGTTTGTAAATTAATTTCACCCTTGGAAATACTGACACTTATCTGGTGATGCTTATAAATGTTTTGTGGAACATTAACAAGCAATTATTACTGGTGTTTGCTAATATTGATTGACTTGTTGAGCAGAAGTGTTCTATTATTTTTCTACGTTTTCCCTCATGGAGAATACAAGAGGCAAACAAAACTTAAAACTAAACAAAAAGCCTGAGCTATATCTAGGGGTCAGCATACTTTAATTTGGGCTGTTTTAATTTGGGCCAGTGAGCAACCAACTAGAAACTCCCTAGCGGCCAATCAAAACACCTTGCTAAAACATCCCAATGCTGCCTTAACATGCTATCGGAAAGTCGTATTCACACTTCTGAAGTCGTGATTACAAGCTTGTTGCATTCAAGTGCTTTGTTGTCGGAATGAATAGGAATCATGGAGGACACCATGTTTATTCTTGCCTATTTATTGGAAAAATCTTACTAAAAACAAATGTATATGTAGTGGCACATGCACTGACAACCAAATAAACATTTACGATCCGCTTTCTGCCGATTCTGTAATTTTGGTCGAATTCAGGCTATTTCTGCTGTGTATAAAATATTCTCCCCGCTATCATGTTTAAAGTTTATGGCATGCCAATATCGGGAATTTGGGTAACAAAATTATTTCCGAACTTCCCATTGGTAAATCCGACATCAGAGGGCGTTCATGTGCAATTTTTACCTAGGAAACTCATATTTACGATAATTCTGATAGCACGTGAAGGCAGCATAAAACAATTGCATAGCAAAGCCCTAATATTTCATTCTAAAATTGTAGTTTTCTGACTGTTGCAGAAACTTTTGTTTTGTTTTGTTTTTCTTTGTAATGTTCTTGTCAAACGTATGTAATGTAATTTGTCAAACTATTTTGTATGTTTATCCTTTCTATTATTACTGTTATGTTGTTGTTTTTATTATTACTTTGCTCTGCTGTTAACCACTGCTAAATGGAATTCCTACAACTAATGTATCTTGCGGTCACTTTTTGGAGAAGATCCCTGCATATCACTCTTTGATAAGATATATTTATGCTAATGTAAACAGAAGGTGCTTTGGAGGCACATGAACAGCCAGCCACTAGATCTTGTACATTTTCATAACAAGTGGAGCTGGAGTCTTTCCTCACAAAGGCTCCTTGTAATACAGCACATCTCTGTGAGGCGAAGCATGAAGGTTGCACTCTGTGCAATGCAAATGTCACAGGGAAAGCGGGGACGTCAGAGCTTGAAAACGTCCTCAAAAGAGTGTGTGTGTTCTGCCAACCCAAACGTGACAGCATAAAAAGAGCAATGTTTACTAACTAGGGTGATGAACCCCCTGTCGAGCCCCCTCCTTGCTCAGGCAGGGCGGCTCTGCTCTGTCTACAGCAGAATTTGATGATAAATACATTCCTGTTCCTTTTTTCGTTTATTTCATTTTTAACCTACTGTTTTGAGAACGATTGATATGAATGAGGTAAGCATTGCAAGCCATATACTCAAAATAGGAAAGATTCATTTAGATAGCAGCCAGTGAAGTTAGTCTGGAGTGACTCTGTAAACAAACATCCAGCTGATGTACCTGTGGCAGCCAAGCGAGTGCTTTGGGCCAGAGACACAGAGCTGAACTCTACAGTTGTTATGACTGTGCACATTACCCACAACACCACATGGGAAGCTTTTGAGAACGTCTTGAGTTGAGGCTGGGATCTTTGTATGCTAACAGATTGGAATGGAAATATTTAGCCTCATTACAAGGTTGGTAAGACTCAAGCAAACCAAGAGGAGCGCCAAGATACAAGAGTGCGCTTGAAAATATTTAGTCATGCATTATTCATTATTGTGATTCCTCTCCTGCCTCTAAGCTCATTTCCAGAGTACCGGCCATAGGCACGAGACACAGCAGAATGATTTTTCACACTTGAGTTGCAACAGTATTGCCAAAGACTGTTCACACAAGAAGGGTTTCTCCCCAAGGGTAAGGTTGTGTCTTTTAGTTGGTTGCATTATTTAAAGAAATAGTTCAAACCAAAATGTAATCCCCTCCCCATGAAATACAAAGATATACATTTTTAGATCATTACGCAGCTTGTTGAATGCTAGTTTATAGTAACCAGGGGCTGTCAAGCTCAAGCATATGTCCTTTTGGCAGAATAAATGTTCAAAGTTTCAAACAAATTAAATTAAACAATTAACACATTTTTTGTCAACAACAAAACACCAAAAAAAGCTTTTGGATTTCAAATAATAATGCATGAATCCTAGAAGATATGTGCAGGACACATTTGACCTCAAAAATCCAAGGAAAAGAAAATTGATTTAATTTGAATTAAGAAAAATCAGTCACCTGAATAGTTATTGCTTTGTGATATTATTTTCAGGACAATTAAGCTTATTTTATTCAAAACATTTACTCATCATGAGATTTAATTAAACACCAGATTTATCAGTATATTGTGCATATTTGATAATATCAGACACAACATCAAGACATTCTAACAGTAGATTACATTTATTTATGCAAAATGCAATACATTTTTATTCCTTTGCTTTTGGGGTGAAATGTGAGCTGCACGTGTCATGGCGGGTTTTATGATATTTATTCAAATAATAGCAGTATTGTAATATTAGGTAAACTACCCTTAATCGTATATAAATGTTACGTTTCTGATTTCACTTTTATATAACATGTTTGTGGATCTGAAGCATGGAGGAGGGACCTCAATGAGGAGATCTAAATGAATGATTGGAGAGAGGTAAGTAGAGATGCTCAGATGCAAACTGTTAAAGGGCACCTATTATGCAAAATTCACTTTTATAAGGTATTTGAAGTGTGTGTTGGCAGTGTGTGTACACAACCACCCTATAATGGTAAAAATCCACGCACTCCTTTTTTTTAATCCCCATAAATCATAAGCAGTGCTCAAGAAAAAGTGGTTTCCAGATTCCTGCAGTGTGACGTCGCACTGCAGAGGCCCCGCCCACACGTGTTGATGGACAGTGACATATTAGCACAGACCCCTCTGTCAGTGAGCTCAGCTGTTCACAGTCCGCCATGTTTATCTCCTCGCCAGAGCATTAACAGCAGCATTCAAGTAAGAAATGTGTTCTCATTAAAGCTACTAAAGTTCAGTCAGTCAAGAGCAGTGAGTGAATTTCTGTTTATCTTCTGTTGTTTGATAGAGAACTAGTCTAGTTTAATAGATACTCACGGATGTGCTGACATTCATCCAGCTCTGTGCGCATGCGACAGGAGCATGTGTGTGTGTTTAAGTTGAGAGCGATAAGGCTTTAAAATCCATGCAGATGATATTTCATGATGATGAAGAACTGCAATGTCACATGAACATGTCTGCGATAGAGATGATCATTAAAACAAACTGCTATCATGTTTCTGTTTTCATTCCGTGTTCACTGCTGTGAATGAGATGTGAAGGCTCCGCCCTCTCGGGTGGGGAGCAGCAGCTCATTTGCATTAAAGGAGCCACGCACAGAACAGCTCATTTTTCTTCAACCCCAAAATTGCCATTTTCAAAATGGTATATTAAATGATCTGTTAGAAATTTTGATCTGAAACTTCACAGGCACACTCTGGGAACTCCTGAGACTTAGATTACATCTTCTAAAAAGGGGCATAATAGGTGCCCTTTAATACAAGATTGACATTTATATAATATAATTTGTTAATATATATATATTATATATATATATATATATATATATATATATATATATATATATATATATATATATATATATATATATTTGTTTATATGTGTATTCTACAAGTAAAGAGTCTTATAGCGCTTCATTGGAAAAAGTTGAAAAAGTATAAGGAGATGGCACTGAATATGTTGCTGGAAAAAATAACATATATTAAAGACAGATGTAAGGCTTTTGAAGATGCTTGGAACCCCTTTATGATTGTCTTAAAAAGAAAACAATGGGGAAATATCTGAGGGAATGTGCGAAGATGTGGAAGAAAAGTAACAGGCCTTATTTTGGTTCCTTTAAAAAAGTGTGTGGAGGGGGTACATAGCATTTATCTTGTTTTCCTTTTTGTTGACTATCTGTATGTGAATATGTGAGTGTTAATCTTATAAGTTTGTGTTGTTATAACATGTGTTTGTTTGTTTTGTAATCTAAAAAGAAATAAAAGTGAATATAATTTAAAACTGCTGTGGGTTTGTTTTTATGCTTCACATGCTCTACGTAAAGATGTTCAGCTCCAAAATGCTTTGGAACTACTCTCTGGTAAAGTGATAGAATGATCCTTAAGAGAGAGTTCAACAGAAACACAGCTTCAACAAACTAAGAGGTCAACAGCAGACGTTAGTAATGATCTGTGATTCAGACACAAAGCCAACACATGCGCAACTGATTAGAGCATCTCAAGTTGTGTAGTAAGCCTCTCTTACAGTACTTGCAAAACACTTGAACTTTGAAAGTCAAAAAGCACTTTAAAATACATGATAACAGAAAGACCTACTCTCATTGGCTTAAACACAGGAGAATCATCTTAATGTTTACTTATTCTTGTCCTGTTATACATACAAAAGCACTACGGCCATTTCCATCCACTTCACTCTTACTGCATTACAAGGTTTGTAAATCTGGATTTGAGAGGCACTGGGCAGTAAATATAGAACATGATTTCATTTACCTTGGTTAGTGGTATCGTCGCAATCTCTCCTGCCTTTTCTGACCTGCAAAGAAAAAGAATGTTCAAATTAACAGTGGCATAGAAAAAATTAAATATTCTGATGATATAATCAAATCACTATTATAAGTGTAGTAATGTATATGTGTAGCTACTTCGACTCTACAAGACTAGAATTGTGTACTTTTATTACTCCAGTCACACTGAAGAACATTCTAGTTAAGCGGTCAAAAGCCTAAAGGCAAAAAGGCCAAAAGGTTGCAGCATGTGGAGCATGGAGTGAATCAGTTACACAAGCCTCCGTTAAAACTTTTCTAGGTTTGGTCCACAGGGTAAAATGTACCTCCGATCTTTCAAACAGTCACCCCTCTGGGAAAATGTGAGCTGATTCTCCATTCCATTTTCATTCGCTGTTGTGTCTTATAAAGTCCTTGCTTTTGGCTCAGTCCCTGTGTCTTTGAAATTCAAATAATTTTTTTGTGGCTTTTTTCTTTGTGGCTTTGTAACTAGAGGGCTGTATTTCAGAGATATTAATCTGCTTTTGGAGAGAGGAAGCCTGCAGTCACACTTGATGTCTGGCCAGTTTCAAATCACCAGGGAGGTTACGAATGAAAAAAAGATAAAAAATAATAATAATAATAATGAAAAAAAAAAATTTATAAAATGAAAATCAACCGAAGAGATTTGACCACATACATGGTAAAAACAGCAGAGCTACCCTTAAATACGTTGTTTTGTTCCTCGCTGGCCAGAAAACTGTTCGGCAAGTGCTTTGCTTCAGGCCAGCAATGAGGGACAGCACTGACTTACTGCTTCATCTTAGGCACGTTTCAACTATAGGGGCGATACATGTCAAATAATACAAAGGAAACTCACTGATTTGTGCTTCCATACGACACACAAAATAAAAAATAAATAAAAAAATAAAATAAAATATAAATTAAATTACCACAAATAAACTTTATAACCTGCCTAAATTAAAATAAAGAAAAATGTCACTGCATAGCAATCACACTTAATTCTTTAGCAAAATATTTAGCAATAATAACATTTTTGCTGTATCAAATAAATGCAGGCCTGATGAGCAGAAGAGTCATCTTTCAAAATCATTAAAAATAATAATGTTTCCAAACTTTTGACAGGTAGAGAATATTATTACATTACTATTATTACATTACCAAAGCTGTGTGTTTTTGGTTGCCACGGCAAGACAACCTTGTACAGCTTCCCAAAGAACCCAGCGTTAAGGGAACTCCCGAGCAGCAATGGAGTTGTGCAAGTGTTTTTCTTTGTTCCCTGCATTTTGGCGATGATTGTTTTATTAACAAGGCCCAGTTTGACTCCGGATTTGCAAATTGTCTAATGCTGAAGGATGGAGTGGTCCCAACAATAAAGGTTCACGGTCGTGCGTTGGAAGCATGCGATGAGTAAAACTGCTTTAAATGTCTGTGTGTTTTTGGCTTTCGCACATAAGTGCACATCAGGTAAACAACATGATCACATATAGTTAATTTATCAATAAAGCATGCAGTGTATGGTGTGTGTTTAAATACATTTGTTTAGCTGACCACTATAGGTGTCTGTTTGTTTACTGACACATAGAGACGTCCTGCTGTAGTCGCTGTTGCTCCTGCTCCTGTTCAATTTCAGCCACTGGATCTGGGGCCGTATTCACAAAACATTTCATCTTACCACTAAGAGTTCTTCTAAATGGCAGTAAAAGTTCTTAGTTAAGAGTTTTCTCTTAAAACCTATTCACAAAGCTGCTGAGAGTAACTTTTACTACGGAATAGAGAAAGTCTTAAGCTAAGATTAAGGGTGGAGTCGACCTCGTTGCTATGGATGATGTCAACACGCTTACTAACTATTGGCTGATGGGGAGAGGTCTCTGTCAATAATTTAAATATAGAAATATTTTGTTTCATGTTGCCATATTCAAATAAAGATTTTAAAAAATAGGTCAAGTGGCACAAATTAAACTAGTACAAGTTCAGCTAATTGTCAGCCTCCTACATGTCTTCATCTCGAGAGATTGCAGAATTCAAGCAATAATTGTGTTTTATAAACAAAGTTCGTGAAGAGCACGTTCAAACTGTCTATCTAATCAGCGCGAGAGGAGGTATACACAGCCGACTCACCTATTTACTATGTTCTACTCCAATCTCAACGCAATAGCTGCGTGCGCTCGTGATTCTTTAGCTCCGCCCACAATACGCATCCATCCGCTCGGTTTTATCCGGAAAGACTCTGTACAGCATATCTTTCTTTTATAAATATGATCAAACTAAAGACTTTTCGGAGATATGAAGGATGCAATACCACTCCATAGGTACTCACGATTGACATGAGATTCTGAGTGTGACACCCCCCCTTTAAGAAAACTAGAAAATTGTTTGGAAAAAATAAAACTAACAATTGTGGAGTGAAAACTAACAAAAACTAAAATAGTAATAAAAATTTCTATTTCCAATGTGATCTCATGAGCATTCGTACAAATGCTTACATTTTCGCAGACGTGTGTATGAATCCTTATTTATGAATATTAAAATCATGGTATTAATAGATTGATTATATTGTATTCAACATTTCAATGACATTATGTTTTCAGTCGCATTTATTTATTGTTATTTACTCATCTACTTTATATGAAAACATTTTGCTCTGTTCTATGTGACTTTTGCTGCAAACTCGTTTAGAAGAATTATATAAAATGTTGAACAAAACTACACTCTAAAACTTTAAAATTAACAGCTTTTCTGTAATCGTTGAACCATTATTTATCATGTAATATATCCTATACTGTGACTGACAATAAAAGCATATTATACACCAAAAATCCACAAAATATATTCACAAGCCAGTGAATTTTGGGACCAGACCCAAATTCAAGACTTTATTAAGTGATCAATACTGTATTCTTAGCAGCGACCATAAAACGTAAATATCTCCCAGTCGTTATACATTTAAAAAAATGCCGCCTTGAGAAGCTTTACGACATTTTACCACAGGGATATCAAACACTCATTGTCTCTCGCCTGCTTCGTCACAGATTGTGACATGCCGTGTTTCGTTGATATGCGCACCTTAAAATCTACTCTGTATCTCACAAAACTTTTATTTTCCTCCAGAGAAGACTGCGATTGCAACAGATTGTCCTTCGAACTACATTTGGTAATGCTTTTGACATTTTTGCAATAAATTATTATGATCAGACTTGCCTTGTTTGGGTTTAGAGGTATCTAAAATGTATGTATAAAATGGTAGAAAAAGGCAATTATACAAATATCGTTATGATACAAAAGTTTTGTAAATATTTTATGTTTTTTAGCTTTGAATGTGTAATAATGTTAACATTTAAAGGGCACCTATTATGCCCCTTTTTACAAGATGTAATATAAGTCTCTGGAGTTCCCAGAGTGTGCCTGTGAAGTTTCAGATCAAAATTCCTAACAGATCATTTAATATACCATTTTGAAAATGGCAATTTTGGGGTTGAAGAAAAATGAGCTGTTCTGTGTGTGGCTCCTTTAATGCAAATGAGCTGCTGCTCCCCACCCGAGAGGGCGGAGCCTTCACATCTCATTCACAGCAGTGAACACGGAATGAAAACTGAAACATGATAGCGGTTTGTTTTAATGATCATCTCTATCGCAGACATGTTCATGTGACATTGCAGTTCTTCATCATCATGAAATATCATCTGCATGCATTTTAAAGCCTTATCGCTCTCAACTTAAACACACACACATGCTCCTGTCGCATGCGCACAGAGCTGATATCAGCACATCCGTGAGTAGTCTATTAAACTAGACTAGTTCTCTTGCATGTGCTTTTGCTATTAAACTGTCGAATGCTCACAAGGTTAAGTCACATGAAGTTCACATGAAAACAGTTGGTTGTGTATGTGTACATATGCAGCAAGTATGTTACATAAATCTTTTGTGTATATTAGATCTGTCTAACTTTAATAAAGTGAAAGCAGTGTAATACAGTACTGCTGCTCTATCTGCTGTTAATATGAATCAAACAACAGAAGATAAACAGAAATTCACTCACTGCTCTTGACTGACTGAACTTTAGTAGCTTTAATGAGAACACATTTCTTACTTGAATGCTGCTGTTAATGCTCTGGCGAGGAGATAAACATGGCGGACTGTGAACAGCTGAGCTCACTGACAGAGGGGTCTGTGCTAATATGTCACTGTCCATCAACACGTGTGGGCGGGGCCTCTGCAGTGCGACGTCACACTGCAGGAATCTGGAAACCGCTTGTTCTTGAGCACTGCTTATGATTTATGGGGATTAAAAAAAAGCAGTGGGTGGATTCTTACCATTATAGGGTGGTTGTGTACACACACTGCCAACACACATTTATGTACAAACACCTTATAAAAGTGAATTTTGCATAATAGGTGCCCTTTAAATGTCTAAATATGTCCATATTGTATGTCACAAAAAAAAATAGCTCAAAATACAAAGCTAATTTAAAGAAGCTGAAGTCGAAAAATGTATGGGTGATGCTAACCAACTACACCTTGAAAGGATGAGGATGGGCTGCCTAATATATCCTTTATATGGGTGTTTTATTAATATCCTTTTAAATCACTCGATACAGTCTTAAGTTCTTCGACTACATAAACTGGCACACAAGTATATAACAGCCAAGGGAAGGACAGCAAATCAATACGAACAATGGCATTATCAAATTCAATCCAAATAATAAAGAATTATAGAAAATACCTCTGGTCCAGTTGTAAAAAAGTCTTAACGACTGTAGACAAATCAATCGCACGGCTGACAATATAATTGTCAGCATGGAAGAAAATATTGAGTAGCGCTTTAATTGAATTGAAAAAGCAAAGCTCTGAGTCAGTGCTTAGAATCCATCAGCTGTATATAATCAATGAATCCAGAGGTTATCAAACACAAGGCCTTTTAAAAGGCAACGTCTGAGGCAGGCTGACCCTCTAGCTGAGGGGGCAATGCATCTGCCTGCTTAAGTATATTTCGGCTTCAATAATGGACACTGCCAGATGAGAGCCAGTCAGGCCTTTAAAATATTTAACCCTGGCTTTTGTATGAAGAGACGCATAATGCAGTGGAAATGACATTCTCTGTTACTGTGGCACAAATGAATTTCTCTTGGCTTTAATTATTTCTTTCTTCCCACTTCCCCAGAGTCTCTGCAGCCAAATGATCATGTGAAATGTTTCGTTCCTGACCTCCATTTTTTTTTTAAATTCAACAGTTCTGCCAGGAGACTGAATGCCCCACATTTCCCAACGAAATCCCTTGCGTCCTCACACCCAGGTGTGGACCGCATTGTCCCCAGGTCTTCGTGACATTTCTGTGGTGCAGGCAAAAACCTAGAGAACTGTGTGCACATTTGAATAAGGCAAAGGAGTCAAACGCACAGACCGTTCTGCTGTTAGGGGACTATATGAAACGGCTAATTGAATCAAATGGGCAAATGAAAGCTTAAACTGAATGTGAAGCATATCACAAGATGAAATCTAGCACTACAGCTTTTGGAGAGCCTCTAGAGAATCTCACTACACATGGCAGCCCTGAGGGGAGGCTTTTACTCATTAGTGAGTTGTAGGTTTGGTGCTGAGAGTGAGAATGACAGCAAGAGAGAGAGCAAAAGAAAGAGGATACGGCCATAGTAAAGAAAGACAGATGATGAATAAGGTACTTATTCTGGGATAAACTCATAAACAAGCACTTGAAACCCGTAAACAAGCAGCTACATATTGATTTATGTGTAATTGCAAGTTAGATGACATGTATCTACAGATGCATCTTATACTATGTGCTTAATGCAAGCAATAAGCAATAACAACGTACTTACATGCAAGCAATACTTTACAACATTGATCTCATTTGCTGTGAAGTTCAGCAGATTTTATTTTCAAGGCACCTGATAATGAAGCTTAAAGCAGACCAGGCAGTACATGTTTTAAACTCCAGGGGCCACTGTTGTTCTGCGGATCTCTCACTCAAGAGTCCCATAATTCCTCCTCATAACTACCGCAGACACCTGTCGTCATTAAGAAAACATTCACATATTCAAAAGGCAGGGGTGTGCAGACAGCTAAATTAAATAACTGTCAAAATACTGACATGAAAATCTGTTTCACTGCGAACATAGGAAATATTTTGTGTGAAAAAAATCAAGTGGTAGGCGTGTGAAAGAACAAGCCTTCAATTTTCCCCTTGATGTTGTGTTTTCTAATTTACGCCTGATACATCACCTTTAGATACTGTTTGAATAGTTCAAATAGTGTTAGTCTTCAACAATTATTCTTTTGAGAGCACCAACAATGGCTTTTAAATTACAGAGTAGGAGGACCTTAAGTAAAATTGCAGTCTAGTAAAGCTTTACTAGACAAAAAACCCTAAAGATGAGTGAACGGAGTTATGCGGCTCAATGAATTCCCTTTCAGAGTTACGTCTGAGCAACACGTACGCCCAAAACGCACTTTCATTCAATTCCAGAAATCCATTTCCCTAACTCCATCTTTCCGCTAGTTTAGAGCTGGCCGGATTACCTCAACAAACCCGGCTGATATAAACACCGGATGGGAGGGGATGCGGAAAGCAGAACTCTGCAATCTCCAGGTGGCACAATCCATCCGCAGAGGGCTCGAGATGGAGGGAGGGGCCTAAAATGAGATCATTTCTGAGGGAAAAGCTTATTTACAGGGTCCTCACCTGCTTAAGTGCTGCTTAGTCAATCATACGATGCTCGGCGCATCACTCTAGGTGTGTGCTGGGGTGAAAATGGCTGCACGAGGAAGCATCTGGGAGCAAAGAAACCGTCTTTGCGCTGACTGACGTGTCTAATCATGCTACTCTATCCACCATCACACAAACAACTCTGAATCATTAGGGCCAGAAATCTATCTGGTTGTATTACACGACACCCATCTGAACGGAGCTCATTTAAATATTAATACAAGCCTCATACATAAACAAGTACTGTAATGTATGAATCTCTAAAAAAAGACTCCTGCCGAGGATGATCTCCATTTCCCCTGTAACAGATGAAGCCAAGGAGACAACGATTAAAAGAGCATGAGCGATGTTCACATTCAGTCTGACTTGCGTTGTCATTCATTGCGTGCCTTGTTTTATTGAGTTGTAATTCTTCGTGACTGGAACCGAAAGCACTCTAATTCGTTATCTGCCATCTTGGATTATAGGGAGGAGATGTGCTTTTAAACACAGATGTATAACAGCAGAATCTCGCTGAGCTAAAGTGGCACAGCTAACCTTGGAAGTTTGATAAGATTTTCTTGAATTGGTATTCTTAAAACAGAGAAACTAGAACTGGCATTTGGCCCATGAAAAACACCACCTGGTACACTAACTAAGGCAATCATGACAGCAACCTGTGAGTATCACATCTCCTGAGACATTGTACAATAACACCAAAGCATGTGCATACAATTTTTGTATGTTCATGTGCATGCATGCACTCACTCCTCGAGGGAGATGTTGGAGTAGATAAATTTGTGTACGGGATGAGTCGCCTCTGTTTGTCCTGCACTCCTATTTAAGAGTTTCTCCTCCAGCAGTGACTCCACGGCCATCTGGGGAACAATCTCTAAAACTGCCCAACACCTGCAAGTGAGAGAGAGATAGATAGAGAGAAGGTAGACTTTCAAGTGATACATATAGTACATTTGCATTTAGTCATTTAGCAGACGCTTTTATCCAAAGCGACTTACAAATGAGAGTAATAGAAGCAACCAAGACCAGTCAAGGGCAACAATATGACAAAACACATAACACATAGGACAGTTTTTTTTTTTTTTTTTTTAAATAACAAACAGAAACAAACAGAGTGATAAGTGCTATTCTTTATTGGTCAAGTGCTGCTGGAAAAGAAGTGTCTTGAGATGTTTTTTGAAAATGGCTACAGACTCGGCTGCTCGAACTGAGACAGGCAGGTCATTCCACCAGGTGGGAACGGTCCAAGAAAAGGTCCTAGTGACCTATATAGTACATAATATAAATATGTAAATGTTATATGTTATATATATATAAGATATCGTCCATCGGCACAACCCTACACAATACTTACTAAAATATAAATTATATTATTTGATTGCTTTTGTATTAGTTGTTTGAAGAGTAAAAAAAAAAGGAATTTGTCAGTCTTTACGCAAATTTACAACCGGCAAGTCGGTCGGACTAAAAGCAAAAAAAAAAAAATTATTGAGTCGGTCCTAAATGGACAGGGTCGGTCGGGTTATAGCAAACAAGAAAATTTTTAAGGATGGCCTGACTGTTAAAAATGTATGTCATTGAATCAATCATTCAATAGATTTGTTTTGAAATGATTCATCCAGCAAAGAAATAATTTAAGTATTTATGAATCATTCATTCAAATTTAAGAAGAAGCATTTAAAATTACTATATAAAATAAAGTTTAATATTATTATGATTAAATTGTTTAAAAATTTGTAAATGCAGCAATTAATCATTTATCAGAAGCTCTAGTAAACTTCATATAACTTTGTTCAAAATCATGGGAGAATCTGTTGATGATTATGATAAATAAATGATGATTGAATTAATCCAGAATCCCGTAATATAAAAATCTATTTAATCTATATACGTTTTTGAGCATCAAATCATCATATTACAATAATTTCTAAAGGATCATGTGACACTGAAGACTGGAGTAATGATGCTGAAAATTCCGCTTTGCCATTAAAAAAATAATGATTACATTTTTTTTTTATTGTAATATTTCACAACTTTTTTATCAAATAAACACAGCCATGAGCATATTTCCAAAAAAGCATATTTCTGTAGATATACCTATTTATTTCCTATGTTTTCATGCCACACATGCATATTACATGCTAGCGGCAGAAAAACAATTCCATTCATCTTACAGGAAGACGTCATGCTAATTTAAACAGCAGCTAGAACATCATTCCCTCAAAAGCTTTGATAATTAATGCTGAGGTACTCAACACACTCTTCAGAAAAAGCTGTTTGCTTAAACAGCATGTGCATCCAACATGTTTTCACAAGTAAATGAAAGTTTGGAAGGAGCATGTTCATCAAATCACAACGCAGGTGTACACATATGTAATCAGTTGCTTGCGCAGGATAGCTCTGCATCCCTTCATCCCACCTGTATTACATTTTAAGCATTCTTGAGCCCTCAATCATGGACCACAAGACAATTCTGTCCATCCTCTTTACACTTAAAGATTATATTAACATGAATACTAACATCTTGACACTTTGCAAATGCACTAAGTCCTACTGCACCCTCTTCTTAATATCTGTGAATCTCATGAATACTATTGCAGTTACGTTCCATCATGTGACTTCTTGCTCTTAGCACATTTCACATGCTGGCCACGTTTGCGGCAGGGGGACCCGGTTTAAATGTGTAATGACTTCGGATTTTGTCGTTATCAGTTTTGGAGGACGGACGAGTATTTTTGAACTCCTGTAACTCTCATAATCAAAAGTGTGCCGGACAAAGAGGAAGTCATTATCCCAGGATATGAGTGCTTGTGTTTTCAAGCAGACCCCCCTGTACCTGGGTGTTCCACGCAAAGCCGATTATGTGCAGGTCTGCGTCTCTCTCACACCGTGAACCTTGCGGTGATATTTCAGCGAGAAAATGGGTCAATGCCAAGCATCAGCAGGCTGCTGTTGCATATTAATGATGAAGCTTGGCTGTGACAGATGAGATTGGCCCACAAGGGTCCTCTCTCTCTCTCTCTCTCTCTCTCTCTCACTTTCTCACACACAAGCACGCTCATTCTCTTTGACTGCTCTGTTCCAAAACCTAGTGAGCTGCCTCCCTATCTACTTTCTAGTCAGCATCAGTTTTATAAGGTAGCCTAATGACTAACTTGGAAACACATATTGTACGTGACCATTTCGGAACGCTCTACATGTGCGGCACACTAAAACGCCTCTCACACAAAGCACACAGGAGACTCGACTCACAACTGATTTGTTTGATCAAAGTTTCTTTAAGGCAAATCAGCTCACTCTGTTAGTGCCACACACAAGGCAAGTTTCTCTATATAGGCACATTTCATACACAATGGTAATTCAAAGTACTTCACATAGAAAAGGAATGAAGAGAATCATAAAATAATAATTAAAAACAGATGCATAAATAAAAATCATGCATAAGAAATACAAATAATCGTATTTAACTAAAAGCTAAAATACAATTGTCCATGCAAAAACATGGTACCAACTTGAACGGGGAAAAAAAGGCCAAAACTTTTTTCCAAGAACAAATGTCAAATCGCAAATAAAATCTGACATCATAAATGTCCAGCTAATGCAGTCTTGTAAACAGTAAATATGTATCTGGTTTGATAATAGCATGTTGTCAGATAGCACAAGTAAATCCACGTTTTTTCATACACTCTAAATCATAAACATCAAGACATTTTCTAAATGTCTCTTTAACATATGACAGGAAACATATTAAGAGACATTGCAAGCAAACAAAAAAACATTGTCTGTAAATTCGACACACATAGTATGTGTAATATACACTAATAAACATAAAAACACAGATAATATATATTTTAATTTAAATTAAGTATCTACTAGAAAACTACACACATACCAGGTCAATGAGATTTATTTTTATTAAAAGAAAAAACAATACTTTTATTCAGCAAGGATGCATTAAATGTGACACACTAAAATATTTTACATTGATTGAAATATAGATTTCAAATAAATGTTGTTCTTTTGAACTTTCTATTAAAAAAAAAGAATTCTAAAAAACGATTACAGTTTCCACAAATATATTAAGTAGCACAACTGTTTTCGACATGATTTGATTTGACACTGAAGACTTGACTAATGGCAGCTAGAAATTGGCACGGCTCCTCGGAGCAGATTAATCCAATGTTTTTTATGTCATATATCACTGCCCTGGTGTGGTAGCCTGACGTGGTCATACTCAATTCTAGTCAGAATATGAGTCTGATACAGCTCCATTGGGCTTTGATTATGGGTGTGTTTCAACCGAACCAGGTAAGACCTCAACTGGATAGACCTACAACTAATCAGAGCAACGGAGCGACGCATAACGTTAGTTGTCAAATGTCAACAGAACTTAACCGCACTGTGTAGCCAAGTCCGTGTTTTTCCCACGGGTTGTTCTCCATGTCCGCGGGTTGAAGCAACTCCAATTATGTGATAAATAGACCCAGGAATGCGAATTTTAACAGGCAACCATGCCAAAATAACATATTTTGCCCCCCAAACGCCATTTTTTCCCCAAAGAACCCACCTGGAAAGCTATTGTTTTGGGGTGTAGGTTTTGAGTAGCAATTGTGCGACATTGCAAAAAAACTTGGCAACCCTGTCTGCACGCACGCTGAAGAAAAAGATGAGTGTAAATGATCTTTGCCAGTGTTGTACAAAAATAATTTAAGGATACACAGAGTACTTACCAACACGATCATAATTTCTGAGAGAAATAGTGAAGGTGAATGCATAAACGAACAAGTTCTCAGTTTAGGATTTGAGCAAATTCAACCCAAGCGCCTTTGATGACGTGGATGATTACGTTACTGTTTATCATCTGTCCATCATCGTCTAAAGCCCGCCCTGACAATTTCATTGGTCCGAACAGTTTCTGTTCGGGCATAATTACTCCTCTATGGATCGAGTCCAGACCGAATTGCCCGAGCAAAAATGTTGTGGGCGGGGCTAAATTTGGCTGGCATCCAGGCTACTGGTGTGGATACTGTACTTCAGAATCACACATTCTGTGTCTTGGAGTATAACCTAAATAAGAATTTTCACTAGAAAAACGTCATCTGAACAAGTAACATGTCTGCCATTTTTGGGAACAAAACTACAATAAATCGCACTAACAATAGTGATAAAATCGATATATAAATGATCACTCATATAACATCAAACCGTGCAAATAATTATTATTGTTATACTTTGTTCTCAAATTGTTAATGTTAACAACATCAGCATTGCATGACTATGTGTAATTTGTGTGTATTACCGTTAACGTTACCTGTAGATTTAAATTTCCGTACAGTCTAATCTTTCGCTTTTGACTAAGGGTAAATCTCCAGTTGTCACTGATGATTGTCATTCGGGCCTTTCTGGATTACAATCCGCCATCAAAAAGAAAAGTTTAATCACTCCAGCTGCTGTGAGAAAAGGCTATAAATGAGCTTATTTATTTATAGCCTTTAAAATTCTGACAATTTACTCACCTCCATCTCATCCAAGATGTTTGTCTTAAAAACGGTCTTAATTCCAGGATTGTTCTCCACATAATGGACATAACAAGGTCCAAAACAATGCGGTTTCAAAGGGCTTTGAAGGGCTTCAAAGGCTCTGCATGATCCTAGCTGAGGAATAATCTAGCGAAACCATCAGCCATTTTGTAGAAAAAATAAACATTTATATAATTTTTAGCCTAAATTGCTGTCTGCTATCACCAGACCAATCAGGCCAACGATCCATTGCTTCTCTATCCATTGTGTTAAACCCTCCAATAGGTGGATAAGCTGGTTTGTGATAGGTCCCCGCAAAAATTGTAACAGAACCAGGATAAAATAATGTACAGATTTCCAGCCCGAGCTGCAGGGCAAAATAAAATCACTGGCAGATCGGGCTGGGTTTACCCAGTCTACCTAAATTGCTCATCTTGTGCTGCTTTGAGACGTGCCGGATTGAGAAATCACGCCGGAAAAGGTCACGCTAAACATGGGCGGAAGTCCCACAACAAGCAAACAGCAAAAAAAAAAAAAATTCTTTAGAAAATAAAAAAACTGAAGGTTTTGATAGATAAGACACTATTCCTCAACTGGGATCGTACAGAGCCTCTGAAGCCCTTTGAAACTGCATTGATTTGGACCTTCATCATTTTGGTTGTATTGAAGTCCATTCTATGGAGAAAAATGCTGAAATGTTTTCCACAAAAAAAAATCTTATTCACTGAAGAAAGACAGACATGAACACCTTGGATGGCATGTGGGTGGGAAAATTATCAGGAAAGTGATCAGTAAGTGAACTAATCCTTTAATTTTTTTATCAAAGAATTGCTGCCTTAGTAAACATAAGAGACTTCTTTCAAAAATGTAATATAATATTGACCCTAAACTTCTGAATAATAGAGTATGTAAAAAAAAAAAAAAAAAAAAAAAAAAAAAAAGTATGTTTTTTGTCATTATGGACTTATTTTTCACTTAAATCACATACTTTGTCGAATTCTGAGTTTATCGTCTTCTTAAAGTACACATTTGATGCTGCCTTAGATTTTGGCCAAAAGAAGATATCTTAGGAGGCTGCATAAAATGCGGTCACATCAGCAGCTCGCTAGGATTGGGAAAAGAGCATATATATACACAGGTCCTTCTCAAAAAATTAGCATATTGTGATAAAAGTTCATTATTTTCCATAATGTAATGATAAAAATTTAACTTTCATATATTTTAGATTCATTGCACACCAACTGAAATATTTCAGGTCTTTTATTGTTTTAATACTGATGATTTTGGCATACAGCTCATGAAAATCTCAAAAAATTAGCATATCATGAAAAGGTTCTCTAAACGAGCTATTGGCCTAATCATCTGAATCAACTAATTAACTCCAAACACCTGCAAAAGATTCCTGAGGCTTTAAAAAACTCCCAGCCTGGTTCATTACTCAAAACCGCAATCATGGGTAAGACTGCAGACCTGACTGCTGTGCAGAAGGCCATCATTGACACCCTCAAGCGAGAGGGAAAGACACAGAAAGAAATTTCTGAACGAATAGGCTGTTCCCAGAGTGCTGTATAAAGGCACCTCAGTGGGAAGTCTGTGGGAAGGAAAAAGTGTGGCAAAAAACGCTGCACAACGAGAAGAGGTGACCGGACCCTGAGGAAGATTGTGGAGAAGGACCGATTCCAGACCTTGGGGGACCTACGGAAGCAGTGGACTGAGTCTGGAGTAGAAACATCCAGAGCCACCGTGCACAGGCGTGTGCAGGAAATGGGCTACAGGTGCCGCATTCCCCAGGTCAAGCCACTTTAGAACCAGAAACAGCGGCAGAAGCGCATGACCTGGGCTACAGAGAAGCAGCACTGGACTGTCGCTCAAATTTTGCATGTCATTCGGAAATCAAGGTGCCAGAGTCTGGAGGAAGACTGGGGAGAAGGAAATGCCAAAATGCCTGTAGTCCAGTGTCAAGTACCCACAGTCACTGATGGTCTGGGGTGCCATGTCAGCTTCTGGTGTTGTTCCACTGTGTTTTATCAAGGGCAGGGTCAATGCAGCTAGCTATCAGGAGATTTTGGAGCACTTCATGCTTCCATCTGCTGAAAAGCTTTAGATGAAGATTTCGTTTTGCAGCACGACCTGGCACCTGCTCACAGTGCCAAAACCACTGGTAAATGGTTTACTGACCATGGTATTACTGTGCTCAATTGGCCTGCCAACTCTCCTGACCTGAACCCCATAGAGAATCTGTGGGATATTGTGAAGAGAAAGTTGAGAGACGCAAGACCCAACACTCTGGATGAGCTTAAGGCCGCTATCGAAGCATCCTGGGCCTCCATAACACCTCAGCAGTGCCACAGGCTGATTGCCTCCATGCCACGCCACATTGAAGCAGTCATTTCTGCAAAAGGATTCCCGACCAAGTTTTGAGTGCATAACTGAACACAATTATTTGAAGGTTGACTTTTTTTGTATTAAAAACACTTTTCTTTTATTGGTCGGATTAAATATTCTAATTTTTTTAGATAGGAATTTTCGGTTTTCATGAGCTGTATGCCAAAATCATCAGTATTAAAACAATAAAAGACCTGAAATATTTCAGTTGGTGTGCAATGAATCTAAAACATATGAAAGTTTAATTTTTATCATTACATTATGGAAAATAATGAACTTTTATCACAATATTTTTTAGAAGGACCTGTATAAAATCCCTTTTCTGAGGTTGCATTCCTGCAGTCTTTTTCTTTTCCATATCCATTTTTCACTTTATATATCTCATACTGGCATTTGCTTTCTATCATCTGGTTCGGCTTCTGTCTCATTCTTCATTTTAGTTTCCTTCAACGCCACACCTGCTCTTTCTTTCTCTCTCTGTCCCGCTCTCCTAGGGTCTCAAGAGAATAAACATAAGATCGACTCTGCTGTCTGAATGCACAGAGAGGCTTTTGGAGCCAGTTCAGAGGAGACCTTGCTATGACTGAGGAGAATGATGGCACACAATATAAAGCCGTGGTGGCTGCTACGCTTTCAATCGTGCTGGCTTTACAGGACTATCAGCCGCTGTGCAGAGATCAAGGATAGGGTCAGGCCATGAATCGATATCACCACACTGTCTGAAATAAACTACACCTTGTGTGTTTCAGTCAAGACCCGTGATGAGTAAAAACTGGTTACTGGAGTTCAAAATGTTAAAATGTTGTATTAAACATCACATATTTCCATTATGTTAAGCCTTTCTGATTCTATAAAGTTAATTGTCTTTTTAAGCATGTTGTAGATTGACTTATCTGGTAGAAATCAACAAAATAAATAATTTTTAATAGACTAAAAGGGCATTATTTTTCAGCTATAGGTCTATTTAATAGTAGCAAGTCAATAAATAAATTAATCATCATATATATATACACACATACATATACATATTCATATACATATACATACACATATATACATATTAGGGATGCCACAATTCTCAATATAATATTGAACCGTTCGGTACGGCATTCAAGGTTCAATACGGGCTTGTAAATAGTGTTTTTTTTCGGTTTCGCATTTAATAAATTATTTTTCCACACATTCTATAATTTGCCTCCATCCCAACATACTGAACAACGCGACATTCATTCACATCACTGGTTAGTGGTAGAGTTATACTCACGGGACACTATAGTTATTCACAATCATCAAAGTTCATCATATGCGTGCATTTTAAAGCCTTGCCGGTTTCATTCGCGTGCACTGTATTAACATGCGCTATTCAGAGCGCGAGCACTAAACGCCTGTCAAACACGTGGTTACTGGA
This sequence comes from Gobiocypris rarus, assembly GCA_023029165.1. Lineage (NCBI taxonomy): Eukaryota > Metazoa > Chordata > Actinopteri > Cypriniformes > Gobionidae > Gobiocypris > Gobiocypris rarus. The sequence goes on from CM040931.1 coordinate 20,328,051, forward strand.
CTAAGTCGTCTTACTGCGCTAATACTGTCAAATACACACTAGGTTAACATAAACAGAGTCGGTTATGCCTAAAATCGCAATCGTGTCTGTATATTAAATGCACGCAGGTCTTAAATTGACAACAGGGCAGCTTAAGTGAACACGCGGTCCTTAAAGGGACAGATCACCTCTAAAATGAGGTCATTATTTACTCACTCTAATGTTGTTTTAAACATGTATTCATTTCTCGATGACAGAAATTTCATTTTTGAGTGAAATATCCCTTTAATGTTAATACAACAACAAAAGACAAAGAGAAAATCACCCACTGCTCTTGACTGAAAAACTAATACAGTAGCTTTAATAAGAATCAATGTGTATTTTATAGTGAAGTCTATGTAGTGTTTTATTTTTACATTTATTCATTCAATTTCATACTTAAATGCTGCTGTACAGCTCTCAGCTGCCAGTGTAAATCATACATATATATATATATATATATATATATATATATATATATATATATATATATATATATATATATATATATATATATATATATATATATATATATATATATATATATATATATATATACATATATATATATATATATATATATATATATATATATATATATATATATATATATATGTATATATATATATATATATATATATATGATATATATATATATATATATATATATATATATATATATATATATATATATATATATATATATATATATATATATATATATATATAAATAAAATATTATCCAATACACTAGGAATGTGTAAAAAAGGTTTTTTTTAGTAAAGTGAAGTTTAAGTAAGGTTTTTCAATTCTTTTAAGTAAAATAAAGAAAGTATTGCAATAAAAAAATAGTATTTTTCTCTTTAACCTCTTAGTCTTCACTCTATAAATTAACTATACACTGATTCTTAATACAAATATTACAAGTTATTTAGCCATGCATGGGGTGGTTTTCTATTTTTCATTGTTGTTTGATTAACATTAAATCACACAGAATATTAGGTCCGGCTTAAGTGACTGTAATACAGTTGAGGCAATTGAATCCGTGCAGGTCTTAAGACATCCCCGAATGTGTTCACCAGAATACTTGCCAGGACTTACAATTTTACATATTTTTGACCATTCAAATCCAAAACCAATAATCTGAAATAACTGAATCGCGATTGCATGTTGCGCTTCAGTTCAGAGTCTGGCAGCATGAGCACATCCAGTGCTGCACTTTAGTCTCTCATGCGTTGATGTTTGTGTTTCTTTCTTTGTCATGAGTTGCATGTATTATATATTTAACTCTTCTGATTCCAATGTTTAGTGAATGGTGGAAGCAGACCTCTGCACTATCTGCGTTATCTTGTAACGTTCTTTGGGAAAGTATGCTTGAATTTGAAATATTTGATATTCACAATATTTTCAAATTTTACATCTGTATCAAAATTTTGATATTATCGCTAATATTCGATATATTGCCCAGCCCTAATAAGGTCCCACAGTTAATAGTGCATGTCAGACAACAAACCAAGCCATGATGTCCATGGAATTGTCTGTCGAGGCACAGATCTGAGGAAGGGTACAGAACAATTTCTGCAGCATTGAAGGTCCCAATGACAACAGTGGACTCCATCATCCATAAATGGAAGATGTTTGGAAGCACCAGGACTCTTCCTAGAGCTGCCCGCTCAGCCAGCTAGATGAAGCATGGTGGTAGCAGCATCATGCTGTGGGGATGCATTTCAACGGCATGAACTGGGAGAATAGTCAGGATCGAGGGAAGATGAATGCAGCAATGTACAGAGACATCCTTGATTAAAAAAAACCTGCTCCAGAGAACTCTGGACCTCAGACTGGGGTGGAAGTTCATCTTCCAACAGGACAATGACCCTTAAGCACACAGAAAAGATAATGGAGTGGATATGGGACAACTCTGTGAATGTCCCAGCCAGAGCCTAGACTTGAACCCAACTGAACATCTCTGGAGAGATCTGAAAATGGCTGTGCACTGACGCTCCTCATCCAACTTGATGGAGCTCAGGTGGGTAAACATCCCAAAAATTGCGGGTGGATGAGAGAAATCATTGATGTGTTGATTTTAATTAAGACACGAAACTCATTTCAAGGTAAAACGCAATGAATGTGTCGCTCTTTAACTTTCGTTTTTAGCTCATGGCGAGATCAAAGACCGCAATGCGAGAGAGACTGGCATCAGCACTGCTAATATCATTTAGTCTCGCTATTTTTAAATGAAGACAACTGTGTGTTGAGCTTCAGGATACGACACAGAACATTTAGGCTTCATTTGCGGCAGTTCGCGCAGCACCTGAGGAGATACGAGCAATATTTATAGCTACTAACTTAATTAAACAAGCTGTTACAATGATGAATATGATTAGCTCAAAATGTAGATCTGTATGTGCAATGTAGGCTACTTTATCTGAATTAAACTAAAACTCATCTCTCGCGTTTGCAAGGTGATGTAGAGGTGTCAACACGTTCGGGTTATTTAAAACGTGTATTTTCGCCAAAGAAGATTTGTTTTAAAGCAACCTACTTCAGTGTAGCTAAAATGTGACGGTAGCATCGCGCTTACACTGAGGATTTGAGTTTATGACGATTGGTTGCGGATGGATGGTTTGTTTTTATAAGCGAATTCGGTGAAGTTATCCGCGCATCTCTAGTATGACCATCTGTACTATAGTTCTTATTTCAAGTTACCTTCCTGTCCAATATTTTTTGCTTCTTACAAAAGCCTCACAGCCTTCAGAAGACAGTAAAGGCTTGTCATGCCTGAACTGAAGCTGAAACTTTAAAGTTAAGCTTTAAACATACATGCAATGTTTAGACATTATTGCTATTTATATTAATATTATTTTGGTTTATTGATTGTAGGTTTAGTTTTAGACTGAACTTTTTAAACTAATTTGTCTAATCTGTCTTATTTTCTCTTATATACTTAGTATTGCTCTTTAATAAAGAAAAAAGTAATTATTATCCGATTACTCGATTAATCGATGGAATAAACGGTAGAATACTCGATTACTAAAAGAATCGATAGCTACAGCCCTAATAGTAACAGTCTCATGAAATCAGGTTGGTTTAGATCAGGGTTCCTCAAATGCAGCCCTGGATGGCCACAATTCTACAGAGTTTAGCTAAAACCATGACCAAACTCACTTACCTGCAATTTTCTAGTAACTCCTTGACTTGCTTGCTCAGGAGTGTTTGATCAGGGTTGGAGCTAAACTCTGAAGGTCAGAAACCCTCCAGGACCGGATTAGAGGAACCCTGGTTTAGATGGTTAAAATTGTAGCCTTGGCAGGTGACCGGCAAAAAAACAGAATTAAACTGGTTATCACCTTATAAACCAGGTCTAGGCTGATTTCTTCAGCATGATAATGAGCAGACATGTCAGTGTGTAAAAATAAAATAAAACTATAAAAATGTATAAAATTGAGAAATAGAAATGTAAAGCATGGGCAATGCAGGCCTGTTACTGGCATATACTGATTACAATAGCTATTGTTGAAGGTAAGCCAGCCTAACCAGTGTTGTCATGATTAATGACCAGCCAAAACATAGTTTTATAAAAGACATAATCTGAACCGACTCTTTCCGAAAACAGCCAAACTCGTGGAGGAGTGCAGTGGGCAGAGCCAAAGACAGACACAGACACACAGACGATGCAGTTTCATCTCATGACCAGGAACAAACAAACACACTTGAGGAACTCCGTTGCTGCTCCAGAAAAAAGAAACTGCATCCACTGTTTCCTTAACGCTGGATTATTTGGGAATCTGAACATGGTTATCTTTCCCTCACAACCAGAAAAACTTTTTTAGTGACATTGTTGATGTTGTGGTCAAAAAACAACGCGCTGCTGACTGCTTGTGTTACCCGAACGATTTGGCACAGAAATACTGTCATACGTCCAACAAATTTGTTAAAAATTTTGGCCATGTTTAGCATGAGAATCCAACTCTTCAACAGTGTAAATAAGTCAGAATGTAGAGAAAATAAAGTGTATCAGCTCTCATAAAGCAAAACAATGTTGAGATCTTTGAGAAACTTTAACAAGCAGGTTTGTGATAAATGATATATGAAAAACTCAGTCAGAGTATCTCAACTAGCCCTCAGAGAAAGACAGAGCGAGTGAGTTACCTGATGGTAAAGTAGTCTGTCAATCATGGAGTCTAGATTGCTAACACAGCCACTCAGGGTTAATGACACTCCATGAGTTTTGGATGATGTAAAAAGTCCTTACACTCCACACGACCAGAAATGATTACAAGCCGTGGTTTGCTCTAACGAGCGTTAATAATGACAGCGGCGCCATTCATCCACCTCGCACTTCCATCAGGACTATGCTGCCGTTTACGCGGCAATGCATTCATATCAATTGCGATGTCGCTTTTCAAACGACGTACGATTTATGGTGCTGCTCAGACGTGATGCGTCACAGCTTGATGGTTTTCAGCTTGTTTTGAAGACTCAATCATTTGACAAACAGGCTGTGTGACGTTCTTGATGCTCTGTCTTGAAGGAGTCGAAATGGGGGATGGGGTAGGGGATCTCATTTTGGTGACAAATCTAGCATGGCGGGATCCACCAGCAATCACTCATCAGTCATAGTCATTACAGCCCAAGCTGCACTGGCTGCAGGGTTCATTAATGCTGTGCCCGCAGGCCAGCTCCACTCCGACCGTTCAGTCACTGATGACTCAATTATGATAGGACAGCAGCCACCCAAAGCAAACTAAATCAGAAGCAGGAGATATTAGCAGCGCCGTTCCTCAGAGATGACAAAAGAGTGACTTGTTAAATGTCAGAATGGCGATATGTTATGCGTAGTCTGACAAGAGAGGTGCTGCGGTGGTGATGTATTCGTTCGATGGGCCCTATCGCAGAGGATGACATCAGCAATTGACTGAAACAACTGTTTCGGAGCAGATGCCTGCTTTGAGGTTTAGATGGGGATTAAAGCAGCTATGATTGATTCTGTACTGTATATATTACAAATAAACAAAATGATAAAATAGGATCTTTACAATAAAATACTGTATGGACCATATATTACAAATTACAGTCCTCAAAGCAGATTTAAATAAGTCTGTGGTCTTCAAAAAAAAGTTTAGACATTCTTATTTTTAAAACATTGGCTATATTGCAAAACTCTACTCCAAACAAAACAGTTGCATGAATGCTGCAATGAGACAAATTAGACAATATACTGTAGATGAGTTATGAAAGGTTTCTCGGTTAAAATGCTGCTCAGTCCTGCTGATTAGGTTAAATGCCTAAAAATCACAAACACAATATTCATATAGTCCAAAACTTTGGGGTTCAAAATATGGTATTTATGTTTTTTGAAAGAACTCTCACCAGGGCTGTATTTATTTGATTAAAAAAACAGCAATATTGTGAAATATTACAATTTAAAATTTTCCTTGATTAGTACATTTAAAAATGTTATGTATTTCTATGATGGCAAAGCTGAATTTTTCAGCATCATTACTTTAGTCTTCAGTGTTACATGATAATTCAGAAATATAATATTTGAATAATCCAATATTCAGAAAATTCTAATATGCTCATTTGCTGCTTAAGAAACATTTTTATTGTTATAACACTGAAAACAGTTGCTTAATATTTTGTAGAAACTGATGCATTTTTTTCAGGATCCATTGATGAACAGAAATTTCAAAAGTACAGATTTATTTATTTTTTAACTAATTTGTATCAACGTAAAAGTCTTTCCTGTCACTTGATCAATTTAATGCATCCTCGCTGAATTTAAGAAGCTCATTAATTTAAATTACCCTTTTTATATAATGATAATGTTAATTTTTAATAATAATTCTTGTTATTAGTATCATTGTTGTTCTTGTTTTTAATACATTCAATATATTTATTATTAAACAAGAAATACAATTTTTTATAAAGATTAATTATTAAAAAGTAGTAATTATGAACAGTTTCATTAGTAGACAGCCCTTCTTTCCCCCTGAAGCCTGCTTAATATCGCCTCGAGGTAGATGCAACCCTGGTTAAGAATCACTGCCCTAAACAACTACATTCATATGTCAAGTAAAACTAGGTTGATATTGTGATTGTACATCAAAAGGAAAAAGATAAAAGATCGGCCTGAAAAAAAAAGACTTGGAAAAAGTTGACAAAAATCAAAGGAAAGCATTTGCTTCAAACGGCAGCAGACAACTTCATAAAACTGTTTTCCTCACTCTCCAACGGCCACCGGAGATTTATCTTCTAATCTGTACAAGCTATGCTTCAGAAGATCTCAATGCAAACCAGCAAAGCTCTCCTCCTCTGCTCTTTCAATAGAAGACACAAAATAAAATTATGCTCAGTTCGATAATTAGATGTTAAAATTATGAGCTGCCAAACTAAGAAAAAAAGAAAATTTCACCCTGCAGTTGACAGGTAGGGTTGAGAGCACTGATACAAAGTGCTGATAAAAGCACATTAAATATGGCAGATTTACCTATCAATGAGTATATTGGAGTTACATTTCTTTTTGGAAATCTAGAAGATGTGTGATATTGAGGTAAAATTAAGCTGAACTGAATCTACAGTGTCATGGCCAAGACTGTTTCAGAATTAGGTTAGAACAGAAAATCTTTGGAATTGAACCAAAAAAAGAGCTTTTGTTTGTTGAAAATATGCACCGTATTACATTACACCATGTAATTTAAAGTTAATTATTTCTGCATTACTAATATTACCAAGTGGAATTATAAGTATATGATTTATAAGTTTCCTGAACATGGTCCAAACTGTTATTGGTAAGTCAAACCGATGGTCACACCCCCAAACTCATGCCATTGGCTGAGGCAATGTGGCTGTGTCAGGACAGTTTGTTGGTATTTTTTTTTTCTTTTTCTAAACCTTAATACAAGATTTACCTAATAAGTAATAATAATTTAGTCTCATGCAATTTTGCTAATCACAAAGATTTTTTTTTGCTTTATTGAAGTCACTCAATGTCAGAGCACTGCCCATGAGGCTATTTATTTTATTGTAAGGATGATTAGATATTTGCATGCAGATATTATGCAAATTCCTTAATATAATGTTTACGTACTAAATTTAGTCCTGATAAGAAAAAACAATTGCCAGTGTTTAAAAAAATGTAATATGTTATCTGAAAATAATTATGCAGCATCTCGATATTTGTACACAAAAAGAAAAGAAAAAAAAAAAGACTGACATCTCACAGGAATAAGCCAATGAATTATAGTGTCTCTGCACATTAAATTGGAATAAGAGAAAGTATTTTAACATAAAAAATTACACACTTGAGCTGTAAGATTTTGAACTGCATCCATTCTGGGATTGATCTGATGATTATATCCACACCCGTTTAGAAAAATAAACATCTAAAGGCTGATAGAGATTTGAGATTTGCAGTAGCTGTCCAATATCTCTAAAAAAGACCACATGATGCCAATTTGAGCCATAAAGGAAGAGGGCTGAATCTGTCAAGCTTTAGAAGAAAGTGGATGTAACGGATGGCAAGTAAAAATAAATAAAACCATCACAGCGCCTGCACAGTGGAACACGCATCTGGCCAGAAATGATGGCGCAAGAGTTCAGTCAGTTAAATTGGTTGACACTGAATGCAGTTAAATCAAATGAGCATGTTGGCTGAGGAAAGAGTAAATACATCTGGATTAGATGCAGCAAATCAAATAAAGCTACAAAGAGGCAGGAGCTTGTGTAACCAGGGAAGCTGAATCAAATAGCCTGTTTCTGTGGTGGCTCAAACTGCGTATCAGAATTAGGCCTGAAGAAGCATGCCAGAGATAATGTCTTCCGACATACAAACAATACAAACTTGCTGTCACCAAGAGCAAAAATAGCAGTGATTGTGTTCACACTTGTAGTTCGGTTCATTTGGTTCTCTTGGCTCCCCCAAAAAAGAGAAGACGACACATTTAGTCCTGATTCGCTTAGCGTTCAACCCGTCATGTCTTTGGTCTGTGTTACGTTCATATAATTCCTTAAAACTGCACCAGAGTTCATTTGGAAGTTGACTGAGGCCCACTTTTTCAGAGGTTTGGTCCGCCATTTTGGTGCAAACTAGGGTTTGGGATGGCAGTGTTCACACTTATTCAAATGAACCATACTAACAGCAATCATACTTAGGGTTGGGTATCGCTTTTTTTTTTTTCGATACCAGTGCCAAACCGATACTTTTAAAATGGTACCAGTGCCTGAACCGATATTTTTTAAAAAAGAGCCACAAAATGAAGTGGATGAGATTAAAGAATGGCTTTTTATTTAATTATTTGAATTGAACAATTTATTACAAGTTTACAGTATACTTAAATATATAAATATGTAATTAAATACAAAACACAATTTACTTAAATTCACAGTAAAACTAAAGCCACCTAACCGAACTACAACAGGCCTAATTTAGCTCTAAATAACAGTTACAGTAATAACAGCAGTAGTCTGTATTCTTGCTCTGCTACAAACCAGCTTCAAGCTTCAGCTTTATTTTGCAGAAACATGACCATATTCTCTGGCTAAATATTTTAGAACGCATCGCTTTATTGTTTCCATGGAAACGCATCATGCTTCTCACATGACACACAGCAGCCGCAAAAGCGCTGTATTATAGCTCAGCTGTATTGGGTTTTAGTTTTTTTTCTTTTTTATTCAAAATATTCACAAACTTGCAAACTATGTCATGAACTATCTGGTATTTTGATTTTTAAATAAGTGTGAGTAAATGTGTGTTAGTTGATCTATACTGCGCGATGGGCGGCGCCACGTTAGTTTGCTCCTCAGAGAATCGGATCTCGGATTTACATCACATAAATGTATCTTTGTCTCACGAAATACACAAAAATAAGTGAACTGCTGAACTGGGAGAAGAACTATATAGTCACTATATAATGTGCATCTGATGTGAATAAAACACGTAATCAAGTTATCTTAATTGTCTGAAAGGATTGTTTTTGCCGCTTCCATAGACATCAGTGTGTATTTTTTGCTAGTACTTTTTATAGCATTTACATGTCTGAAACCTAAAATAAACATGATGTGGTTGAAAACACTGAATAGTTATATGTGACGAGCGCTGAGCGTGCGTCTCTGGCTCGGCGCCAGCCAAAGCGCGAAAGCACGTTTAATTTAAGTGGCACCGAAATGAGGCACTGAAATCTGCGTTCTGATTCACTCCGGTACATACCTGTTATAAAGGCACCGGTGCCATATTGGCACCGGGTTTCGGTACCCAACCCTAATCATACTAGAGTTTTTTTAATCAAACCAAACCTGCCATGTGTGAACACACCCTAAGTGGACCATCCTGTCACTGTTGAGTAAACAGTGTGTGATTATGGGTGCTTCTCAAACGGAAGGCTGCATTCTTCCTAGTCCAGGTCTTCTAATGCTTTTAGGCTAGAGTCCTTCTCAACAATTAAACGCTAGAATGAGACACTCAAGTAAGTGATAGGGGTATGCACAAATAGTCAAATATTCGATCTGTAATTCATATTTGACCAAACTTCCATTGTTACGGCCTAAGCCTTGTTATTATGTGTGTTTCTGTCTGTGCTGACTTTGTTCATTCTCTCTTCTGAGGTTAAGTTCCACCCATGCGCACCTGCAGCCTGTTCGGTAATGACGTTCTGGGTTGAATAAGACGGGAAAGTTCAGACGCGGGAGAGATCTGACATTAATAATTATAATAATAATAATAGTTACATTTATATAGCGCTGTTCTGGGTACTCAAAGCGCTTTACATATAGAAGGGGTGAATCTCCTCAACCACCACCAATGTGCAGTATCCACCCGGATCATGTGACGGTAGCTATATTTCGCCAGAACGCCCACTACACACATCAGCTGATTGGGGGAGATGAGACAGTGATGAAGCCAATCAGTATATGGAGATTATTAGGAGGCCATGATGGACAGAGGCAAATGGGCAAATTTGGCCAGGATGCCGGGGTTACACCCCTACTCTTTTTCCGAAGGACATCCATGTTGTGCTGTTTCTACCTTTGACAAACTGCGTGATCACCATGGTCACTATTTAAGCTCTGCTATCTGCAATTCTGACGAGAAGGGCTCGAGCCGTGTGTCTAGAGCTCTGTGCGCGTCCTGATGTCTAGCCAGTTGCTGATAAGCCCTGTCTTGTCTGTTCTTCCTTTAACGTATTTTAATCTATGTTTGTTTGTTTCTGTTTGTTTATTTTCATTAACTTTATTTTTGGTTAGTTTATCTGAATTCTTTATCGGTTGCCTGCTGCAGAAGGTGATGCGCGAGTCGTGCAGTTACCAATAAACAGTTGAAACTGCCTTTTTGCCTTGTGTGTCCTTGTTATGTTGCTTTATTGAGTTATGAGTTATTTTATCACCACCACAATGAGAATTCACATGAAATCTAAACAGCTGACAGCTGTCCATCACCGCATGCACGACTGCAGGTAAGAGAAGCTGTACCCGCGAGCAAGCCGAGAAAATATCTTATCTGATAGCAAAATGATCTTGAGACTTAGTCTTCTTTAAATTTCATCAAAGGAGACAGGTTTAGAAGAGAAAAGACAGTGTGCGGTTAGAAACTTTGTTTAGCACACCATTATCTTTGTGTCTTTGCAACATCTGTCAGCGGAACGTGTTTTCTGTGGCTATTATGGTTTCTCTCAACATTAACATGTGAAACAATATAAAAATGATAACCATATGCTGACTCAAGTGTATATGTATGTTCTGCACGATAACTGGCACAGTCTGCTTTGTTAGCGTTTTTTCCCGTTCACACTGCTTGATCTTATAATGCTTTTGTTCTTTGATTTTTTTGTGTACACATACTGTTTAATGTTTTGAGCTAAAAAGAAAACCTTAAGATAACGTACGCTTGTTGTGTATATTGGCTAATTGTAATTGTGACAAAAACTTGATGAATAAAAAAAAAATGATGTCCTTCTCATTAAGCATCATTTAAATAAACAAATATTTGAATTTTTTTAAAAAAATACTCTGGGCGATATCTAAAAAAATATATATCTCAATACTGTCAACATTTTTACGATATTCGATATATATCTCGATATGTTTGCAATTGCTTTTAAATTCAATTTTTATTTTATTTTGCCCCCATTAAAAACAACAAAAACTATTTAGATAGAACCAAATTAAATACAAAATGTTTGCGTTTACTGAACAGGTTGGGATGACCAAAATCTTAAATCATGATAAGAGTAATTTAATATTTTTTTTAAATGTACTTTTATAATTACAATATATTTTTAATTTGATATTTTTTTTAAAACATAAGAAAAACATACAAATTACAAACAATATGACAAAAACAGTGCTTTATTTTCAACTACAGTGGGTCTATTTAACAGTAGCAAGTCAAGAAATAAATCAAAAATCAAATATAAAAAACTACTATAAATTAACTATAGGCTACACTGATTCTTAATACATGTATTAAAGTTGTTTAGCCAAGCATGGGGTGGTGTTCTTTTTTTCATTGTTGTTTGATTAACATTAAATCACAGAGAATATGAGGTCCGGCCCTTTAAGACCTCCACGGACCAAATTCATTGTAACACGATTTCACACTCAACTCTGTGTACGCTCACTTAAGACATACACTATTGTGTTAACCTGAATGCTCGCCAGGATGTGCATTTTTACATTTGTTTGACCATTGAAACCATGAAAGAACTGAATCCCGATCGTATGTTGTCTGAAAGTCGTGTGCGCGAGCTTCAGGTCAGAGTCTGGCAGCGCGAGCACGTCCTGTTATTTCTCTCATGCGCGCATGTTTCTGTTGCTTTCTTTGTCATGCGCTGCACGTGTATCTTTAACTCTTCTGCTTCCAATGTTTAGTGAATGGTGGAAGCAGACCTCTGCGTTATCTGGTAATGTTTTTTGGGAAAGTATGCATGTTGAATTTGAAATATTCGATATTCACAATATTTTCAAATTTTATATTGTCGTCAAAATTATTGCGATATTAATCGCTAATATTCGATATATCGCCTTTTAAAGTGCCCATCCCTAGTAAGTGCGCATTGCTGCGTTAAAAACATGTTCCCTCCAATTGGAGTTATATTAAAAAATGCCCTGGCTCTTCCAAGCATTATAATGTCAGTGATGGATAAACTCTTTTTTGGGCATCAAATACTGGACTGCCCCTCACTGCCATTATAATGCTTGCAATAGCCAGGACATTTTTTTTAATTATATATAACTCCAATTGTATTCATCTGAAAGAAGAATGTCATATACACCTAGGATCTTTAAATGAACTGCGTTTTAATTAATGGAATACAGGTCTCTCAGTGGCTTACATTATTTAGTGTTAAAGGGATAGTTCACCCAAAAATGAAAATTTGATGTTTATCTGCTTACCCCCAGGGCATCCAAGATGAAGGTGTCTTTGTTTCTTCATTAGAACACAAATGAAGATTTTTAACTCCAACCACTGCAGCATGCCAGTCATAAATAATGCATGTCAATGGTAAAAGATGAGAGTGTGAGAGCTATGAGAGTAAACACTATCATACAACATACAAAACTTACAACACTATGTACAAGAGCAGCGTGCGCCATCACTTCCGGTGAGTGAGGTCAAATATACACGAGACAGCGTATCTCAATGGGATACAAGTGGCAGAAGTGATCTATTGCGCGCATCCCTACGCCATATGGTGTCATTTGACCTCACTTACAGGCAGTGATGGCGCAGGGACGGCTGATGTACATAGTGTTGTATTTGAGGTAAATTATATAAATACTGTTCGGTTTCTCACACAAACCGATTGTTTTGTGTCTTAAGACATCAATGTGTTGTCACGAGCCGCAGGGTTTAATATGGATTCATATGTCTATGTTTTTTTTTTACTCTCATAGCTCTTACACTCATCTGTTACCATTGACATGCATTATACGACTGGCACACTGCAATGGTTGGAGTTAAAAATCTTAATTTGTGTTCTAATGAAGAAACAAAGACACCTTCATCTTGGATGCCCTAGGGGTAAGCAGATAAACATCAAGTTTTCTTTTTTGGGTGAACTATCCCTTTAAGTGATTATTTACAGCAAAACAAAAGATAATATCTATGCCTTCATGTCCGAAAACATTATTTTTGTCTTACATTTTATAATAAACTTATTACATCAGTTTATTCTCGTGAATTGGAATGAGTACAAAGGATTGTAGGTGATTTAAGGCTGCAAAGGATACATCCAATGCATCCTTTAAAACAGGCCGAATGAAGGACGTGAAACAGATGACAGAGATGGCCTTCAGCAACGTGGAATGATGACGTGAAAGCCGAGATATGCAGCCTTCCGTTTGAGAAACACCCTATGTGTTGACAAGTCTTCAGATAACAACAGATTTAGCCGGAATGGAAAGCTGATGCTTTGTCACACAAGTTGAAACACTGTCTGCCATCAGTGGAGAGCATACGTCTCAGTGATATGAGAAAAAGACATAGTTCTGCCATAGTGGCAGGGCTTCAGCAGTGCATTCTGGGTCTTGGAAGAGGCTGACATGAGATCTCATCTCCAGTAGCCGTCTCTTTTCATCTCATCTGCTCCAACATAATTGCTTTGGGCCTCCTGAGTAACATAGTGCTGATTGGTAACTCAATAACTTCTTTACAGATGATTAGATGAAACGTCAGTGTTGGAGAGTTTTTCAGGGTGTGCTAAAATCAGAAAGACATCAGGGATGGAGGACAAGCGGGCTACTCAGGGGGAGACGAACTGCGGACGTTTGCATGTACTTGAGATGGAAGTCTTTCGGTTCAGCTCTTTCTGGGTCATTTTAAAAACGTTAAGTGCTTTTGCTTTGACAAATGATCAGGGAGGGCTTTGTATTGTCAACTTTCAACTTGACAGTAGTCCTATATTTAAATTAAACTGAAGGACGCATCACCTTTGTAACAAAAGATAACTTAGCTGGCTTCATAGTGACTCCATCTAGTTGATGCATAATAATTAAAAAAGCATTAAAGGATAGTTCACCGAAAAAAATACACTGGGATGATTTTTTTGTAATTATATGGGGCTTTTTGTCATTTTTTTATATCTCCATTCATTAAAGGAATAAAAGCTGTGTCAATATTCCTTTTTACATAGAAGAATGTAAGTCATAATGTGTGTAATGAGGGTGAGCACATGGTGACGATTGTCAGTTTGGTTGAATGATTTATTTAAATGGCATACATTTAATAATGATTATAATAAAAAGCACATATATTTGTAATTTTAAAAAGTTGAAACTTACCATAATATATTTAAGAGTGTGCATGTGGCAAGTCCTCCTAGTACAGCTCTTCTGAACCATAAGACCTGTCCAAAATAATTTCATTTCAATGTAGAATCCTCATGACACAGTATAATGCACAACAAAAGGGATTAATATGATATTACTTATAATAATATTACCTGTGTTTTAACATGGGAGATTTCTGAAAATAAAAAAGGCATGACGTTGACAATCCCACCTGATCGGGAGAAACATATAGGTAAAGATAATGTTGACATTTCTAAAGCAATTAAACTGACAATGTCAGATTCAGTCATATTTAAGAGTATTTTTGAATTTAATAAAACCAGATAATTTGGATATCACAACTTGAAACACATTTTTGGTTACATCACAATACATTTACATTGATTTATCAGATTCCAAAAATTGTTAAATAAGCAAAGTGTTAAATAAACAATTTAGGTTCATTCCTCTGGCCTGAGAGATATATAGAGATATTTTTAGGAAAAACTAAAGCGGTAAGCAATTAAATACTTTCGGTAATGGTTAAGTGGTATTTTAATACATTATGTCATACAATAAAAAAATATCATAAATATAGTGTTTTATTTTATAAACTGAAATTATCCTGTCAAGTAAAATTATTCATTAGACTAACTATAAACTGTTTAGAGTTTCCATATACCGTAGCAACTTGCTGCATTCATTTAAAACGTGGGGACACAGTAGTGAGTTTATTGGCATCTTAAAATGGCTTCAAATGAAGCTCATCCGATCAGAAATAGTCTAAATAAAACTGCCCATTTTAAAAGTCTACCCTCAGTGTTAGTAACTCTTATAAAAATCTAGGGAATCGAGAGCATCTTTACAAATGTTCTCTTAAAAGTGCTGACAGTCACAACTGTGTTTTCTCTTTCACCAAATGAAAATCATCAGTAAGATAAATACGAACGAGGAGCAGGGGACTAAACCCGGTACATTACAACAGATGGCGCACAGCGAAAGGTAAGAGCCCTTGTAATTGCAGATGTTCCCAAGAGCCCAGAGCCGGGTTTCAGACAAATAAACCAAACGGTTGGCCCTTGTGAGACTGCTCCACTTTTTGTACCTATTCTACAGCATCTGCATTAACCAAGCAGTTACTAACAACATTGTGACCACAGCACAGTATGCAGACATGCATTATAAAAGTTTTTTGTTTTTATAAAATGCTCTTGGTTTGATACCGGGCCAGCTCATTCCCTTGTCTGATACCCTAGCTGTCATTATAAACAAAGCCTGGCTTTGTGACTCCTTAAAAGCAGACGCCCATTAGGTGCCTAGAGGTTCCACAGGGGCATGTGCTGGGTCCTTTAAAAAAGCCGTTGAGCAAGCAGCTGTCTATTCAAAGGTGTCACAGTGGCTTTGGCTGTAAATGAGAGCAAGGCGATGTGTGAGACTCTCGCAGGCGGATTTTGTTTGTTCTGTTGACAGGAGCCTCCTGTGGGCCAGCGGGGTTTGGCTGCCTCAGGACCTTACAGCTCTGAGTGTGGCAGCCAATTAACAGGATTAGAGAGAGGGACAGAGAGAGAATTCCCTGGACTCCTGACTAACATCTACATTGTCACAGTGATAAGGTTCGAGAGGTACTTTCATTAACTGCTCAGCACACCAGCAGCGATGAACACACACTGGTGTCCCCAGTTTCCAGATCTCTTTACTTCACTAAAGCCAAACACACCACAACACACACACTACACGAACAGAGAAACAAAAACACATCGTCTTCCTGGAATACACTAGCCTCAGAAAGCATTTGGACACTTCTGTTCAACTTAATGTATGAATATCATTCCATTCCATAAAGTACAAATCCAAGTGCAACTCATTTTAGGACACAAACACACTTTTCAAGCTAAATAATCCCAAAATTAAGTCGGTTTAGCTTAACCCTTTATGGTACAACATTGCCATATGACAATTCATTTCTACTAATTTCCTTGTTATTCAGAAAAAACAAAACCAATAAAATGCAATATGGGAATTAAAAGGGCAAGCCTTAAGGTAGCCAAAGATGTGCTGTTTTTAAGTTAAATTACATTTGAATGTACCTCCAAAACTCTCTTTCCCCATGTCACCCTCACACAGAAGACACCTGTTGAAGTGCTCAAGAAATTGCTCTATTAAAGGTGCACTATGTAGGATTTTTGCAGTAAAATATCCAAAAACCACCAGGCCAGTGTTATATATTTTGTTTAGTTGAGTACTTACAATATCCCATAAATCGTGAGAAAATTTATATTTTAACAAGGAACCGGGACGTGTGAGGGAGTCGCCTGTCAACTGCATCATATCTGCGTTACCCTCGGTTTCCGGTTTACTCTTAATGCAGTGTGCATTTCATGAGATTTTAACAGAGGTATATGTGTTGAACATCATTGAACATAATGTTAGCATCTGTTAGATTTAATTAAAAGGTGAAACTGGTACATTTTTATGTTTTTCACCCTATTTTAAATCTTCCGGGTTTAAAAACTACATTGCGTCCACGTCACATCTTGTGACGTAGCAGCGCACTATAGTGCTTCGTGACGCATCGGTGTCTTATTATTATTAATGAGACTGAGTTTTCTTATCCTATGAGAAGACACCGTCTCTTAACTATTCATGACAGCACGTGGTTCTTTCCAATGATAGAAGTGACAGTCTGTGTGTTGTTCACGGAGTAGATGAGAGGAGTTTATGATCATGGGTCGAAAGTGTTTGTTTCCCTGGTGTAAAGGTTCGGGTGTGTTGCATGGCTTTCCCCGCGATGCTGCCAGGGCTAGTCTCTGGCTGCGAGCGGTTGGTTGGCCATCAACTCAGGAGGAGAAAAGTCCTCCACCTCAGCAGAGCCCTGTGTACTGCTATCACTGTAAACTTCACGTTCGCTGTCCATCTTTACTATGGGTGTTCTGGGAATTGCGTAAGTTAGATCTCGGCCATATGTAATGTACGGTTGTTTTTTTCCCGCAAATTTTTTTATTTTTTAAAAATATGCATTTATACTGTGTATATATACAAACATAATTATATATTTATAATGACAATAATAAATGTGTATGTGCATTTCTATATTTTAAACAATTCCGATTAATCTAATATATGTAGCAAGGGATTCGGTTACTTTTAAAGGTCAAACAGACGGTTGTCAGTGTATTTTATTGGACTTTAATTTTGCATTTCGTTACGTTTAACCCCATATTTTTGTTGAGATTTGGCATGGGCCACTGCACTGCACTGACAGATGACAGTTGCTCGCCCCCCTCTTTCTCCCCCCTGCCTCGCTCTGCCACATCCACCTCCTCCCCTATTCTCACGGGCATCCACGCCCATTTAAGTTGCATTTTTCAAAAAGATTATGAGGTGGATTTGAGTTGAAAGAGGGGTTTCATGACCCTTTAAGTGTCACAGCAGCCGCCGAGTGAACGCACAGAGTAATGTCATAACATTTTAAACACACTTAAATGTATCTAATGTGATAAACAGCTGTGTTACCTCATACTCATGACAGGAAAAGGTGCCGGTGACTGTGTCCCGTCATAATAAAAGTCCCGCTGCTTGCGAGCCGCGTAATAATCGCTCCAGCGGCCTTGCTCAGCTCCCACAACACTCGATCCTGCTCTGCTTCATACTACAGTAACGTTAATAATCGCATCCATGAACATGATTTCTGCCTGAGTCCTATCCCGATGTGAGGTGAAGACCACATGTCCCAAGAATCTGTGCTCAAACTTGGCGTCATCAAGCTCCGCCTTTGTTTTGAATTGATGACCTCTAGCGGAGGGAAAAATTGCATAGTGCAAACCTCATTTCTAAACATCTCTTCTCAAGGGGATTTGATGAGTGATAAGATTTGATAAGTAAAGTGGATATTTTTTTGCCTGACGTGGTCATACTAAATTCTAGTCGGAATATGCGTCTGATACTGCTCTATTGAGCTGTGATTATTGGGGCGTGTTTCAACCGAACCAGGAAAGACCTCAATTGGATAGACCTACAACCAATCAGAACAACGGAGGAGCAAGTGACGTATGTTGAGCGACGCATAGTAGTGGGAAGTTCGGATCATTTTACGGACTCGGATCTTTGAATCTCGTTCAGCAAAATGAACAAATCTGTTTTCAAGTAATTTTGTTAATTTCAGCAGAATATAACTAAAATGTCACATGTTAAATTCCCCTTCACATCTAGTACTTATTAACGTTGATCACATTTGGAATAAAAAATGTATTATAATGTAGCCAATGCCTATTTAATCACGTCTGTTTCCTGGAAAGATTTGTAACGTTACACCTCTCCTGTCTTTCGGGTTTGAGTCGTTAGTTCCGTCATCAGTGTCTGCATGCAGTCCCGAAAACAGAATTGATTAGTTCAGCTCTCGAGTCATTCATTCTCACAGCCCCATAGGCTGAGTGCAAAAGATCCTGTATAGAACCAATGCACGGTCAACACAAAATGATCAAATCGCTCTCTGAGACAATTAGTTGTTCCCGAGTCATATTTAAGATTAGATAAAAAAGAACAAATCGTTCATGAACGACACATCACTAACGCAACAGAACTCTACTGCATGCACGCTGGAAGAAGTAGAAGAAAAATATGAGTGTAAACCAGGGGTCCCCAAACTAACGGCCCGCCCACATTTGGACCGGCCCTTTGAATAATGCCAGAGACATATTTTGAAAAAAATTAATTTTAAAATTATATTCATTCATATCTGTATTTGATTATAAAGGTTGCCTTTTAAACTAAAATGTCCCTTATTTCTTTTTACTTTTACAATTTCCCTTAGTAATTAACTAAAATATTAACATAGCATAGCTTAATTATTTGTTAGATTCACCCACCAATAGAATCGCACATTCAATGAACGTTTCACCGTGATCGAACAAGTGCGCGCGAGCCAGCAAGAAATGACTAGAACTACAAGACAATTGGATAACGCTTTTTTAAAGTAATTCTCTTTTGTCTGTATGGTGCATAAAATAATAAACAAAGCATTAGGAGGCATAATAAATACATTTAAAATCATAATAAAAACTCCACAATAATAGTCACTCTGGCCCATGTAATTTTCTGTAACCGACCCGGCCCCCATTAAAGAAAATAACAATAATGTGGCCCTCACAGAAAAAAGTTTGGGGACCCCTGGTGTAAACGATCTTTGCTGGTGTTGGAAAAAATAGTTTAAGGATACACAAAGTATTTACTAACACAATCATAATTTTTGAGAGAAATAGTTCTTTGTTTAGGATTAGTACGAATTCAACCCAGCGCTCTTTGTTGATGTCAATGCTTACGTTACTATTTATCATCTGTCCATCATCGTATAAAGCCCACCCTGACAATTTGATTGGTCCGAACAGTTTCTGCATAATTACTCCTCAATGGATCGAGTCCAGACCGAACTGCCCAAGCTCAAATGTTGTGGGCTGGGCTAAGTTCGGCTGGCATCCAGGCTAGATATTTTTATTCACAAATCAACTTTGTCTAACATAGTTTTACTGTAAATTGAAAAATGACCATTGTTTCCTTATGGCAACAATGTACTACTATGAAAAAAAGGTATGTTGTCAGTTGGCAACGCTGTACCACAGTAGAATTGTAGTAACGCATATCCCCATTGGAATTTTTTTTTATATATAGCAGCATCGACAATATGATTGCAGTTATTTATTTATTTAAAGTGTTTATTGTTGTATAGTTGTGTTTATGTACAAGTAACACATTTATTTTCAGAAGATTGAATACACCAATATTTTATGGAAAGGGCTAATAGGAAGAGTTAGCTCTTTGTATTTAAATAGAAAAGAAAATCATATTTGTTTCCTAACCACCCCGTTAATGTTTAAATTTTTTGTTTCTATGATTGAAGCTATTTCATGTAAATACTTATTTGATAATTCATGGTTAGAACAATGCACACACATAGAGAGTTAAAAATGCCAAACAAAAGACTGGTTCAAAATGAAGTCAAAAGTACTTAACTAACTGGCCATGAAGTCAACTCCATTTGCATTGAATCGCCATTAAAAGGAAATTGTGATCATCTTTACTTCTAGATACCGATAACAGCTGCACGTTCTTGAACTCACTCGCTCTGGTTAAATAGTGCTTGTATTGTGCATAATGATACTAATTACCACAGGTTTTGCGTTCACACCAAAAGTGTGTGCACCACTGATCTATATAAGCTATTAAAAGCTTGTAAAAGATGTGGCATACTGTGCTTTAGTGTTGTCACAATACTAGAATTTCTAACTTCGATACCACGGGGAGAAAACACTGAATGTACTGTCAAAATAGTATTATATTTTTAATCTATTCATCTATCATCTATTGCAAGTCTAGGCAATCAAAAAATGTCTTATGAAGATCACTTAAAATGATAAAGCTTACATTTCAATTACCATTACAATTATCTCAAAAATATTTGCTATTTTGTATTTTTTTACAATGGGGTAATTTTGTTGCAATAGCAGTACACACAGACTAACAATAGCACCAATAAATACAACAGAAATGTTTTTGTTTGTTTACTTAATAATTGTGTGCTGTATCTCTGTTTTCAGTTCGTAACTGTACTATGATTTGCAATTGCATCTCATATCTATTTCCGGAATGGGCAAATGTCTACCGTCCATTCATATGATTAACTATATGGAATGACTGTTTATGATTATGTGAATCGACTGTCTATTCTGTTACTTCTAATTCTGTTGCATTTTTATGTGCTTCTGTTCAAATAGATTTTTAGATGGATTTAGATGGCTTTTTAGGTCAGGTATAATCTGCGATCTCTGACCCAGTTCGTTCGCGCACATCCATGGCAGCAATACGCTGTTTATTGGGTAAACTGGCAATGTGTGGTATCGCACAGACCAAAACAAAATCAGACATTCAGACACGGAACGCACATTTCAAAATAAAATAACTGGCTGTAACTGGCTGTTTTTCAGAGAAACAGGTATGTGAACTCAGCATGTAGATCAAAATATTCAAATATCAAAATCGCCTATATCATTGATTAGGGCTAGGTATTGACACAAATTGTATGATTCAATTCGATTTTGATTCACAAGCTTGCAATTCAATTAAATTTTGATTAAATTGTTTTAGATATAATACAGTTCATGGCAAATTTTCTCAAGGAAAAAAGGACGTTTTTATAATACATTTATTATACTTTAACTTTATAATTGCATATTCATTCTTTTTTAAATATAAACATTTAAATGGTGGCTGTCATAAAAACCTGAAGGATTTATTCAAACATGCATTAAATATCGAAGAACATTAAAATTATAATGAATATGGTGCACATATTTAGCAAAATGCATTTTTCTAGCTAACGAGTTTATGGTCACTGAATTGATACTTAAATAACACTGCGGCGAGCTCATGTGAGTGACAGGTTTTATTGCCTAGCCCAGTCCTCGCACTGGTGCACCTGTCATCATAGAAGAGATGTGGTTGCGAAGGGGAAAGAAGTTAAAGAAAAATGTTTGAAAAAATAATGATGTCCACTGATAAATAATGTATAATAAACACTGCAATATTCCATTAAAAAATAATTGTTAATTAAATTTTTTATTTGATGGTGACTTTAAAAGCGTTGCAAAAAGTTTGTTCTGAGAAGCTCCAGCAGCATGTGTCTGATGGTGCCACTTGATGTATTGTTTCTTATGAAATGAAATTGCATTTTTGAATGCGATGCAAGTGTCCAAATACTTTTTTGGGGTAAAACAACAAGGGAGGTTTGTCTTACCGAGAGCTACTGTTCCCATTAGAAAAGGTTTCCCGATTTGGGTGAAGTCATTCATGGTGTCTTGGTGAACTTCTGAACCCACAACAAATGTCACGGCCACCTTGGGGCAAAGAAATTATGACAGGCTGTAAGACGCACGGCACAGAGCATCCGATGTAATCCAGCCCACCAATAGATTCTCATTTCAAATGACATTTGCAGGGATATACAAAGCAAAGAAAAAGTGCAATGACAAATGTCTTGGTAGTTTCTGTCAAGGGTTACTGTGGAAATGCCTTGAGGGAGCACAACCAAAAAGTGTTTTACCACAAATTGATAGTTTTTAATGTCATGACCACTGAAATTGAGAAAGAGATGAGATATAATATACAGTGTGATACAGGATTCAATGCGAGAGTTGAGGGAGGGAGGGAGGAAGTGTGTGCGAGAGAGAACAACAATAGTCCTTGACCTGGATATTTGTGGTGCATGTCTAGCTCACAGCTGAAATAATATTTACAGGCACTATGCTATAAACATACTGCATCATCAGGATAATTTTGTATTAACTAAATGATTTGAGGTGGCACCACCATGTCAGTGCAATTTTAATCCAGCACAATTAAATCTATTTGATTAGTATGTGAGAACAACCAAAATAAGCATTCATTTATGCACCAAGCTACTAGAAAGCCTGGATTACTGGAAAATAAAAAAGAATATTGATTTTAAAAAAAAATTCACCTTTGTATTTATGCATTTATTTTTTGTTGTTTTCAAACAGAGGAACAAACATCTAAACCAATGCAGTTGTTGTTTGTGCAAATAATGACCGCATGTTTTCCAAACCGTTAATGAACACAATGAGAATAAATATTTAATAATTTTCATTTATATAATGCACCAATATAATAATAAAAAACGTATGCATTTTTACTATTACTAACCACAACAACACTAGCCTACTACTACTATTTATTTAATATACAAAACGTATTGACACGAGGAGATGTTCAATACAGATAACGACATTTCTGAAACGCTTCATCAAAACGGACAGTTTGAACAGATTCACGTAAATTAGGCTAATCCAGGAGTGGCGAACTCCGGCCCTGGAGAGCCTCAGTCAAACAGAGTTCAGCTCCATCCCTGATAAACCTCCCCTGCCTTTAGCTTGCTAGTAACCCTTCAGACCTTGATTAACTTGTTCAGGTGTGTTTGATTAGGGTTGAAGCAAAACTCTGCAGGACTGAGTTAGGTCTTCAGGACCACCCCTGGGCTAATCGAACTCTCCAAATTTAACGCAATTTTGTTCAACTGAACTGTACACTATAACACTCTTACCTCCTTCTTAACACACCAAGGCTTATACTAGCGAGCTGTGATAATAGGAAGTGTGGTGGCACTAAAATAATAGGCAAATAAAAGCACATTGTGTCACACCACGCGATTTTAAGAACCACAGCATGTGTTAGCCTAGTATAACATGCAAGAAATTAATATTTATTCAGTAACATTTCAGAGAAAATCCTCCCAATTACCTTATCTATTTGCTTCAACAAATTTATTCCAGAAAAAGCCAGAGCAAAACCATCTCTTTCACGTCTCTGAGACACGAGTAGTCGCGTGTTGTTCCTAAATGAATCAGTGCTGTGAATGAATCACTTGAGGGAATGATTCAATGATTCACTCATAAAACACTTGCCGCCACCTGCAGGCGTAACGAACAATCACCACCGCAATTCCAAGGGCCCCTGGCTGACAGGGGGGCCCAAAAAATAGGTAAAAACTATTTTAAAATTTATATTATATTATACACTATATAAACCATCATCATTGAGTAATTTTCAATTAATAATAAAAATGAATGATCTTTGATTCTACTTATTTGGCAATAAAAGTTAAATATCCCCAATTGAATTGAATAAACATCTATATTGACCAACCACCCCCTTGTATCTGCATGAAATGGTTTGGTCCTGCCTTAGCGCACTCATCAGTGACGGTGTTTAGTTGCAGAAAGTCAGTCAGACGCGCCTTAAACACAGAGTAGGGTGAGCAGACGACTGGTTTCCAGGGGACAGTCCCGGCTTTTGGTGTTCTGTCACTGACTGGAACTGTCCCTGGAAATGTCCCAGTTTTACAGTTAGTTCAAAACGACCCGCAGTTATATTGCAAAAAAGCTCCCAACGTTATAGCAGCAATCGTGTAGTGATTATTTCACCAGCAGATGGCGCTGTGAGATACACTGACTCTACTTGGTCGGTAACAGATCAGAGCGACATGATCATTATGAGGTAGAAACATACTAACTATTCATGTTCAGTTTAAGTAATACTGTTTGTATGTGCTTTATAACAGAGCCCCCCGAAGCCACAAAGCAGTGATTACCATGCATCTGAACTATAAAAAACGTAAAAAATTACACTTGCAACAAAAACATGTGCAAAATACACATACTTCCTGCTTAAAATAAGCCTAAAATCCAAAATAACCAGACAAATTAAGGATAGTAAGAGTTATTTTCAAGCACAAACGTAAAACATTTTAAGTAAAATAATAATAATAATAATTTCTATAGTTTAAACTTGTTAGAATGATAAATGTTAAAATATTTGTTAAATCGTTTTATTTATCATATTTATGTTGTTTTATTTTTGTAATATGTTTTGTTAAGTCATGTTATAATATTGTTTTGAACTGCTTGTTATTTACAGTGGTTACTATTAGCTACAAAAAAACCCAGACTTTATTATTCCCATCATGAAGGGCAATTTATTTAAGAAGCTTGCGCGCGCACGCATATCTAATGTATGTAATCAAGTAGTGGGTAGTGGTAATTTGGGTCAATGTTCTGTAGTGTTAGTGCCATTTATTGGTATATGGCCTATTTTATTATTTACAGTATACTGTATATATCACAGTTTGTATATCAGCTGCGCAGAGGGTGCCCAATTAGATTTTTTTGTCATGGGGCCCAAAATTCCTGGCGCGCCCTGCCTCTAAGCATACATATAAATCATGTAAAACCAGTTATTTATTTATTTAATTTTTTTATAAATAATTTTCAGACTTTCACACATTATTTCACCCTGTTAGGCTATGTTATGGAGAATGTTTGTCCGGTCAAATTTTTTAAAAACATATCTGACATATTATAAAAGGTCTGTTTATTTGTAGAAGGTTAGCTAGCTAAATTCTGATCACTCAAAGAGATACAGCTAAAATGTTCCACCCTGATAGGGCTATAAACCTAACAGGGTGGGAGTTCTAATTATTATATATCATTATTACATTGTATTTAGTGTATATTACAAATGCTACGCATGTGTGTGTGTGTGTTTGTGTGTGTGTGTGTGTGTGTGTGTGTGTGTGTGTGTGTGTGTGTGTGTGTGTGTGTGTGTGTGTGTGTGTGTGTGTGTGTGTGTGTGTGTGTGTGTGTGTGTAAAACAAAATTATATAGGTGCAGTTCATTCCACAGACAATGATGGAAAGCTCATCTACTGTTAGAATCTAACATTTGTGTTCCACCCTGTTATGCTCCGTTCCACCCTGATAGTCATTTTTAAATTATAATTTGACAGCAACATTAGATTTTTTGCATACTTATGTCTTATTTTGGGAGGCAAGAGGCATTAACATTTTTGAGCCTTTTTATTATTGACTATCCTGTTGGCAAAAATGGGTACAAAAAAGTACCTGTTTCTAGATTTCAAGACATCCTATTAATCAATAATTGTTTTGTTATTGTTTCAATAATAAAAAATACTATGTTGGCATAAGGGCTACTATAAAAGAAAAGCTCATTATTGTTTAACATTTACATTATTAACTCTTTTATGATAACTATGTCCCTAACCGGTGGAATATGTTCACGGCCAGTGTCTGAACAATCTACCCATACAGTAATTTTTATTTGAGCCTGACCAACATGTATTCCTAATAGTTAAACATGTCACTATTTTGAATGCTAAAAACATTTTTTAAAAAAATAAAAAATTATGAATGTTCTTTCAAAATTATGAAGCCAAAATGTTACTGGAAAACAGGAATGACCCATTTGCAAGTTAACTAATAGAAAACATAAAACAACACTTTTGCAGCTACAAAATAGGCCGCTTATAATGCATCAAGATCACTCTTTCCGGTGATATGCAGAATGAGATATTTGGCGCTGTTATTATTGTGTTCCAGGAAATCACAGGACCTTCCTGTTGTGTTAACCCCAATTCTCACTATAGTCAGATTGAGCTGCATGAGAGCCCACGGGAGGACTGTAGTACAGAGCAGAGGGGCTGCTCTTCTATCGGGAGATGACAGCCCACCTGTGCGGCCAGACTCAGTGTGCAGCCGAGTCTGAGCTGTGAGATTGTTAATGGAATTTTGCAGCACTACGTGCCCGTGAGAGAGCAATGAGTACCTCCTCAGAAACAGCCTGCCCACATCTCACTGCCCACACATGCAGGGCCAGGAAATTACTCCCAATGAAGGCAGACATCTCACTCCCTCTATAGCTCAGATAGAGCCAACGTTTTTGTATACACACACACATCTTACATTTATAAAGATGCATAGCCTATAAACTTTATTTTACATACATGCATTTAACATATAAGTAGGCTATATATACATTTAATTTGGAACTATACTTTTAAAATATTTTATTTTTTATTAGTATTTTTTAAAACACTACCTTTCAAAAGTATACATTTTGATGTTTTTTTATGGTTGCATTTATTTGATCAAAATATGGTAACATTTTTAAAAATATGGTAAAACTTAAAAGAATGTTTTTCTATTAATATATATAAAAAAATTAATTTAATCGGCAAAGCTGAATTTGTCTGCACATTGTCACACAAAATAATGCTGCTTAGTAATTTTTATGGAAAACTTTTTTCACAATTCTTTGATAAAAAAAGTTTTTTTTATTTGAAATTGTAACATTTAGCATTATAAAGCTTTTAGGTTTTTATTTTAGCTTTTAAATATTGACACATAAAAACATGTTTTCAACATTTTCATAATTGCAGTCTTTTCTGTAAAATACTTGGTAGAGTTAAATCTTTATTGGCAACTGTTGTGCAGCTTTAATGGACTTGGATTATCTAAGGAATTCACGGGTGACAAACATTTCTATAACCATATATTTCAGAACAAGCATGAATATGCACTGTATGAGTCTCTGAATGAGCTCATTTCTGTGGAATTGTAATTCAGAGAGTTTCTGAATGGACAGAAGAGGAAAAGCTGGTGTAGAGACTAAAGAGTATCTTTTGTTTGTAAGTAAATATTTCGCTTTCAAGGACCAGGGAAGAGTGACCTGGATTACTGAGAAAACATGCCATTAGATGTACACATGTGGCTTTGAGCTCTGGAAGAAAAACATAAGATCACATAAAAGTGGCTTTCTGTTTCCTTTTAAAAGGCCTGGATGATGGAGGGAGACCAAGCAAAGACTGTGATTAGCCTCTTTCTAACTTGACATTGTCAAAAATCTCAATTGAGGTCTAAGAAAATGAAGTGTAAAAGCATATATTACACAACAGAGGCTGTTCACTCAAGTCTCGTGGCTTTGTCTGAGTGTGCCCATCTACCCAGCCCTTCAACATCTCTCCTTGTTGTCTCTGTTCATTCCTGTTGTCTTCTTGTTTTGCTGGAGTTGAGAATAGGATGGGAAAGGGCAGAAGTGCTCTATCCCGTCAGGATTAACCCCTCATAACTGATGTTATGCATTAGAGGAAGACAAGAATGCAATTTCCTTCAATGTTTGAGATAGCATCCATAAATACACAAGCATTCGCTCTCACTATGATAATAGACACAAAGTACACAAGCTGATATAGTCAGACAACAATACGCACATCCGCCGACCAAACACCTTTAGCGCTTTCTAAGTAAAGCAAATCCTTTCTAAATGCATGAAGGCCACTCCAGCGGCTCCAATCTTCTAATGCACACAGGGGACCAGATGATGGACTGAGTGAATCCATTTCACGGAGCATCAGACTAGAGGGAGAGATGGTGGAGGAAGAGGACAGGTGGTTGGGGAAGCTGACATCTTAACCCCCTCGCCCGTTACATCGCGATCTTCACTCCGTCTTTTGTCTGCATGCTTTTGAGCGAGAGAAAACATGACAGAAATTTGCTTTCGCTCTTCAGCCGAGCTGATATATACACCCTGACAGACCGGAGCAACAGAAGTTGTTCTTCATCTTGCAAGTCAAATTACGGTAGTTGCACTCACTGAAAAGTTCAACATTACTTTGCTCTACTGACGGCTGAACACAGCCTGCTGCGAAGTGATAATAACCCTCTCCAAAAGGGTTATATCTTATAAATAAATGCCAAGAAGGAGAAAGATAAACTCCTATATACAATGGATAGTTCTGACTGAACTATCCAACAACTGTTGTGAAATGTCACATGTACATTCATCTGTAATCACAAATGAACTGAATTCATAATTAAAGGCATAGTTTGGCCTAATATTAACATCTTGTCATCATTATTTGCTCATAAATCTCCTCCACACTTGTGCTTTTAGATGTAGCTGCAAGTTTGCTCACTGAATGCCATTACTTCTTGGGCTACAAACATGGCAAGTTTGAATATACATATCAATATCTTTTAAATGTTTGGTATTGGTATGATTTTTCTCTTATGCTCATCAAGGCAGCATTTATTTAGTATTTAGTAAAACAGCAATATTGTGAAATATTATTACAATTGAATATAATTTTCATACATTTTAAAATGTAATTTACACCTGTGATAGCAAATCCACTCTTCAGTGTCACAAGATCCTTCAGAAATCATTCTAATATGCTGATTTGCTGCTCATGAAACTTATTTTAATAATATTTTTGTGCAAACCTTGAGACAATTGTGGGATCCTTAGATAAATAAGAAATTCAAAAGAACAGCATTTTATTTATTTTTTAACAAAATGAACTGAAGTTCTTATCTTGAAGTTCTAATGGAAATGAAGAAAACACCAATTAAATTAGACTCAACTGAATGAATAGGCATTCAAACCTCCACTGTTCAGCACAAAGTTAAAGCCACAGAAACTCCAGCATAGCAGAACGTTTTCTAAACTGAATATTAAACCATAACTCTTAAAATAAAATATAACAAGAAAATAACAAGAACTACAAACAAACTGTCTAGTTTCAATTGTCAAGAAAAACGATTCATTATGGATTAAGTTAACTTCCATTTTTACAAATTTAAGTGGATTGAATTGTAAATTGTGACAAAATGTTTAAGGATTGTGTCTATTTAGCTCAATAATCAAGTAAACTGAACAAGCAGCAAAAATTATTTTTGATTGTACTTCTGAAAATAAGAGAAAATGCAACAAATTTACTGTAACATTCTCAGGTTGTTATTTTATGAATATAAGAGTCATGTAGGTGGGACATTTTGACTGATTTGCAATATTATGCTTGCTTATATTCCAATAAAAACAATTAGCTCATTTTTTACAGAAAAAAAAAATCTGCTCCTAAAAGTGAAAAAACGAATGTGGCTTCCCATAAGGCAGTGATGCAGAGTAAATGGCCTATTTTTTCTCTGCCTCTCAAAGGGTGAGGTATAAATACTCTCTTGACCATCTTGCAAAATGGGACACAAACCACAGGTATGAGGGAAAAGAGAGGATGTTATTTTGAGTTTTTGAGAGAGGCAATACTAAAGAGTGTGCAGCTCTCAGACAAAGATGTCATTTCCGATCCATTCACATGATAAATACGCAATGAAAAAAAAATGTAGTGAACTTTTCTGGTGTCCATTTTAAAGGACAGCAATTCAGCTATTGCACATTGGAGGCTTTGATGTTTTATTAATAGAGCTGCACAGAGAAACACTAGGGGTGTA
This sequence comes from Gobiocypris rarus, assembly GCA_023029165.1. Lineage (NCBI taxonomy): Eukaryota > Metazoa > Chordata > Actinopteri > Cypriniformes > Gobionidae > Gobiocypris > Gobiocypris rarus. The sequence goes on from CM040931.1 coordinate 20,357,980, forward strand.
CATCTACTCTACTGGGGCATGTGGGCTGATCCAGACAGCTGACAGCACAGCGGAGAGTCTGGTCTCCTGACATTGATCTGTTTGGTTTGTGCAGTCCTCTCTACAGAACCGTATCAGCGCAGAGCTTCTGTCTTGGCTCCAAAACCAGCACAAATCAATGAGAGAAACATGCAAATACATGTAAACATTAACTTTGTCATTTGGTCATAAATAATAATTTATTGCTGGACTTGTTACTTGAGTTATAAAAAAAAACAAATAGTTTCAAAGTGTCCACTTCGAGTTACTACTTATTACTCTCTGGAATACTTGATTCTGATTTGGTCAACTGCGACACTGAGAGGTCAAATTTTTTGACTGACAAACTGACCATTTCATAGATTTCCATGCCAACAAACCATTTCTACTTTAATGAACCCATAAACCTCCTAAAGGTGATACAAAACACCTTTTATGCATTCTGAAGATTTGTATACATTCTATGCATTTACTGAATTGTTTTTTAATGTTCTGAAATAGAGTTGATACATTTTTTCAGTAATATTTTGAATTCTCAGAGGGGAAATATGACTTATATTTCTTCTCTGACAATACAAAATATTACTGAAAAAATATACTTGATGCTATTTCAGATAGCCCAGTATTTAAATTCATATTACCCAATATTTAATGTAAAGTCAATAATAGTAGCATTAATAATGAATACCATCAATTTTTTCTACAGTGTTAGCCAGCTGCATGGGAATGTTTTATAGAACCGGTAATTGTAACTTGTAACTACTGTTGTGTAGTTCCAAGTTACAATCGGAGCTATTCAATCTGGTTTCAGCTATGTTCACCACAGAGCCTTGTTCACACCTCGCTTATCTCTACTGGTTCCCTTCAGCTCCTCTGCTCTACCTACGGTGGCTCTTCGGCTCCTCCTTAGGCTTCCTTGGTGTAAGAATCCCCTGGCTCCACATCAGGCCTACGAGCACATTACTCCACATTGGCCTGTTGACCCATTGGCTCCATGCTCCCTCACCTCCACCATGGACCTTCATCCCACTGGCTTTGCCAGGCTCCCTCATCCCTCATGCTCTGACTTCCAGGCCTCCAGCTGTGCCTCAGCCTTCCACCCACTCGATCTCCTTGTATTTAAGTCCTAAGGTTTGTTCAGGTCTTGTCAAGTATTATCTTTGCCTACACTGCATTGCAAAGCTGTTATGTTTTCTCCTGCCTAAAGGTCCTTGCACACTGAGTCTGATGCATATGAATTAATCTGTTGCAAAAAAAACAATACAAAATTGAGTTGAGGATGATTTTGTTGTCCCCTCTCTTCTTACAAAGAGAAAAAAGAAAGAGGACATATTGAGATTGCATAGAGAAAAAGGAGTTCCACCTCTTTATTAAGGAGCTACAGGATTATTGTGAGCGATTCAAAGTTTATTTCAGGATGTCAGTGGCTAAGTTTGATGCTTTGCTAACGATACTGAAGCCACACATTAAAAAGAAGACCACCAATTTTCGTGATAACGATTTTTTAAACAAGTTAGGGACCCACTTTATATTAGGTGTCCTTAACTACTATGTACTAACATTTTAATTAATAATTTGATACATTGCACTTATTGTGTACATACATGTTTTTACATTGTACTTACATTTAAAAAATACCTGCATGTAATTACATCTGTAATTAATTTCTGTAGTTAATTACACAGTTCACACTTCCCTTACACCTAACCCTACCCTTAAACTTACCCATCCCACCACACCTGCCCCTAACCCTACCCATGTCTCACCTCAATATCAGCAAAGGTGTTTGCAACACAATATGAACACAGTAAGTACATTGTACTTATTTTTTATGTAAGTACAAAGTAGTTAAGGCCACCTAATATAAAGTGGAGCCCAAGTTAGTTTTAGTTATTCGATGCTATAAAAACAGGGGTCTTTTTTTTACAGTCTATGCCTTCCCCTCTTCCTCGCCTGACCTGCTGTAACACTGATGGCGACGCTAAATTTTCAGCAGTCATTACTCCAGTCTTCAGTGTCATATGCTGATTCGGTGTTCAATAAACATATATTCTTATCATCAATGTTGAATAGTTGTGTTGCTTAATACTTTTTGGGGAAACCATGATACATTATTTTTAAGGATTCTTTGACTAGAAAGTTCAAAAGAACAGCATTTATTGAAAATAAAAATGTTTTACTGTCACTTTTGATCAATTTACAGCATCCTTGCTGAATAAGAGTATTCGTTTCTGTCAACAAAAAAAAAAAGTTCTGACCTCAAACTTTTGAACGGTAGTGTACATTTACTTTATATGTCTAGGAAAAAATGGCTAGAAATGGACTTGCTTGTCTAAAACTATCAAACAGAAATGTGTACTTTAGCAGACTTCCACTGAATCTCTCTTCACTTCCATGCCAGTGTGGTTAGATTTTTTTACTGATGCATCACGCTGTGGTGTTAAAACAGCACTCCATACACTATGTGTTTGTTGATAGATGTCATGTATCACCTCTAGCTCTTTAGTATTCTTAGGTGTTGAAGTCTGCTGCTGACAAACTGTGAAAATCACACGTAACCATGTGAGTCACTGACGTAATAGATGTATGACACTAAATCGCTTAAAATAAGCAACATTTGCAGAAAATGTCTCCACATTTTAATTTTAGAAAATACCCTTATAGTTTAGAATGAGACAACATATTACAACTTCAAGTTCAACATAAATATGAATATACAGTATAAAAGATACTTTCATATTAATTTTCATTTCACTCAAAAGCTGGGAATAAAATGTACAAAGTACAACTTGAAAATCGTATCTAATTTCCTTGAATTCTCTTTTCAGATTTAAAAACATCTTTAAAGTGAACTGTGTGGTTTAGTCAGGGACATGTATCATAATAGAGCCTCGCCTCCTTCTGCGTCTCTGTCTGTGTCCTTCAAAATTACCTCAATAATGAAAATGATCGATTTCAGATTGTCTCGACAGCAGCTACCCTTGTGTAAAGCTAAGCAGCAGATAGATCTATTGCTTCTACATATTGCTTCTTTATTGTTTCTATTCTTATTTTTGACTGTGGCATGTACGGCACAGCTGGGGCAGATGGAAAGTCTACTAGTTGGAGGAATTAGCACATGGCCTACAGATCTCACGTTCGGCAGCGAGACAGGCGGTAGTTGAGCTTAATTGCCGTGTCCTGAAACCCGGGCCGTGAGCCGACAGGGTGACATTTACATGCTTTGAGAGGCACTTTTGATTGTGGTTTTATGAATTACATGATTAGAGGAGATTTTGCCAGCTATTCTAAGACACGCTCGAAGCAGATTGCGCTGATTAGCTAGATAGTGCCTCCCAAAAGTCAGGCCTCATGCTAGCTGCGACATTTAGGAGAAGTGATTTACCAGCTTGGCAGTGAATTGTTATGATGAGGTTACAACCTTATGGATTCCTGGAGTGTGTTTGTGATGGAGTAGTGGAGCTCTTCAGCAGAGACAATAAATAAATCATCATGGAGGGAGAAAATTGATTTTTTTTTCTCGCTCTCTGTCTTTCCCTGACATATTGTGAAATCCAAAAATCGTTGGGAACTTTGAGGAAGAAAGAACCGTAAGTAATCAGCATCTCTGACAGGAGACAAACTTGATTAACCCTGCTTCATAATGCATTTAACTACACAGAGTGGGCAATCATAGACTATATAGACTCTGTTACAAATCAATTTATTTTCAGCATCTAAAAAAGGAAAAAAAAAAAAAAATGGCATTGGACTAATGCAGGGCCCGGGATGAAGTTGTAAGGGTGGGCCTTATACTGCACCCTTCCAGGAAGTAGTTGCAGTCACTGAACAATAGCATGTAGTTAGAGGGTTGTGCACTCATGAAAATATTTAAAGAAAAACACGATGTGTGTAAATAGTAAAACAATACAAATGCAAACAAGGCAAAAATGCGTTTTAAGTTTAGAAACATTTTGAGTGCCCTCTCTTGCCTCACAGTGGTTTGGTCCACCACGCAAAACACACAAGTTCAGTGGAAGATTACAAAGTTCTTCAGTAGTTGTGGAACTCCAGTAAGTAGCTGCTAAGGTTTATTTTATTCACTTTAAACATCGGATGAAGTGCTTCTTTTCTCTTTAAACCAGACAATGCTGAGTTATTAATAAATGAGCAATGACGAAACATTTTGTTAACCAATGTATTTTTCCATAAGTCCAATATGTTAGCGATTTTTGTTTGGTAACTTCTTGTTAGTCACCCACTACAACTAACATGGCGATAAGCCTATGTGTGAACTGATATTAGGCTAATATTGTAGATTTACTGCTGTGTTGGGTTTTGCTCAATACTAGGTGGAAACAAACTCGGAGGAACTGGATGAGAGTACAAAGTATGGACTGGTGGGAGAGTGTTGCTTGAAGCAAAGCCATGCTCTCTTGTTTGCCGTCAAACGATTTACCACTGCCGCGTGCGTATGTTTCTTGTCGCAAAATCCAGCGACAACTCCTAAACAATGTTAATAGTGTGATAATTTAATTCCAATTGTTGAATCCGATCATAGGCCCAGATTTACTGACAGCTAGCGCCAGAGCAAACCATATTTTGGCGCTAAAAAACTACTGTCAGGATTTACTAAAGGCACAGTGAAAAACTGCTAAAAAGGCATGAGCACGTTATTTTTGCGGCTGACCTTAATGCATATGCATTTGTAGGAGTTTCCTTTTCAGATGCAAATTTATGGTAGGAGAGTGTTTAAATGAATCATGCAAGGTAATTTACTAAGGTTTGTGCATGTCAATTAGCGCCATTATTTACTGCCTAAAAAAGCATGTCTTAAAGCAGGTGCGTTGCTCATGGTAGTTGGTCATTATGGAAATGATCCAGCTGTGTATATTCTTTATGCCCCGTAAGTAGATAACGCACTGAACTTTCCACTCCCATCTGTGCTTTTTTGGAATTGCACTCTTGTGCTAATTTGCCCTGTTTAGTAATTCTGGCCTATAGTGTTTACATGAACGCTAAATAAAGTGATTGGATGTGCACATTTATGTCACAAGCTTCAGATCAGATTTGATCTTTTGAAATGTGCACACTGCACAGATATACAGAGTTTTTACTGATTCAAGATGCACTTCCTACCATTGCTTCTTTTGGTAACACTTTATTTTACAGTGTCCTTGTTACACGTTACATGTAGTTTCTATGGTGATTAATATAATTATGCATAACTACATGCAACTAACCCTAAAGCAAACTTTATCCTATAGCAAGTACATGTAGTTAATTATTATTACTCAGTAATGAAATGTATATTTACACTGTAACAAGGACACCATAAAATAAATTGTAACCCTTCTATTTTTATTTAAAAAGTAAACTTTAAATTGATCTATTTCGGTCTTAATTTGAAGACGATGACCACATGAAGGTTTGTGCAGTGCTGGTTATATTTATCAAGCAGTAAAAATGCCAATTTCCATGCCCAAAACAAGGCATCTGTGGATGAAAGTCTGAAGTCTGGTGGGACATCGTTGTTCTGCACCACTTAACAGACAATGAGTCGAAGAAGAATCTTTCCTTCATCAACAACAATAGCTTGTTCTGTTTGTTATACATCATTATGCCATTTCTATGTCATTGCACATGTCCAGTTTCAGTTTTCAATCCGATCCATCCCTTCAAACCATCCCTTACAATCCGAATGAAATAAAATGCTAACGTCCATGTTAACGTAGCTACTATGTTAAAATGTATATCTTTAGGATTAGTGAAACTGTAATTAATATACTTATGAAAGCCTGTGGTGACATTTTATATATATATATATATATATATATATATATATATATATATATATATATATATATATATATATTGGTGACATTATATATATATATATATATATATATATATATATGGATTTTCAGATTTCAGAAAATGGTATGTCACAAACATTCAAAACTGGTATAGTATTTTATCATCATATCAAATTTTAACTATTCAGCTGTACCACAACAAACTAGACAAGGTCAACAGCCATTATTAATTCAACAGCCCTTCCGAAGCAATCCGCAAATATTGTTTCCATTTGCAAGAGAAGAAAGCTACTTCAGTAAAGTGTATCATGTCTGAGTTTGTGCGACAATCCTTAAGATGTCTCACCCAAATAATCATTAGGGAGAGTGAAGCCATTATTGGATCGTGAGTCAGTGGAGTGTGATAGCCCAGCAGACACACAAAGTCCTGCAATGCCATATGCTCTTAGCTTTGTTTCCTAATGCCCTGACACAGACGTGGACGCAAAGAATGCAGTGACCTGAAAAAGGCAGAGCATTCACACGCAGTGAGCTCCTGTGCAAAATCTGCAGTGCCTTCCCAGCACTCTTTGTGTCAGAAACCCCACAACAGAGGCAAACTGATTAGAGGTAATGGCTATATCCCATCAGCCAACACAAGCCGGCAAAATGCCATTTGCAAGAGTGCCACAGAGGGCTGGCCTACAAACCAATGGTTTTTGCTGTGATGATGGTTATACATTTTATAGGCTACATATGTTAGCATGGGCAAATAAAGATCTTCCACAAAGAAATGTAGCAAGACCAAATTGAACATGGTAAGAGCGTACAGCTAAAACATGTAATGCTCTCCCAATCTGATTTTGTCTAGCACTATGAATCATTTTAACAATTGTTCGTTCGCCAGCCAGGAATTGTCTTCCAGATGAAATATTTCATGGGCCTATTTGAAAGGCGTGCCATATGCATCCTTAATGAATCTATATTTCAGGTTACGATTCCCTCTCAGGAGTTAAAGGAGGTTGGTCCAACATTAACAATAAATCCTCAGCTAGTGGCAATTAGGGAACAGCATCTGACATCCTCCAGCGTAATGCCTACAAACCCAACACATGTGCGCTCTACACCTGTTCTTAATTACTGCCGGTCTGCTTTTTAACTTTTATTCATATTGCATTGGAAACTTGGCACATACTTTCTAAAACTATTTAACATCAATGCTGACCCCCACAGAAAGGAACCATGGGAAATCTTAATAGTCAAGGCCATAGGGTCAAGCTTTGGCTGATTAGCTATGGTTTGCCCCTTCTGGCAGAGGTTGACATATCGGCTCAAATGATGGCTCCAGGACATAATGCCAAGGAAGCAAATGGATTAATGATAAACAAAAGTATGTATAATAAAGAAAAAAACCTTTGTTTAAAACACGTGCCAAGTTCTTAGAAATGTACTCTTTTCATGCAGGTTTGTAGTAAACGCTATATTTACCTGTGCCCTTCCTGTCTAACAAGTACATACAGAAATTGAAAAGCTATCAAACAGTCTGCACTGCATAAATTATACATTAAAAATAGATTAATCCTTATTAAAGCTACAAAAGTCAAGAGCAGTGAGTAACTTTCTCTGTTGCCTTTGTTCTTTGATTAACCCTTAAATGCATGATTGTTTCGCCAATCATTCTTACATATTCGGTCTTTACCCGGATCTATATCTAACATGGATGGATCTCTACCTGCCGAGATAATATAAAAATCTCCTGACATTAGAGTAACAATTACAGAAGAATAAAACAAAGCATATTTCATTAGCTTTTGGAGCTTGTAAGGGTTCAGTTTGAGCAGATATCAGAGTCAGAGCTCATTTCAGTACATTCAGCATCTGCCTCATAATCGCCATCCCAAAAATATATATTTTCAACATATCAAAATCAGTATTTTGATTGCTGACAGCTTCTTCACTAGATCCACCATCAAGAGAGAGTGACAGTAATATTTGATTTGAGTTCAGCACTTGTTTGCAGTAAAATGGCTGAGCCATTTCAAGTTTTGCAGATTATACTTGTTTTTGTTTCGTTTTCTGTCTGCAGTAAGTATGAGGATAATGTCACTTCATCATTGCATATCAGACATTGCCATCTTGCGGAAAAAGGTGAATTGCACTTATTCCATCATTAAAGATTCAATTATTATTGTGCAGAAAAATATATATGTACAATCTTACACACCTTGGGTTGTTAGAGACCCTATACAATTTTTACAAAAAATGAATGGAAAAACAGGCATTATTTTATAATTGTATTATTTTTTTCTTGTTATATTGTTTATAATGAACTGATTGAGGAATACTAAGAAGGCAGATGTCTAACTTAAATAAAAAATTATGAGAATGTGAATGACCTCCCGGGTCACTAAAGACCTGAGGTATGCATTTAAGAGTCAACATTAATGACATACAGAGGCTGCAGAGTATCCCAAGCGAGTCTCATTTTCTCACAACTCGGACGGTCATTTAATTTAAGACATTATTGAACTCATTTAAGACAGCTCTTATGAGGATACTTGTCACGCTTGAATGGTTTGACAGCATTTGCATGAATAATAGCGTGATCATACAAAGTAACGCTACCCAAAGGATGACAGAACAAATGGATGCTGTGTTAATTGTGTTAAATATTTTTAACGTGCTAAACTGAAAAAAAAATTATTACATGTGCAAATGTGTGCGCTTGACAGCACTAAAACAGTGCTGTGAAAAATGATTTGCCCTTTCTGATTATTATTATTATTATTATTTTTGCATATTTCACACAAATTATTCAGCTTATCAAACAAATTGATATTACACAAAGATGACCAGAGTAAATAAAAATGCAGTTTTAAATGATGATTTCATTGACTAAGGGAAAAAGCTATTCAGACCTACCTGTCAAGTAAAGTCAAGTCAACTTTATTTATATATTGCTTTTAACAATGCAGATTGTTTCAAAGCAGCTTCATAGTGTTAAACAGGAAAATAATGCAACAGAAGATATTTCAATACCTGGCCCAATTGACAATTTTTGGGAAAAGCTAAGTTAAATTTAACTAGCCACACCCAGGCCTTTTCACTGCCAGACCTGTTGCATCAAGTAATCACTTAAAGGGCACATTACAGTTTAGAAACTCCAGTGAGTCAATGTAGAGAAAAATAATGTAAAATAAAATATACTTATAAATACACTAATAAGGCTTTTTGAGTCGAGTTACTTCCGCATCTAAAAATGGCAAAACCGGAAGTGACATAATGGGAGGGAGTGAATTTCTACAATAGGAAAACAATGGATCGCAATGACAGTTCGGACGCTGAGGAAATTATTAACACTCATATGGCAGACCATAGACATACAGTTAACTGACACACATTTAGGGACGGGCCAGGATTAGACAGGCGGCGGACGAATGTTGTGTGTTTTCATGTTATCCTTTATTCATTAATTTGGTGTTATGGGTATATTTTGTGACGATTCATTGATAGTTAGAGGATGTATATAACGTTATGAGTATGTATTTGAGTGAACTTGAATGTACATACATGGCATGAATAAAATGTTTACATTACCAACACATAATTCCAAACTTTTTTTAAAGTGTGTGCATTTGTGTTTATGATGAAATTGATTCACGTTAAAACAACAGCAAAGAAGCATCGCGTGTGGATGTTTATTCATTTAATATTATCCTTTAACAATACATGAGTATTGCAATGTTGAACTCCATCATATCGCTGGGATGATAATCCTCCGCAAAGTGAACACTATACACACCACTGCACTGTCTCTTCATCAGCACAAAAACACCACCATGCAGGTTTTTCTAACTTTTTTTAGGAAACCTGTGGACTCGATGTCCAGACACAATAATTTTCCATGACAATGATACATTGAAATAGAAAACTACCGAAAATACACAGACTGTACTGAATACAAACCTATTCTGCACTGAGCCACCGCAGAGCCTGGCACACAACTCCTCTAGTGAACCACGGTGAGAGCAATTATCCACAATTGGAGAAAACTAACCAAACCGCCAACCAAACACACTCCAAGAGAGTTCAGAGGTGAAAGCCACGGCTGACCAAAAAGAACACAAAGCCTCATCTCACATCTGTGCTCTACCAGAAAGAGAATGTCCAGCCATCAGTTTGTGACCTCTAGCTGAAGCGCACTTGGGTTATGCAGCAGGACTTTTGGCCTAGCCAAAGTCCGGACTTATATTGGATTGAGATGCAGTGACATGTTTATACTCGAATAAACGGCATAAACCGTTTATACTCGAAAACCCACCAATGTGGCTGAATTAAAACAATTCTGCAAAGAAGAGTGGGCCAAAATTCCTCAACAGCGATGTGGAAGTCTCATTGCCAGTTATCACAAACGCTTGATTGCAGTTGTTGCTGCCAAGGGTGGCACAACCAGTTATTAGGTTTAGGGGTAATTACTTTTCACATGGGGCCAGTAAAGTTTGGACAGATCTTTCCTTTAATAAATGAAAACATAATTTAAAACTGCATTTTGTATTTATTTGCAACCATATTTGTAACATTAAAATTAGTTTGATGATCTGAATCATTTAAGTGTGACAAATATGCAAAAAAAGAAAATAGTAAGGGGCAAATACGTTTCAACCTCACTATATATATATAATTTAATTTATTTCATTTTTAAACTGTAATTCTGAGATTTGCACTAGTAACGGCCAAATTTTATGCACTTTATATCCGGAAATTAAACTCAATTCAAAATGAAGCCTTAACCTTTTTAACACCTTTATTTTATTCAAACTTCTTCAAATGCTGGAGGGATGCACAAAAACATGTACATTTCACTATATTTCGTGAAGGGACGATCGATGTTCACTTGTTCCTTATGCTGTTAGCGGTTAGCAGCTGAGGCTAGCAACATGTAAGCATCTTTCAAATTGAAATAGCACTTATGATGATGGAATACCCTGTGAAATGCACTTCGCAGGTCATTTACGGTTGAATTGAACGGACCTCTGAACTGATGATAAGAGATACATACAAAATGTGCAGACTATGAAGAGGAATGGGAAGTATAATAAGTTGACATGTAGTTGACATCAGTAGAATGTCTGTTGGGGTACCATCAAAATAAAGTGAGAGCAGATATTAAGCAAACAGTCCACTTCAATGACTGCTAGTTGACATGACATGTTAATTATTAGAATTTCTAAAATGGGCCGTCTAAATAAATTGTTAATATTGACAAGAAATTCAACTGGTTTGATTATTCTTTCTTTCAAACTGACCTTTAAGTTAAACTTAAGTCACTGCAAGCAGAAATTACATATTCAATTTATTCTTGAAAAAAATGTATAAATCCAGAAAAGGAAGGGGGAAAAAGTGTCAAAGATGGCAACATGCAGGTCACATACTGTACTGTACGTCCACTAGCCAGGCAATCACCATTGAGATGAATAGTAATGCTAACAGTTCACCCACATTGGTCACATGATGAAGCCACAATCAATACCGTCATATCAACACTATGGAGCATTTAAACATGTAGGCCTATATTCAGCTATCAAACATCACTGGCCAAAAAAATTATTTAGCCACACCCCACAATTAGCGCACAATCAACCCCTCCACACAAGAGACATGATCGTTCCTGGCCTCATTTGAGCAGAAGAAGAGCAATTATCTGCTACTTATAGTAAAGCGCTAAATTACACTCACTTTAACTGGCGATTTGGTGGAGGGCATTTCATGGATCACTGTAGCATTGGGAGTGTCATGAAAATATGTCGCCCGCTGTTAAAAGGAAGAGCCATTCACAGATGATATCTCATCAGGGGCTCTTCTGCGGCGTCTAGGTGGCATGATTCACAGCGTGATGCAGGAGGGGCCGTCCACAGACCATAAAACCCTAACTCATAAATGATAACCGCCCAAATTATAGATAAGCATGGACATTTCGAACAGGGATAATACATCAATGAGTGTGATTGATGGGCTGGAATTTGACCACTGATGAAACGGGGTTGAGAATTACTGTCAGCTAGCTTACTGACCAGAGCCTGGGGGCAGTCGTGGCACTTGATGAATGGCTTGCTCTGAATATACAAAGCACTGCAGTGGAGGGCCAGCCTGGCAGCATAACTTAAAGAGTAAAAGGAGTTTGAGGTGATTTTGATTCATACGAGATGCCCACAGGCCACTTCAGATTCTCTGAAAATCAGCAGTAGCAATCTGTTTGGATGGATGGAAATGACAAGCATATATTATAAATATATACCATCAGATGGGGATCAATACAAGAGAGCTTATGTGTGTGAGAGTTGTGCATTTTTAAACTAACATTAATAAAGTTTTTTGTATGTTTTACAAGAAATTACCTCTAAAAGAAAGGGATTTTACAAGTCAGTGACTGCCCAATAATTGTCCATTATTGCCCAATTCAATAAAAAAAAAAACAACAATAACATGGTGCTGATATATCATTGTGCTGATATAGTTCCCTTTCAAAGTGGAACTCAACTGGGAACGCCATCAATAGCTGCGTTTATTTGGGCCCTAAATAATCAGATTGTAATCAGATTGACAGCTCAATCGGACTGAAAAGCCTTCATGTAAACACCTTAATCGATTGAGCTCGATTCGAATTAAATTTCGACTGAATTGGAAGGCGTGGTTTAAACCTTTCTAATCCGATCGAGTACATGTTAACACTTAAGCGGACTGAAAACCTAAACTGGAAAGGACTGCGCATGTGCAATGACGTAAAATGGCATAATGACATATGACACTCAGAACAACCTGCAGCAGTTATTAAATAAAATGTCATAAATTACTCATGCTAATCTAAAATTCTCCTACCACTCGTCTGTGAAGAGGAGCAGAACAATGTCCCACTAGCCCTTGTTAAGGACTCTCATCCACAGACGCTTTTGTTTTGGGCACGGGAAGGGTTTTTTTTATAGATTGATAAATATAAGCAGAACGACACAAAGCATCATATGCTTGTTGTCTTCTAATCTGGACCAAAATAGATAAATATTATGTCTACGCCTTAAAACAAAGACAAGAAGCAATGTAGGATAATGGTATGCACAGACAGCAGGAAACTCTGTATATTTGTGCAGTGTGCGCTGTCAAAAATCAAATCTGATTAAAAGCTTGTGACATATAAACGCCACATCAACCCAATCACTTTATTTGGCGTTCATGTAAACACTACATTTGGATTCATCAATTGGAATGATTGAATAACAAAAGTGTCCATGTAAACTTAAAGGGTTAGTTCACCCAAAAATGTATGTCATTAACGATCACCCCAATGTCGCTTTCACACCCGTAAGACCTCTGTTCATTTTCGAACACAGTTTAAGATATTTTAGATTTAGTCCGAGAGCTTTCTGGTCCTCCATTGAATGTATGCACGGTATACTGTGCCTTTCCAGAAATTAACCCTTTAAGTCCCGTTTCACCAAAACTACCTGGAATTTGTCGCCCAGGAACTCGCTTTCCCTCAGACCTATTGCTGTCTGCGTTTCCATTGCGTCTAAAGTACTGTGAACATTAGTCCAGTGACGAGGACTGCACGCAAGTTTCCAGAGCCCACTGGATTTCGTCCTCTGCAAATAAACTTAATAAAGCCTGACCCTTGTCACGGTCCATCGGTCATATTTTTAAACTCCATTGTTGATTTGAATAGCAAACTACAGGGAGTGCAGAATTATTAGGCAAGTTGTATTTTTGAGGATTAATTTTATTATTGAACAACAACCATGTTCTCAATGAACACAAAAACTCATTAATATCAAAGCTGAATATTTTTGTAGTTTATTAGAAGTAGGTTTTAGTTTTAGCTATTTTAGGGGATATCTGTGTGTGCAGGTGACTATTACTGTGCATAATTATTAGGCAACTTAACAAAAAACAAATTTATACCCATTTCAATTATTTATTTTTACCAGTGAAACCAATATAACATCTCAACATTCACACAAATACATTTCTGACATTGAAAACCAAACAAAACAAATCAGTGACCAATATAGCCACCTTTCTTTGCAAGGACACTCAAAAGCCTGCCATCCATTGATTCTGTCAGTGTTTTAAACTGTTCACCATCAACATTGCGTGCAGCAGCAACCACAGCTGTTCAGAGAGGTGTACTGTTTTCCCTCCTTGTAAATCGCACATTTGATGATGGACCACAGGTTCTCAATGGGGTTCAGATCAGGTGAACAAGGAGGCCATATCATTAGATTTTCTTCTTTTATACCCTTTCTGCCAGCCACGCTGTGGAGTACTTGGACGTGTGATGGAGCATTGCCCTGCATGAAAATCATGTTTTTCTTGAAGGATACAGACTTCTTCCTGTACCACTGCTTGAAGAAGGTGTCTTCCAGAAACTGGCAGTAGGACTGGGAGTTGAGCTTGACTCCATCCTCAACCCAAAAGGCCCCACAAGCTCATCTTTGATGATACCAGCCCAAACCAGTACTCCACCTCCACCTTGCTGGCGTCTGAGTCGGACTGGAGCTCTCTGCCCTTTACCAATCCAGCCACGGGCCCATTCATCTGGCCCATCAAGACTCACTCTCATTTCATCAGTCCATAAAACCTTAGAAAAATCAGTCTTGAGATATTTCTTGGCCCAGTCTTGACGTTTCAGCTTGTGTGTCTTGTTCAGTGGTGGTCGACTTTCTGCCTTTCTTACCTTGGCCATGTCTCTGAGTATCGCACACCTTGTGCTTTGGGCACTCCAGTGATGTTGCAGCTCTGAAATATGGCCAAACTGGTGGCAAGTGGCATCTTGGCAGCTGCACGCTGACTTTTCTCAGTTCACAGGCAGTTATTTTGCGCCTTGGTTTTTCCACACGCTTCTTGCACCCTGTTGACTATTTTGAATGAAACGCTTGATTGTTCGATGATCACGCTTCAGAAGCTTGGCTATTTTAAGACTGCTGCATCCGTCTGCAATATATCTCACTATTTTTGACTTTTCTGAGCCTGTCAAGTCCTTCTTTGACCCATTTTGCCAAAGGAAAGGAAGTTGCCTAATAATTATGCACACCTGCTATAGGGTGTTGATGTCATTAGACCACACCCCTTCTCATTACAGAGATGCACATCACCTAATATGCTTAATTGGTAGTAGGCTTTCCAGCCTATACAGCTTGGAGTAAGACAACATGCATAACGAGGATGATGTGGTCAAAATACTCATTTGCCTAATAATTCTGCACTCTGTACATGCACTGCAAAAGATTTTAGGTTGAAATAAAAAGCTGCATGAGCTCAACCAATCAGCATGTTCAGCGCCCAAGTCCCACCCCCGAAAGTTCCTGAACTTTGAAAACGTACTACCTCGCAAGCAGGGCCGTAGTGAGGGGGATATACTTACCTGGAACTTCATTTAGACCCTGGTTTCTGCGGTCGAAACGCACCACCCCAAAGTCCCTAGTTCCTGGGGAAAGTTCCCGAGGTGGAAACGCGGCTATAGCTAATGTGACTGTTGTCTGAAGCTTGTGTAAACACACCAATAAATCATTGGCAGACAGCAGTCCATGAGGTCACACACAGGCGACTGAATATACGTCATCAACTCTTTTTGTCTTCAGGAGATGCTTGTTTGTATGTGTATGTAAGTCAAAATGTTATTGGTAAACGCATCCGAGGAAACTGATGCGCTCATTATGTTGCAGTCGTGAGACTAAATGAAAGAGACTGGAAAGAAGCTTTGTTCTTCCTTGACCTTGATTCTCACCTGAGGGATAGTAGTCAGAGTTTGCATGAACGTGTTCGAGAAACTCATAGCGATGCATTCGTAGTAGCAGAATGTTCTCCATTAATTCTCGATAGAGTGATAAGAACCTAGCCTTTTAACTGAGTGCGTTAAATGCGTTTAATGTTTTGTGATGTGGTCACGGTGAAAAGCTCCACCTATACTTGACTCTCTCTTGAAGGATGAGAGTTGAGCACCTACACTCCACACTTCGGGTCTTGCAGCACAGGCCCGGTTCCAAAATCAAATTACTGAGGGTGCTCTAGTAAAGTGCAGATAGGTTAAGCAACGGCTCCACCATAGCAGTGTACAGTGAGAAATTTACAATTATTTACTTACAAGTCATTTACAAATTGTCTATTAATCTATTAGAGGGAGGAGGAGGAGGAGGAGGAGAAGGGAGGGTTTAGCTAGCCTCTGTTTTGTTTGACAACACTTCGAACGTCAACAAGAAGTTACTCCACCCAGGATTGCTTAGAGCACCTTTAAGTTTTTTTTATCCAAACTTTGTATAAAGATGATTCTCAATGTTATGAAAGATACAGAATCATTTGATATACAATTTTACTTTATGCAATATGTGTGTAAACATGGCCATGAATCCCATTCCCATTCTTGGCAATGCATCTGTGTCTAATTTGCATATTAATGTGTTTTGGGACAATATTTAATGTAAAAAAACATGTTATAATATTTTCATAAGAATGTCTTATATTTCACAAGAGTATCCAGACTTAAAACTGTGTATGTTGTTAGAGAAATTCGTTAAATAATGTCCTCTACAGAGGCAAAACCTCTAATTTGGGTCTCAGGAAGATATTTCTGTCTGCAGAGTGGCATTTATATTCAGATGTCACTTCAAAAGATTGCAGTATGCAGTTGGTCATCGGTCGGACTCTGTCCTCTTTGCAACAATAGTTTTATTCAATGAATGACTGTAGCCTCGAAAGCAAGCCAAGATCGCTACAATCACTAAAATGTTGTTGCTTTGTCCGTTCATCGCAATCTCACAAAGTTTCGTTATAAAAATAAAGTTGTAAACAATAAATCTCTTACATCGTGTCTTGACTTTGTTAGTTAATGAGAGGTTTCGTGAGCCTGCATTAACTCAGCACTGAATAAAAGCTCTGCCATTTTGAGGGGTGAGATTCTGATCGAGTTCAAGAGATCAACAACTATATCTGTGATTGGCTACATCACTCACCGCTGCAAAACACGCTATAAATAGATGCATTTGATTACAGTATCAACTGAGGGTGCTTTTGCTTGCGTTTGAGGGTGTTTAGTAGAACCGGGCCTGCCACAGCAGCCGTAGTGGCAAGCAGCATCAATCACGGGGATTCTAGGCGGAGCATGGGAGGAGTCTGACAGGAAGTCAGTTCCCTTTCAGGACTAGCTCTAATGCTTTCTTGTTGGTTTCTAATCTAAAAAAAAGAAGAACAAAAGAAACTGATTAATGTGGAGTGTCTAGTTCTGAGGAGTTAAATGCAGAGAGAGGAGACGGATGTTATTGACAAATTCGCCCCCTCTGCTGTCCACACACAGGTGAAGGTTGTACTATCTCCTGAGGCAGATCTAACCATGCCACAAAGCACACAGCCAATAAAATTGAGTGTTTATTGGTTGCTATAGTTGCCATGGAGATGCAAAATCTTGCGTTCTATGCGGATCATGAGGGGCATTTAACCACCCACAGAAAATGTCTTAAAGGAACACTCCACTTTTTTTTAAACAGGTTCAATTTTCAAGTTCTTAAGAGTTAAACAGTTGAGTTTTACCGTTTTTGAATCCATTCAGCCGATCTTTGTATCTGTCGGTAGCACTTTTAGCATAGCTTAGCATATATCATTGAATCAGATAAGACCATTAACATCGTGCTCAAAAATGACCAAAGACTTTCAATATTTTTCCTATATTAAACTTGACTCTTTTATAGTTGCATCGTGTACTAAGACCACCGGAAAATGAAAAGTTGCGATTTTTTTAGACTGATATGACTAGGGACTATTTTCTCATTCCTGCGTAATAATCACGGAACTTTGCGGCCGTCCCATGGGTGCAGCGGCGAGTCAGTTAACTTAATAATCGCATCAAAGCGGAGCTGGTACATGGCACAACTGTACTGAGCGGCACTAAACAGATACTGGAGCTTTCAATGTTGCAGCTATAAGTTTGGATAGGAAAAAGAAAGAAAGTATTATTTTTGTGCAAATGATTTGTTGAAAAGCAAAGCCATTCATTTCAACAAAAAAATACAGATAGAGAGAGAAAGTGTGCATGTGTGTGACTATATCATGCTAAGCCTATGTGACGTGGTTGTGTATGAGTTGGCAATAGGGGACAAAATCGGACCGACTCCCCGAATTAAAAAAAAAAGTTTTAACTTGTTAAGCTCGTCTCATAATTCCTCTCACAAGCTGCGAGACGTGACCATACGAGCATCAACGATTTCCACATGATTTCTCCAGAGTTTAAAAAAATCGTCTACGAGCTCATACGACAGCAAAAACTGCACTGTGTACACCTGGCTTTAGGGGATGCTACCACTAGTCGGTCTATACTATATACGTCTTTTTATTGATGCGCCCTGGGTTGATGCTCTGATTACAGCTAAAGTAATTTGTTGAGTTAATGCATGCTATGCCCACTATGCTTGTGCATATTCTGATTTATTGAGGCAGGCATTCCCGTGACATTGTGGTATGGGTAGAGTTCCATTCTCAGGTTATGACCATGGTTCCCTGAGAAGGGGAACGAGACACTCTGCCTCGTTGCCATGCCTTTGGGCCTGCCTGCAGACATATATTCAGGTGCCTCCTTTATACTCATGGGTGTGACGCCATGGACTGCCGTCTGCCAATGGTTTATTGGCATATGTTTACACATGCTTTAGTCAAAAGTACCGACCGTGATACCAAGTCGGTACTGAAATATAAAAAAATTTGATGCTTTGAGTGCTGTTGGGGCGGAATCGTAAACACCATATCCATATATTGTATATCCATATATTTTGTTTTAATGTCACAAGTAATAATCTCAAGGTTTACTAGGTTTTCCACGATTCTTTTAATGTCACAAGTAATAATCTCAAGGTTTACTAGGTTTTCCACGATTCTTTTAATGTCACAAGTAATAATCTCAAGGTTTACTAGGTTTTCCACGATTCTTTTGTAGTCTGTTTTTATTTTGGTGAAGTGTACTAAAATAAACATCACACGTGTGTACCTCACTTCACTGCTGATTCCTGGTGGTTTAGAAGACAATTACTTTGAGTCGCCCTGTGTAATTTAAAACCATTTCAAAGAATAGTACAATGTCGAGTGTGTCAAGTAAAAATGCCTCATCCGTTTGGGGATGTGCGCACACAGTCAGCGGAGGCTAGTGCTGGAGCCAGGCGAAAGCATAAAAAGTTTGACAGACTGGAGTAGCGGCTGCTGAAAATTTAGCTTTGCCATCTCAGGAATAAACTACGTTTTAAAATATGTTGAAATAGAAAACAGTTATTTTAGTCCTTCAGGCTAAGAAGGTTTTTGGGAAAGAGGTCCTAGCTGTGGTAGGACCTCTGGGGCTGTCCTCTGGGGAGAAGCGGCTGAGGCTGTGATGTGGTGTGATGTAGATGTGGTAATCGTCCGCCCGAGGGGGTTCGGGCAGGCAGCGATGGCGTTCGCACACCGAAAATCATCCATGATCTCTTCCTGCCGGGCAGCCGCTTTAGGGGGTCGAGAACGGTCTTCAACAAACACCCAAGGCTGATTTCCTTGGTAGATTTTTTCCGGGCGTGGCAACGCCTGTCGAATGTGTCACCATGGGTCCTGTGCACTGTAGAAAAGGGGTAAAGACTGCAGTTCGGCCACAGCCCACAGAGATTCAATGGGGTGGTCTGACTGCAGTTGTCCCAGAGCGGGCTTAGGTTATGGAACAGGAAGTACACTCCCTGTTGGTAAAGGAGGCCATAGAATGTGTTCCTCCACCAGAAAGGGAGTCAGGGTTCTACAGCCGGTACTTTATAGTTCCCAAAAAGGACGGGGTCTGCATCCAATTTTAGATCTGAGGTATTTTAACCGGTCTCTAAGGAGGTTCAGGTTCAAGATGTTAACAATACCTTTTATCGTGAATCAAATTTGGTCCAAGGACTGGTTTGTCACGATAGATCTGAAAGACGCATACTTCCACATTTCCATTTCCTTTAGTGCAAAAGAACGCTGGGATCGTTTTCTGCTTTCCCGTGAGGTTGGTGTAAACAGGTCACCAACTCACTGAATAAAGCAGAGAACTCCTTGTCTTTAAGGACAACACATCCCTAGTGGAGAACTCTCAACATTGCACTGAAAAATGTCAAGGTAAAACCATCTCAGTATTAAAATAATATGTATGGTGGTGATAATAGTAATTTTTTCTGTGTTTTAATAATGCCTCTCTTCCTGCCCTCCAAGACACTTCAATGCACCTGTTTATTGCATTTCCAAATCTGAATGAAACCTCCTGAAGTGTGAGGTGTCACTCACAGATCAATATATTAAATATCAATATATTAAAGGTGACGCTCCTCTGGCCTTATTGGAGCGAAAGAACATGCAATGTCTCACACACATAGACACACAGAAACAGCTCATCAGAAACCATTATCATTTTATAATTATTATTCATTATGTCTACAGTGTCACATATTTTTCAGTTTATTAATTTTTGTCCTTCGTGGCTCCTTCACAGATTAATAAGGCACTCATTCTGTGAGCATAATTAACAATATAAATAACAGAAAAATCTAAACACTTATTTTTTTGTAAAATATGTGAATATTTATCCAACTGTTTTCAAAATTGATAAGAAGAAATGGTTCTTGAGCACCAAATCAGCATAATAATATTATTTCTGACACGAAGATGAAAACTCAGCCATCACAAATTAAATTTGCCATCACACTTAAATATATAGAAAACTGATATTTTAAATTGTAATAATATTTAACAATATTGAAGTTATGTATTTTTGATCAAATAAATGCAGCCTTGGTGTGAATGAGAGAATAAAAACATTAGAAAATCTCCTCAGCAGCTGCCCATGGGCTCTGGCTGATGGTCGCTATCATTGTGCCACGACCAGGTGCTTAAAGAGCCATTTGAACCAGCAAACACCATCATGCTCCAAAAAGGGTAGTCCCCTATATTCAAAGCTGGAGAGAAACCCGGCGTGGCCACAATTAACAACAGGCCTCCTCCACAAAGCCTCCGACTGGCAGCTGCAGGTCTAACAGCTAAGGTTCCTCAGCACATTGTACAACAAATCTCCACTCAGACATGATAGTTACCTCTGAGGTTTCAAACGACTGATCATGCTGGAACTTACAATGTCCTGGGAAGAGCGTATTAAGGAAGCCAATGAGAGGAAATGTGCTAAGTACCAGGAACTGGTGGAGGGGTGCAGGGAGAGAGGCTGGAAAACCTTTATGAGCCTATAGAAGTCAGCTGTAGAGGCTTTGCAGGACGTTCACTTTGCAAAGTCCTCTGTTGTTTGGGCATTATGGGGTGGTCAAGAAAAGGGCCATTAAAGCCGCAGAAAAGACCACAAGGTGGCTTTGGATTAAGAGGGCTGATCCATGGACTGGTATTGGGACGCAAGTCGCCGATCAACCCCGGCTGGGTCGCCTTGGTGAGGGTGTATGATGTTGAGACCTGAAACACCCAATGATCCCAGGATACATCACTGAGGATGCATCCCAGTGCATCCATTAGAATGTTTCTTGCAAAGGTGTTAATGAGAGACTTAATTCAAAAACATTAGAAAAATCGTGCTGACTGCAAACTTTTGAACAGTAACATATCACTCAAGTAGATTTTTACACCATTTTTATGGTGGCCCAAACGTGACACTCAAAAATTGACAAATTGATAAACTAATTTAGATTTTTTTAAAACCAGTATAAACCAGTAAAACAACTTATTATGAATCGGTAACTGTGATAAAAAGATTAAAGAATCTGAAATTTGATTAGTCAAAATGACCAATTAATAAAACTGTATATAAATAAACATTTCCAGATTTAATTAATCGCACAAAAGAATAACACTGTAATAAAAGTGAGTACAAAAACAACATAAAATGATATATCAAAAGTAGTTTCAAATGTGTAGCACAAGCAAGCTAAATAAAAGGCTAAAACAAAATCAGTTTATGACTATTAAACTTACGGTAATAACCAGCAGAATTCCTTTGAGGAGAGTCAGCAGTGACGTGATGGGCTGAATGATGATCTGGGCCAGGATAATACCCAATGAGAGCGTCCATGTAAATGCAGGGATCACGTAGACATGACTGTAGAAGCAAAATCAGGCAAACAGTCATCTTGTCCCCCATTGTTTTAAATTACAGCTTCAGTAACTCCAAATAATACAAAATACCGCCTCTCAAAAATTACAGACTACAGTGAGAGGAAATGACAACAGCACAATACAATTGTAAGACAAGTATTCTTTACAATTTCCCTGCAAAACATGGACTTAGTCTCTCTAAATCACATCCTGAATAGAGAGAGGCACATTTCTCCTCTCTAAAGAAAACAACAGGGGGCAGGTAATTGTTTTGAAGTGTCTGTCTCTATCTGATGAGAGTGCTGTCTGATCCAGTGCTCCATAATACAGTGAACTTCTCAAATGCTTCTATTTCAAAAATATGCTGAGAAGACTAACACGGTCAAGAAACATATGCATGATTTTACTGTATTTCGGATGGACAGGGTTTTGGGACATTTCCAGTTGCATAATATCTTACTAGCTTCTATAATAAAATACATTTTTCTTAGGATAAACACATTCTTTGCTATGAGGAGGGATAATTTTGGCTCCAAGGGCCTTTATTGCTTTATTAATACTTTATTAAGTATTTTA
Organism: Gobiocypris rarus; assembly: GCA_023029165.1. Lineage (NCBI taxonomy): Eukaryota > Metazoa > Chordata > Actinopteri > Cypriniformes > Gobionidae > Gobiocypris > Gobiocypris rarus. The sequence goes on from CM040931.1 coordinate 20,380,449, forward strand.
AGTTTTGCACCAGTTTTCTTGTAACATTATCTGTTTGTGGACAGAGGTCAAATTCTGTTGTCATAAAGCAAAGCAAACTTATTTATGAACTCAATTCAGCAAGACCACCATATCCCACAGATAAATATGGGTTTTATAATGGATTAAGAGAACTGAATACTCTACGAGGGCTGAAATAACCTATTGATTTGTCCTTGCAGGATCACTTTACATTCACTGTCTCTCTCTCTCTCTCTTCCACCCTTGGTCACAGCCATCTGCCTATGATGTGTTCTTAATGAAGCATTCAGCTATCGATGTGGTGCAGGCCGCCTTGAGTGGATAATTTTCAGGTTAAGCATTTACCGGGTGTTGCAAAATAAATTACTTTTGTGGCAATAAGTGCAACTACACAGGAATTCTGCAGTAGACAAAAATCTCTGTGCTTTCTGCTGATCACCATCAATTCTTATACTTAATCGTATATGCTTCCATAATGTTAAAAAGTTAATGATTTTTAGAGATTTTAGAGAAAACTCATTTAAACAGAGCAAAATGGTGATTAAGAATATACAATAATATAATATATTAATTGTTCTTATAAAATATTGGGTGAACTGACTAATAAGTTACACAAGGTTACACTTCTGAAGGCCACATGAAGTTTGGAGGTCTGCAACTATTGACTCTGCAGAAAGTTGGCGACTTCTGCACACTGTGCGCCTCAGCATGAGCTGACCCTGCTCTGAGATTTTACGTGGCCGAGTTTCTGTTGTTCCTAATTGCTTCCACTTTGTTATAACACCATTAACAGTTGACTGTGGATTTAGTAGTGAGGAAATTTCACAAATGGAATTATCATGGTACGGGGTACTTGAGCTCCTGAGAGCGACCCATGTACAAATGTTTGTAGATGCAGTCTGCATGCCTTGGTGCTTGATTTTATACACCTGGAAGTGATTAGACACCTGAATTCAATGATGTGGAGGGGTGTCCCAATACTTTTGGCAATAAAGTATATTTATGATCTGAGGAAAACAAAAACGCTCAGAAGGGAACACAATCTGTGATACTGTGAAGGATTTTTTAATTCATATTTATATGCTTTTGAAACCTAAATGTCCCCAACACTTTAGCCAAAGTCAGTGTGTCTGAATCATGTCAGAATATAACAAAAGAGGAAATAAAACTAGACAGATATCTAAATATATAAACTCATGCATAACAAGGTGGGTGAAGTGATCAAAGAAATCCAGATTTGCTTTTACCTAGTAACAGGTTTGCTGAATTATACATACAGGTCCTTCTCAAAAAATTAGCATATTGAGATAAAAGTTCATTATTTTCCATAATGTAATGATAAAAATTTAACTTTCATATATTTTAGATTCATTGCACACCAACTGAAATATTTCAGGTCTTTTATTGTTTTAATACTGATGATTTTGGCATACAACCCATATTTTTCTGTGGGATATGGTGGTCTTGCTGAATTGAGTTCATAAATAAGTTTGCTTTGCTTTGTGACAACAGAATTTGACCTCTGTCCACAAACAGGTAATGTTACAAGAAAACTGGTGCACTCTGGATGAGCTTAAGGCCGCTATCGAAGCATCCTGGGCCTCCATAACACCTCAGCAGTGCCACAGGCTGATTGCCTCCATGCCACGCCGCATTGAAGCAGTCATTTCTGCAAAAGGATTCCCGACCAAGTATTGAGTGCATAACTGAACATAATTATTTGAAGGTTGACTTTTTTTGTATTAAAAACACTTTTCTTTTATTGGTCGGATGAAATATGCTAATTTTTTGAGATTTTCATGAGCTGTATTCCAAAATCCTCAGTATTAAAACAATAAAAGACCTGAAATATTTCAGTTGGTGTGCAATGAATCTAAAATATATGAAAGTTTAATTTTTATCATTACATTATGGAAAATAATGAACTTTTATCACAATATGCACATTTTTTGAGAAGGACCTGTATGAAGAACCAATCATACTGTAGAAAAATAACATAACACTTTTTAATGCACAGGGCACCTCTTTAGCATAATTTTTCAACCCGCAGGGTACTCCATTGATTTTAATGACAAACTGCCATCATACAGAGGCGAATTGGGCATTGGAATGTTATCATCATAATGAAATGATATATGATTATGGTTATAGGTTATAGGAAATGGTTATGACTTTGCCATTATGACATGTTGGAGTGTGATTTTTAATGTTTTAATTACGCTATTAAGACATGTTTGAACACGTAACCCAACCCCATCCCTAAACCTACCCTTGTGTGTATCATATGATATAAAACACAGTATACAACAGGCAGATACGACTGCAGCCACAATTGATTCAAAAAGTACAATTATTCTAAGTGTTCTGAGGCCAAACGATTGATTTGTGTCAAGAAAATCCACAAAAGCAGTCAGCATCTTCCAAAAATGCAGCCTGAAGAAATGTTATGACAGTGAAATTGCACTGGCTCTCATATGTCTTGTGACCAATTGCGTCATTGTGTCAGCATTTATTGTAAAATGTCATTGGCTCTCGTGTGTCTCGTGACCGATAGCGTCATGCTAAAGAGTCGGTGTACCATTGAAATGTGACTTAGTGTGTGCGTGCGTTCACAGAGAGCGTTCCATATCATAAGCAACTGAATCTCAATTGAAAAAAAAACACTGCCCAGCCAAAACGCTCTCAAGCGCCCACAGTGAGGCGTTTTCAGCTGGCTAAAAACGCTTTAGTGGACACGCGCGTTAAGGTAGGAGTCAAAATCATTAAAAGTAAATATAAAAGTAGCCTATAAAAATTTCCAAAATCATGTCTACTTTTACAAATGCAGATTTAAATGTATCTTGAACTGACGCATTGGGCAAACAACTGAAATCAATGGAGTACCCTCTGCATCGAAAAATGACACCAAAGGGGTGTCGAGAGTGTAGACACTTGGGTGTCGACTGGAGAAGCCCAGGTAAACTTAAGTAAGGTGGGTATAGGGGAATTTCTACCACAATACCAATCAGTCAGAACTTCTTTTTACTGTATACTATTGCCAGTTTAGCTGGCCCAAAATTCACATCAGAAAAAAAACATCAATAAATTGTATCCAACTGCACATACATTTCTAATGCTTCTGACATATTGATACTGCCCTCTGATATTTAAGATTCTAGGCTTTTAACTTTTTTTCTGGCTGACAGAGTCCATTTTCATCAGTCCGTCACCTTTGAGGTGCACCTTTCTTAATACCACAAAAAGAGGATCAAATGAATAATCGATTCACTTCATCTCTGCATTCACTGAAGTTTTGAGAACTTCATTAGCACGTTTACTTGGGTGGATTTGACACTGATATGCCCCTGAATGATTGTGGGAATGGCTTCTTATTATGGTATGAGTCTTAAAGCTGCTGAGGAAGAAAAAGACAGACAAACGTGGAAGACACAGAAAGAAAGCAGGAATGAAAATACGGAATGACAGTATCCTGCCCCAGATGGGAGTACTGACAGCACACATTTGTCTATGACATCCCACTCCGCAGGCTCAGATTCAGATTCAGATTCAGATTTACTTTATTTGGCACACAACCAGATACACAAGTGCAACAGTAGGTGCAATGCTTTCTTAGGTGCTATTCCAAGCAACATAGTAACATGACACAAGACATATGACAACAAAAACACAACTGTATACACAAGTGCAACAGTAGGTATTCTTACTCCGTTCCAACAGCAAAGTGACAAGACATGGGACATACGATGACCAAGACAACATAATCAGCTAAGGGGTTCACACCAAGGCAGCCTTCAATTGCGCGCCATCTTTGAACCAGAATATAGAAAGCAGATTCACAAGCATACATATGCAACAAAACATAACATAGCATGAAACAGTACACGTGGTCACGTGCTGGGATTTTGTGTGGGAGTATGAAGGCAAGGAGAGAAGAGAGAGAGATTGTGAGAGGCAGACGGATGGAGGGGGGCTGGGATGGGGAGGGTTATGTATGGTGTGAAGAGTCAGTGATGTGTGGTGTGAGTGTGAGAATGTCAGCCAAAACTTCAGATGTTTTCAGAGTTCAGTTCAATGGCTTGTCCTTGAAGAGAGATAAGGCAGTGCACAGGAGTGATAGCTGGAGGGCATAGGCTGGAGACACCCATCCCACCATCCCGACATCATGAGCCAAAACAAAACAGAACTATGATTCTCTGCACAATGAGACTCCTTTTGATGCTCTAAAATAAAGCTGCTCCATCTCCCTAAAGAAAAATGTCTATCTGCTATCTGACATATTAAAGGGGTGATGAATTGAGAAATCAACTTTCCCTTGAGCTTTTGATATATAAAAGGTCATGGTAATATAATAATATCCTTTAAGTTTCAGAGGTGAAAACTTCCTTGTTAGTAAAATAAAAGCTTTTATTGACAGCAGGCCCAGAAAACGAGAGCTCTCAAATATATACTGATCAATGAAGTAATAGAATGGAGAAATGCCGCCTCAACAGATAAATATGTACGCTATTTCTTTAGCCCCGCCCACCAACTTGTGGAGCTAAACGGATCGCGCAACTGAGCAATAAACATGCCGAAGATAGTAAGATATTGTGCTGTGCCTGATTGCGGAAGAACACAGTCGCTGCATATGCTTACTTCGGATTCTAATATTATGAATGCATGGATTAACTTTATTTTTAATGAATATCTAGCTCACGTGCGTAAGACATTGCACGCCTGTTCTTCATTTCACTGCAGAATTGTTTGTAAACAAGACACCGGTTGATACTGGATTTGCAGACATATTGAGATTAAAACACAATGCTGTGCCCTATATTGGATCCGACAGGACTGGTGTTTTGATTATGTGTACGTGTCTAACAGAACATACCTTAACACGCTGTCACAGGCTGGAGAATCCTTTATTTGTTGGTTCATTACGATTCCGGATCAGACTCGGACATGTATGGGCCAGAGTTCGCAAAGCTCAACATCCCGGGGCTATGTGTTTTCCAGACAGGCTACCAAAACGTAAGCCAGTCGGCAGGCCCGTGAATTTTTAATAGTGAAATAACATTCATTTCTTGATCTGCATTGTTCACTCTCTTGACTTGATATTTGAAAAGTGTGTGCCCGCACGTGTGTGTGTGTGTGTGTGTGTGTGCGATTCACGCTTATATCCAACGATCTGGCGGGCCAAGTAAAAAAAATTATAATATTTTTATCAATAGCGGGTGGATGAGAGATAAAGCATTGTGTTTGTTTGATAAATACGTTTTGAGAGCCCTGTGAGAGAATCATTCGGTTGCCGCTTTCAAAACAATCTCTCACGTAAACTGACAGGAGTTAAAGCTCATTAAATATGCTAATCTTATCCAATCCTAGCCGTGGGCGCAGAGGCGTAGCGAGTCAGTATTGGGCCCATATGCAAAATAAATTGTACGGTCATAAATTCATTAAGGAAAATGTAAATCAGAAGCGCCGGCGTTAAAGAAACTGTGGCCTATTTAGTTTCAGAGTTAGGCTATGTTTAAATATTAGCCTATGATATAATTTTAGTATTTTATTTTTCATTTCATACGTTAATTATGAATAGTGAGCAGCATGAGCAACATAGGCTGTAATATGCGTAGCCTATATGTCTGGAGACATGGAGTGGGGTCAGACATGATTTTAAACACTTCATTGTGTTTTGTTTTGTAGAAAGTATTTCTTTAAAGTGAATTTCATTTGTATAAATTGTTTTTCATTTAATTTAATTGCATGGGTTCATTTAATGAACTAATTGCCTGTCCCTATATTTAATAAATAAGAAGCAATCCAAGAACGTCGGGAATGGATTGATGTGCGTAACGAACAGTGCGGCACACCCATCAAAACCCAGCGTTCAGGAGAGAGCCTCAAAACCAGGGTAGAAAATAGCCTATTACTCATTAATTATGATGATTTTGAATGTAAAAACCCAGCAAATGTTATAAGTTGACCTCAGACAACAATATAAAAAAAGCCAGTTCTGACACCTTTAATATTTTATTATAATACAATTTTATGTAGGTTGATGCAACCCTGTATGGTCTAAAGAACATTATTCATGATATTCAAAACTCATGACTAAAGATGATGTTATGAAGAATGTTCCTGCTGCTTTAAAAAAAAAGTGACTGGTGACCAATGGCTTTCAAACTCTTAAAAAACAAAAGCGCCATTATATTTGTCCATATGACTTTCTTTTCAAGAAAGAAATTTAAGTCATTATTCACTGATAATCTACAATTTGTTTGCAATGTCTACAATGTAATCGCATGATTACAAGACACATGGAACCAATCAAAATGCACCAAATATGCATATTGCAGAGGAGGTAAGTGAAACTTTCTGTAAAAACAAAACAAAAAAACAATGTAATCGCATGATTACAAGACACATGGGAACCAATCAAAATGCACCAAATACGTGAAAATTAAGTGAAACTGTCTGTAAAAAAAAAAAAACACCTTTCACAACCATCTAATGTACTCATATTTTTCTTTACTTTGTTGCCGGTATAAACTCTGGTCCCATGAGCCCTTTCAAGAGTTCACCTAAAGCATGATGACTGTAAAGGCAACATTTATATCCTGTCTCATCGCTCTCAAAGCACCAATATGTAATTTTACATTAAACATGGTGATTCATTATTTATGTGTGGGGAATTAGATGTACTAGGTTTAGAAATATATAAGATAAATTGATTTCCTTCCTCACATAAAGCACTGAATGATAAACCTTTTTCCTACTGATTTTTTCCTCAAGTGGGTGTTTTTTTAAAGAGTGTGGTATGTTTTAATTAAAATGAAAAACTGTCAGGTTGAGAGGTTCAAATAGCTCAAGGGCATCCAGAATACAGCAACAGCGGCTTCGGAAAATTTATGACTAGGATAGATGGTCTGTATCCCATAAATACTTGTTTACAGCATAGTTTTTAATGATTGATATTAATGATATTCTAATTTTCTTAAAGGTGTCTTATCGTACATTTTATTCATGATTTTATTATTTTTCCTGTGGTCTACTAACAATGTAACTCTTTTTTTTTTTTTAATGCTATTATAGATGCTAAATAAGAATGAACTGATTTTCTATCTTAGTTTCTATAAATGGTCTTTTGGACAGTGTAGGAAGTTTTGAATTTGATAAAGCAAATCTGATTTCTCTTTCCACACCATCTCAAAACCAGTTTATATATTCACAAAATACATCAAAACAAAATGTCAGAAGCATCAGAAACAAAACTTACTGAAAGGAAAAACAGCAAAATTTGAACAGGTTGTAATTATGACCATCTTTTAATTGAATTATGACACCATATGCTATGTTTGGAGAAAATACCGTCGCTACTTATTTAATTTTTCATGTTTACTTCCTATTCTCAAACTGAATACAAATATATGCACATGAGGTTTCTCAGATCTTTTTCATCACTCAATGATGAAATTAAACTGTTTAATTTTAGGAATCTCTTTCTGTACCACTTTCTGTAAAATAAATAAAAATAATACAAAATAAATGCAGCTACAGCTCATATCCCCCCACTCTCGACCAGTATATCTTGTCCTCTTCATCACGATTATTTTAAAAAAATAGGCAAAAAGACTTTCAACAGCAACACATAAGCTATGCAGAAATAAAACTGCAACAGCAGGTTCCCCATCCTACCTAGCCTCCCTCGCCCATCTCCTCTACCAAAAACAGTCAGTCCTTCGACCCCGCCTCCGCTGTTTCCCTTCAATCCCCTTCGGCTTCTCCTGAGTTGACTCCAACCAGCAACACGGATTTGACTCGGGTCTTCCGGTCTCCAGCTCCGCCCTAGTACAAGGATCCCCTGTCTCTGCCTCGGGGCACTGTGCCCGTCACTTCAACTCAGCCCTGTTGACCAGCTGGCTCCACCTTGGCTCCGCCTTCCCTTGGCTCCACCTGGGCCCATCATTCTCACAGCTCCACTGGGCTTCCTCGTCACTCCGGCTTCACCTGTGTCAGTTTTCTCACGGCCTATTCCATGAACTTCTGATCCTTTAGCTTTGCATTGTCTGTCCACCACTTTGGCTCTGTCGGGCTCCGCCTTCCCTCTGGACAGCCTTGGTCCTCAGTCACACCTGCTCCTGCATTCTTTTTCTTTCCAAAGAAATTACTAATTTTATTTAAATATGCATTAAAATGATAAAAGTGATGGTAAATACAATTACAAATGTTACAAATGATTTTTATTTCAGATAAATGCTGTTCTTTTAAACTTTTAATCCATCAAATAACATTAAAAATATGAATATTATAATGATTTCTGAAGGATCATGTGATACTGAAGACTGGAGTAATGCCTGCTGAGAATTCAGCTTTACTCTTTTCCCTTTAATTTTGACCAAAAATGCAGCCTTGGTGAGCATAAGAGACTTTCTGAAACTTTAAAAAAATCTTACCAACCCCAAACCTTTGAAAGGTAGTGTACATCCAATATAATTTACATGGAATATAACCTCAGTAGTACTTGAATAAACTACGAAACCAATCAGATTTACAGAACAGAAAGTTTTCTATAACTAAAATACAAACTGGGTAACACTTTATATTGACTTTCATTAATAAATCATTAAAAGCATTATATAATGCTCAACAGATCATTACTTAACTCTTTTCCTGCCAGTTTTTTTTTTGTGGACATTTTGAGCAAAAGGCTGAAAAATGTAGTTTTTGTCAAAGACTACATCTGGATCGGATTCAGAACGATGATCAAAACATAGATGGAGTAGATCAAGTCCATCAACACCCCTAAAGCTTCACAGTCCTATAGTTCGTCCTGGGTCGACATTTCATTCAGTAAAATTAGTTTTGATTTATATACTGTTTAATGTTGATGATGCGTTATTGCGATGTCACGCCTAGCCGCTTTGGGACCTGAGCGGTCACAAGGAGAATCACACTATGGTATAAGAATGGGAGTGATTTTGTAATGCAAAAAGCTGTTTATTAAAGCGGATGTGCTAAAATGTGCAAATAAATATGGTTAAGAGAAATAAAAGTCAATAAAATCAGTCAAAAATCGTAACTGCTATGCACTAAAACAGTAAAAACTCTTCTCATCATCTATTGAGGCCAGAGTTTGTGTCCTCAAGCAGCACTTCAATAACCTTGTTCCTCATCTCAAAAACCATGATCCGTCCTCCAATCCTCCCTTCCATTATTGACGGCTGCCTTAAATACACATTTTCCTGCTTAATGATTAGAAGCGCTTTGCTGATGTTCTCACTGCAGGATCATCATCACGATCATGATCACGTTGTTAAGATTGAGACTCTAATATCTTAAAAAAAGGTGGAGTGCCCTCCGTTATCCCCTGTTCTGTTACGCAGAATACACAGGGTGATCTGAGGATTATAGTGGGAGCTCACCTGCTGGGCTAGTCCCCACAGGCCTCCCACTCCTCACACAGATCGCAGGCTGTGGAGTTTTCTGATGAGTCTGTGTGACCATCACATTGGGAATCAGTCTCAATTGGAGCTCCCATGGAGGACTGGATGTCAATCGCTGAATCAGAGGGTGGGCTTGAGTCCTCCGGTGATGAAGACTCAGCAGTGCTGTCTCCTTCTGGGAGAGTGGCGCAGGTTGAGCCAGTCCCACAGATGACGGCCATTGATTCCTGGGCTGCCGTGAATGGTCAGGCTTGAGTCTACTTCTGGATGCTATGCCACCCATATTGGATAACAGAACTCCACCTCCACGGGTACATCTGTAGTTCCGCTTGTGCCACTTGCATGATGTCTGGGGTCCTGGCTAGCACTTCCCAGCCTGTCTTGTTGGCTCAATAGCTCATCAGACTTGGTTATGTGATTCAGTTGACCTGCATCCCCCAAGCTTAGCAGTGCCCTGGTTACCCTCAGTTGCAAACAAAGATGCCCCTGTCCTGTCTGCAGAGATCGCAGTCTTTTACAGCCCGTACTGTGATGTACCCAATGGGTTTCGACCAATCTTAAATCTGCGTGCCTTAAACCAGCCCTTCACAAGATCCCTCACGATGCTAATGAAGAAACGCATCCTCGTGTATTCGCCCCCAAGATTGTTTTGCAGCGATCGACCTGAAGGGCGCTACACAGACCGTGCTTTCATGGGCCTGCTCCTGTCCATTCAGGACCATTTTGGTTACTCTTGTAACCCTCATTCCCTGAAGAAGAGGACGGCGACATAACATCCCTCCTGCCACAACCCTGTACCACCTACTGAATGCCAGGATCCCATCCCGTCTCCTCAGCACAAACCTGAATGAGTGTGTTGCCGGGAAACGTATATACCTGTAAGTCCGGGGGAGTGGCTTGCCATGTAAATCTCACTCGCCAATGATTATTGGCCCGCTTTTCTTACTGCCTGATGCCCAAGTGAGACCCCAATACATCAATATCAATGAAACGTCTCTGTTGCCTCCTTCAGGGAACGAGGTTTACAAGAGTAACCGGGATGAGTCCAATACACACACAAAAAATCTACTTGCAGCTAGACAGAGCCATGCTGCTTACACAATAACCTGGTAAATTGGGTGCCAATATAAATATGAAACGGGTTTTAAACAATTTTCCAGACATCAAAAGTTGTGTAGTTTAATCCTCTCACAATACATCACAGAAGAAAAATTTTGCTTGTGTTTTTGCAGAGAATCATTAGAAGATCAAACACCCCACAGGCACAATCTAATGAGAGAATTTCCAGCCCTACTGTAACTGCATTTATAAACATTACTTAAACTGAGGCCATGATTTGACTGACAAGCAGAGTGTAGAAAATCTGGGTTTGAAATTGAAGATCTAGAGAATAAACAATATGATAGACTGGGTGTTTTTCTTTGAGATAACAAAAGAAGAAAGAAATATAGTTTATAGTTTAATGAAAGTATAAATCAAAGAAAAGCATGTGCATTTATTTCATCTGACTGAACAAAAACAGTTCTTGTAACCTGCTCTTAACATTTATTTTTTTAACTGTTGCAGTAAAGATTGCAGCTCACCTGGTATGAAAAAGTGCAGCGTAGGCCTCACTTCCCGCCAGGACGTAACTGATTCCAATGGACACACTGTTGAAGACAATTCATTATCAGCACTCATTAAAAGAATGACAGTTCATATTAATGAGGAGCTGTCACAAGGACGAGTCAAACATGATCTTCCATTGCTCCAACTCAAAGTTGGACAAAGCCAGATATTTCATAACAGTCATTGTTCAATCTTTTGACTATTGAAACATATAGAACGTTTTCAAACTTGTTTCATGAATGTTAAAACATGTATCAATAAATCAGTCTTTTTAATCACAAGTTAAACATTTGAACATTCAGAATGTTTCAGTTGTGCATTTTAGCACTAACATATAATGTTGAATGTTAAATGTTGAGTCGGACAAAAAAAAAAAACATTTTGCTGTGTGTCCATGTGAAATACAGAAGGAAACAGACAGGGGAATAGGGAAAGAGAAACCTTGACTTGTACCATCATACAGGACAATACAGTGTGGATCTGTGGTCCTTGACTGGTTAGAGTATGCAATCTGTCATGGAAGCACATTGTTCGAGTGCTAAGCCTCTTGAACACAATGAGGAGAGAATCGATTGGATGTGTGTTTGCCAAACCTGTCTATTCAGTTGCATGACCGAGCATGCAGAGCATTGCAACAAATGATGCCATGTTAAGTGTCAAAGATATTTTTCAGTAACGACCACTGATGCGCCTTGCTACTCTTTCCCAGTAAAAATCCCAACAAAACGTATGCATTTTGGATTCTGTATTTAGTTTTGCTAAACCATATAGGACACAGATATAGTAGTCACAATGCCAATGGGGTAAGTTAAACAATTTGAAAACAAATGAATTTTGCTTGAAAATCTATCTGCTTGTTAAAGACTTTCAAAAAAAGGGAAAAAGAGTTGAAAAAAAGAAAAATATTTGGGGGAGAGCTCATTTTCTAACATTGGGTAATTAATAACGTTCCATTTAAAGACGAACAGATGGGCGCCATATTGTCGTCTAGTACAAAAAGGGTGACCATTACTCTGCACCATTATTCCAAAGGTAAAACGTTAAAACTGTTGTTTGTGTAGTGTTGCTGACATTTCACACATAAATAGCACTGCAAATTATTGTGGTCTAGAGTTCATAACATGGATTTAAAACCTACTTAATGCTCAGATCCAGTGAGGATGTTTGTGCAGGTACCTGCTCAGCGGAGAGCAGCTCTTAACTACGTTCTCAGTCCCAATGACTTCATTAACCTTTTTTGTTGATCAAAAACTTAACGAGATGCTCTCCTCAGTCTAATTGAAGGGTTCAGTGACATTTTAGTGCAGCGTTTGTGACACATTTATGAGAGTGTTTTCACGGAATCTTCTTTATAGCGAACCCTGAAACAAACTCAAATATCTGAGAATGACCGGAGTCATGTGGAACCGGCTGGTAGTTCTTTTTTTTTTGTGACCGAAAAGGAAAGGCTGTAAAATTGTAACATAATTGGGCTTTATTGCGCTTTCTGTCTGTTGTTATTGTTCAAGCTTTTTATGGGAACATCTATCATTGCCTCTGGTCAAAAAAAAAAAGAAAAGATAAGAGACAGAACATCAGGAAGGCAATGTGAAAGATTGATGAGGTTCAAAGTGGAATCCTTCTCGAATACTTTTACTACTTTTTTTTACTATTACAGCTGTTGAGATTACCAAATCGTGAAAGTGTTGATAATAGCATTATTTTTTAAATCTTTTTTCCCCATCACATGAAAGGCTGCAGTGATAAGCATTCAGTAGACAAGACAGTATGTTTATCTCATCATTGCAACACGATTTCTCTCACAAAAATCTTTCACCACAACTAACAGCAAACACAATATCGATTAGAATACAGTAAGAGCTTTGTTGCGCCGCATAACAGCGTCATTTGTTATAACAGCAGTTTAGGCAAGTGTACAGATAAACTCGTGACGTGTGATTGACAGCTTCGAACATTATAAAGAGAGTGTTCTTTGATCGCTCACTGTAGTTTAATCACAATTTAAATAACATGCTAAATCATGCAACTATGAGAAACAATGTGAAGTTGATCGTTTAGTCACTGGCTTGATTCACTGATGCATAAACATTATTAAACGATTTAGAAAGAAAGTCTGTGAACTTGAATAATTAGCTACATATTAGAAATCACTGATCACAGATCAGGCATTAAAGGAACAATCCACCGTTTTTAGAAATAGGGCTTTTTCAACATCTTTCCTACATTTAGATATGTGGGCAAATGCGCTTTTGTCTCAGTGCATGCATTGTTTTAGTTTGGCAGGGTCGCCGCTAGCTTAGCTTAGCACAATGAATGGAATCCTATGTTGCCAGCTAGCATGTCCTAGAGTAAAAGTGATTAAAAAACAAATCAAAAAAACACAGAATTACTTCTTGTGGCCTGCATATTCACAATGAATACAAATAGTGATGCAGATTAAGACTAGGCGATTTCCTAGGCAGATATTAACTTGGGACTATATTATGGGGAAGCGCAGGCGAAGCACTGCTACTTGGGCACAGAGATATCACGAACACATGCACAACATACGCCTGGTATGTTGACAGAAGTTTGGGGATTTCATGTGTTGCGTGATTTCCGGTGATTTCATGTCTTGTGAATACGCAGGCCACAAGAAGTAATTAGGTGAGGGTTTTTGATCACTTTACTCAGGACATGCTAGCTGGCAACATAGGATTCCATTCATTATGCTAATCTAAGCTAGCGGCGATAAAACAATGCATGCACTGAGACAAAAATGCATGTGCCCACATATCTAAATGTGTAGGAAAGTTGTATTTCTAAAAGCGGTGGAGTGTACCTTTAATAAACACTGTTACTTACTGTTTGTGGCGGTGCTGTAATCCATAGTCTGTTTATAAAGCCTGTGCTGACATTGCAACTGAATTAAATGTAAAAATAAACTGAATCCATTTTCTCCAAATTCTCTGGGAGGGGAAAGCAGAGAAAGGGAGGTAACCTTTCCCTGTATGACGACATACATGGAAGATTCCAGATTGGCCCATCTGAGCTTTCATTTTCTCAAAGGCAGAGCAGGACACCCAAAGCTTGGTTTATATCAGTCTCCATTTCTAACCACAGAGGCAGGCTAGGGGAACTTATAGTATTGTTAAAAAACCTCATAAAGTGACATATTTATGTCATGGGACCTTTAATAAGCATTTTGCATTTCATTTCAACTATTTATAATTATTATTTTAGATTTATTCACATTATCAATGTAAATCAAATGCTGCATCTTGTACAACTATTATAGAGGATTTTTAAAATACATAATATTTTATTTAGATTTTCTTAAATATTGTACTGTTTATGCATATATTTGAAAATATCTTAGAAAACCTTAAATAATATGCATAAATATTTATGACACTTAAACAAAGCTCTTTTACTAAGACCACAGAAAATAAATAGGGAAAATACATGCTGATTCTTTCCCTCAAGGAGCATCTCTATGAGTTAATGATCTTGTCGGTTTACCTCAGGGCACTCTTACACAAAAAGAGCTTTTGACTCGAAGCCAGTTCACCAATAATGTGAGCTCACAAGGCCAACATCATGTTAGAACACAATTTAAGAGCCCAACAAAAGTATAATAAGTTTACAGTTCATGGCAAATTACAACCCATAGTATCAAAGCGCTATGAGAAATTTATGAATGCTGTCCAGAGTTTCAAGGCTACAAGTTTATACAGCCTTTATACAGCCTGATGACATCGAAACAATGAATAATTCATTCTTGCATCACTGGAAATAATGCAGAAACTGTATAACATACATCATTTTGAATAAGTAATAGGGTTATATTTTTTATTTTGAGCCAAGGGGTGAAATGTGGTTTTACACTTTTTATGGGTGGCTGGTGTATGATAGCTGGGTTCAGTTCTAACTGGTGGATTAGCCTACTCATTCTTGCATTTATATTACATTCAAAACATGCATTGAATAAGTACATTGATTGTTTTTTTTGCTGCAAATTTTGCATGATTGGATACCCACTGCTACGATTGGATAACAGTTTTGCATATTATAATGAGCCATAACTACACTTTTTTTGAAAACGTGTGGAACTGGATGATTCGTCCATCTGGGCTCGTAATATATCTTTATCAAACAAACACAGTGATTTATCTCTAAATTAAATAGAAGGCACAGCATAGTTTTTAATCTCATCCTGTCTGCAAATCCAGTCTCTTGTTTACACAAGAATCCACAGTGAAAAGTGTGTTACTCATGTGAGCAGGACCTTCATTCATTTAAAATAAAGTTCCTAATATTAATCAAATGAAGCTTCATTTAAATTTCCTAATATTGGAAAGAGCTCGATCCAGTTGAACCCATATTGACAGAAAACACAGAATTGTTGACAGTTTTGTAGATTTATTAAAAAAGAAAAACTGAAATATCATATGGTCCTAAGTATTCAGACCCTTTGCTGTGACACTCATTTATTTAACTCAGATGCTGTCTATTTCATCTGATCGTCCTGGAGATGGTTCTAAACCTTCATTTGAGTCCAGCTGTGTTTGATTATACTGATTGGACTTGATTAGGAAAGCCACACATCTGTCTATATAAGACCTTACAGCTCACAGTGCATGTCAGAGCAAATGAGAATCATGAGGTCAAAGGAACTGCCTGAGAGAGAGAATTGTGACAGAATTGTGGCAAGGCACAGATTTGGCCAAGGATACAAAAAAAATTCTGCTGCACTTAAGGTTCCTAAGAGCACAGTGGCCTCCATAATCCTTAAATGGAAGACGTTTGGGACGACCAGACCCCTTCCTAGAGCTGGCCGTCCGGCAAAACAGCTATCAGGGGAGAAGCGCTTTGGTGAGAGAGGTAATAAAGAACCCATAATAAAAGAATAAAGAACTGTGGTTGAGCTCCAGAAAGTCAACCATCACTGCATCCCTCCACCAGTCGGGGCTTTATGGCACAATGGCCCGACGGAAGCCTCTCCACAGTGCAAGACATACACTCACCTAAAGGATTATTAGGAACACCATACTAATACTGTGTTTGACCCCCTTTCGCCTTCAGAACTGCCTTAATTCTACGTGGCATTGATTCAACAAGGTGCTGAAAGCATTCTTTAGAAATGTTGGCCCATATTGATAGGATAGCATCTTGCAGTTGATGGAGATTTGTGGGATGCATATCCAGGGCGCGAAGCTCCTGTTCCACCACATCCCAAAGATTCTCTATTGGGTTGAGATCTGGTAACTGTGAGGGCATTTTAGTACAGTGAACTCAGTCATGTTCAAGAAACCAATTTGAAATGATTTGAGCTTTGTGACATGGTGCATTATCCTGCTGGAAGTAGCCAAGGATGGGTACATGGTGGTCATAAAGGGATGGACATGGTCAGAAACAATGCTCAGGTAGGCCGTGGCAATTAAATGATGCCCAATTGGCACTAAGGGGCCTAAAGTGCGCCAGGAAAACTTCCCCCACACCATTACACCACCACCACCAGCCTGCAAAGTGGTAACAAGGCATGATGGATCCATGTTCTCATTCTGTTTACGCCAAATTCTGACTCTACCATCTCAACAGAAATCAAGACTCATTAGACCAGGCAACATTTTTCCAGTCTTCAACTGTCCAATTTTGGTGAGCTTGTGCAAATTGTAGCCTCTTTTTCCTATTTGTAGTGGAGATGAGTGGTACCCGGTGGGGTCTTCTGCTGTTGTAGCCCATCCGCCTCAAGGTTGTGTGTTGTGGCTTCACAAATGCTTTGCTGCATATCTCCGTTGTAACGAGTGGTTATTTCAGTCAAAGTTGTTCTTCTATCAGCTTGAATCAGTCGGCCCATTCTCCTCTGACCTCTAGCATCAACAAGGCATTTTCGCCCACAGGACTGCCGCGTACTGGATGTTTTTCCCTTTTCACACCATTCTTTGTAAACCCTAGAGATGGTTGTGCGTGAAAATCTCAGTAACTGAGCAGATTGTGAAATACTCAGATCGGCCCATCTGGCACCAACAACCATGAAAGCCTGCATGGAGCTTGCTAAAAAATACCTGAAGGACTCCAAGATGGTGAGAAATAAGATTCTCTGGTCTGATGAGACCAAGATATAACTTTTTGGCCTTAATTCTAAGCGGTATGTGTGGAGAAACCAGGCACTGCTCATCACCTGTCCAATACAGTCCCAACTGTGAAGCATGGTGGTGGCAGCATTATGTTGTGGGGTTGTTTTTCAGCTGCAGGGACAGGACGACTGGTTGCAATCGAGGGAAAGATGAATGGCCAATTACAGGGATATCCTGGACGAAAACCTTCTCAAGACTGCTCAAGACCTCAGACTGGGCCTCAGACAATGATGCTAAGCACACAGCTAAAATAATGAAGGAGTGGCTTCACAAAAACTCTGTGACTGTTCTTCAATGGCCCAGCCAGAGCCCTGACTTAAACCCAATTGAGCATCTCAGGAGAGACCTGACAATGGCTGTCCACCAACGTTTACCATCCAACCTGACAGAACTGGAGAGGATCTGCAAGGAGGAATGGCAGAGGATCCCTAAATCCAGGTGTGAAAAACTTGCTGCATCTTTCCCAAAAAGACTCATGGCCGTATTAGATCAAAAGGGTGCTTCTACTAAAAACTGAGCAAAGGGTCTGAATACTTAGGACCATGTGATATTTCAGTTTTTCTTTTTTAATAAATCTGTAAATATGTCAACAATTCTGTGTTTTTCTGTCAATATGGGGTGCTGTGTGTACATTAATGAGAAAAAATTATGAACTTAAATAATTTTAGCAAATGGCTGCAATAGCAAAGAGTGAAAAAAGTAAGGGGGTCTGAATATTTTCCCTACCCACTTTATATTATGATGACCTTTTATTTATCAAAAGTTCAAGGGAAAGTTGATTTCTCAATTCATCACCCTTTAATTTATACCAACAAAACACATTTTTATGGGTCAAAACAGATAAAAACTCTTTAAAGCTCCCTATATACTCACGGCAAAGTTCCTTTTGTTCTTCACTTAGGGGTAAAATTAAGTTTGAAATTTGCTTGCAGTCACATTTTTTATACTTTATACAATATGTTGGTTTAAAACAAGCAGCTTTACTGTATTAAACAGAACAAACATGGTCAGCGTCGTTTTCAGTTAGAACTACAACTTCAATTTCTATTATAAACAGTGTTCATGTTTTTACTCACACCTCAAAAGATTGAAAACGACAAAATATGCTATAGGGGTGGGAATCTCTAGGCACCTCACGATTCGATTACGATTCAGAATGCTGCGATGCGATGATAAAGCGATTATTGATGTATCTTTTTTTTCTATACAAAATTTCTTTTTTTCTCACTTTTAAGGCAAAGTATTTGTAATGACCCATAATGAATGAACTTCCAATATCTTTGATTAATAAAAAACAAATTCAAAGTGATTTTACAAGTTAACAGGAAGGTTACGTTTGCCAGAATATGTCCCAACATGGCAAAGAACCAAGAGAAAAAGTGTCCGTAGCACTTGAAGTAAATTAATACAGACTTCAGCATATTCTGAATCACTAACAAAGTAATAACAAAAAATCCTCCTGTTATGTGCAATGAGCAATAAAATCCTTCAGACAAAAAACATTTTGCTTTACCAAAATCATAGTATTTATATAAAAATATAGAATTCTGTACCAGCAGCTCTCATACAGAAGTAATGCTTGTGGACTTCAGCATATTCTGAATAACTAGTAACGTACAGCTGCTCTTATACACAAATATAAAATAGAGTCTAAGATTTATGACTTAACTAAATCCTGAGCACAGAATTTTTTTGCTGTATAAACAACTATTATGAAATGAAAATCTGAACACTACCTATGTATACAGCATGTTATATACATGTGTGTTTGGGACAGAGGGGAACACGGTCGCATTTATAGCAGATATATGCTGCCAAACCTATCATAAATCAAAGCACGAGAATGACAGGGGTCGGAGGAGAACACCGGAAAATGTGACAGAATGGACGTTATTCATCTGTATTAGCAATACACAAGCCGCGCTTCTCCCGCTCTCCATACGCACAGCTTCTGCGATACAACCGCACTGCTTGCGTGTGCAGTGTGAAACCGGCAACAGCCATCATGCGTCTCTGTCATGTGCACGTCACAGATGGTCCGGGCTGCACTTTCTGCGCTTTAGAGCTTTGCATTTTGCGTTCCGTCCACATTGAGGTTAATCAACATTTAGAAAATTGATTTTTTTGACATCTAAGAATCACATTTTTCCCCCAACCCTAATATGGTGGAGGTTAGCTATACTTTATAGCCATCAAAAAGATATGAATGAAAGAGACTCACAATTGAAAGATTAGAACAAAGTTGAAGGCACGGCTAGTGTGCTTGCCCAGGAAGAGAACTCCCAGCACGTGCAGATTTGGCTGGATGTCCTCATCTTGCCTCCGTGCTCTGACGTCCCTCTGCAGAAGACCTGCATCTATAAAGAAAGCCACACAGGGATACATTTTATCACTATCCATTTCATGAGACATAACCATACACAGAGGAAATGACAGTAAAATTTCACTTAGCATGAAACAGTTACTGTCTTGAAACAAAAGTCCATGAAAGTCTAGAAATAGCTATAAACAGGAGACAGAGAAACTTATTATCATACACTATGTTCAAAATCTTTAGGTCGGACATTTTTAACTAATATGAGAATAACTGTTTTCTTTTTGAATATATTTTAAAATATAATTTACTCCTGTGATGGCAAAGCTGATTTTTCAGCAGCCATTACACCAGTGTCACATGATCCTTCAGAAATCATTCTGATATGCATATATTTGGTGGTCAAGAAACATTTCTTATTATTATCAATGACAAACAATTACAACTTAATATCTTTGTGAAAATGTTTTATCAGGATTCTTTGACAAAATATTTGTTTTTTTTTTAATAGAAACTGTTTGTAACATTATAATTGTCTTTAATGCATCCTTGCTGAATAAAAGTAATAATTTCTTCTTCTTCTTCTTCTTCAAAAAAATCATATTTGAGGGACTTATAGGCTTACAACCAGGGTTAGGTTTAGGGGTAGGGATATTTTTAGCATTACATTTTTGGTACAGGAATGTTGTACCAGGATCAATAAAATATGTTGACCCAGGAATGCATCTAACTCTACAATCAGGATGTGCATGTGAGGAAGGACACTGTTTCCCATAGGAAACATTTATTAGTTGACAGCATTTGCTGCCTAGTCGCCAGAATGGATGGGCCTGACAAGCCCCTGTGTCTGCAACAGATGAGCAGAACCATCATTCAACCCCTCTGAGGTGCCACACATCACTCCTGATGTAAAGTTCTGCCATGATGCCACGCCATATAATGCCCCGCTGTATGACTTTCACACACTAAATAATGAATAGTTGGAGAGATAAGTCTGAGAAATGGAGGGAAACCAAAAGTGAATGAATCTGGACAGAGATAAGAGAAGTGTGCAGCAGTGAAGAATCAAATCAGAACAGCAGGGATAATTCATACTACTGCACTTCCTTCAGACCTCAACACAGCAGGTAGCAGGAGCAGACGGAGCCAAACCCTTCAGTAACACTCACACTCCCATTACAGTAGGGTTATTTGCACACACCCAAGTTATAATATATTTCCACTATATAAAGAATTTGAACACACACATATTTTATATTATATATGTTATTTTATGCAAATTGCACTACAGCTTTCGGGCCATAACATTATGAAACAAGGTGAAATGAATACTACTGATTATCTCAAATTACTCAAGAAGTTAATGCTGGTTCTGATAGAAAGGTTTCAGAACACACAGTGCATTGCAGTTTGTTGCGTATCATGCTGACCCCTGTCCACCGCCTAAAGCGTCAACAGTGGGCGTGTGAGCATCAGAACTGGACCACGGAGCAATGGAATAAGGTGGCCTGGTCTGATGAATCACGTTTTCTTTACATCACTTGGATGGCGGGTGCGTGAGCGTTGCTTACCCTGGGAAGACATGGCACCAGGATGCACTATGGGAATAATGCATACTGGCGGAAACAGTGTGATGCTTTGGGCAATGTTCTGCTAGGAAACCTTGGGTCCTGCCATACTTTGACACGTACCACCTACCTAAGCACCCTTTCATGGAAATGGTATTCCCTGGTAGCTCTGGCCTCTTTCAGTAGGATAAGGCCGGTGACACACTGCAAGCGTGGCATGTCTGTTTTTTATTTCGGCTCCCATGTTAGCAGGTTGGTGCTTGCACACTGCCTGCATGACACACGCGCCCAAGCCGCAGCAAAACCGCAGCGTGCATGCTAGAAATAGAACCAATGCCTATTTTTCACGACACGCATGGCGTGTTGGAAGTGTTTCAGGCTAAATAGAATAGGAAAAGACGCTTATATGTAATTTTAACACAAATACATATTAATAAATTACATTTTTGATGTTTGAAAGTCTCTAGGTTTGACATTAATGCAGATATAACTAATTTAAATAAATAGTATTAATTATCGATTTTCAAATATTGCACATGTCAATATAGAACGAAATATTCTGTAGCCTATTTTGCTGTCAATACCACATATATGTATTGTCAATACTGCCAACATTGTCTTTGCTGTATCAGTAGGCTATATACTTATGTTTCAAGTATGCATGAAGTATAGGCCTTCCCTATAGGTCACCTAGCAGCAGCAGCGCCGCGTCAGACACGTTTCTGGTGTGCAAAGACATGCAGCCGCCACGCAGCTGACACGCAACAGAAACGCCATGCTCACAGTGTTTTGCCGGCTTAATGCACCCTGCCACAAAGCAAAAATGGTTCAGGAATGTATTGCATCAGTGGGATGTGCTGAACAAACAAGTCTGATCCATGAAGGCCCTACCTCGCTACTTACAGGACTTAAAAGGATCTGCTGCTAACATCTTGGTGCCAGATACCACAGCACACCTTCAGGGGTCTAGTGGAGTCCATGCCTCGATGGGTCAGGGCTGTTTTGGCAGGTCTTAAAATGCAGTAAATACAACCTCAGATGATCAACAACACATGACATATTACACGGTGTCATTATTTATTTAACAAATACTAGGTCAAAAAAAGAAAAAAGCCATGGGTGACAAACTAAGTACACCCTTACAGCTTCTATAGGAATTAAGAGGGTAAGTAGCAGTCAGGCGCTGCTAATCAAATTCCCTTGATTAATTAATCATCAGCAAGTGTGATCACCTCAATAAAAGCAGAAGTTTTGGCAGTTTGCATCCATGTGTGTTAACACAATGCCAATGTGGAAAGACACTAGCAATGATCTTAGACAAGCAATTGTTGCCTCCATCAATCTGAAAGGGTTATATGGCCATTTCCAAACAATATGAAGTCAATTATTTCAGAGTACGGAAGATTATTCAGTGAAAAATATTAAAGACAGATCTTCCCAGGAGTGGATGTCCTAGCAAATTCATCAAATTCAGTTCATGGCAGTGCAATTAGAAAAATACAGGGACAAGTATGGCATGCTTGGAAGGGTGGCTTCTTCTCTCTAAAAAGAACATAGCAGTACAGCTTAGGTTCGCAAAGTTGCATCTGTACAAACCACAAGACTTTTGGAACAATGTCCTGACTGATTGAAATGTTGCAGTGGGACCGTAGGTTAATAATCAGAGGTTATTTACTTAATTTTAAGACCTGCTAATGACCAGATGATTATGTTCTGATCTAAAAGGTGTCCATTGTTTTTCGCATAAAGGTAATTATATATATATATATACACAATATTTAGTCACACACACACACACACAGCCACCAATTGTGCAAGTTCTCCCACAAGATGAGAGAGGCCTTTAATGTTCATCACAGGTACACTTCTACTATGAGAGAGAGAATGAGAAAAAAAATCCAGAAAATCACATTGTCTGATTTTTAAAGATTTTATTTGCAAATTTATTTTCAATCAGCAAACAGCTTCGTACATTCCGTTTAACAGCATTAAAGAAGATTTGGTATCATTCAACTGATCTGTGTATATGCATTTTAAAGTCATTATGTTTTTCGTCCATGCAATAAATTCACATAGCCTACCTGAATGAACGTGGTTTTATAGCTTATTTAATTTAACAGCTGACTGTGGACAAATTAAAAGTCCATGATAATGAAACTAAATGAACAAATAGCAGAATATATATGACAGAATATCAGAGCGCATTTATACACAATATAACAAACTAAATGTCAAGCAGGTGATCATTAAATGAGTGTCCATATTGATTGCAGTTCATGACAATGAAAGTAAATGAACAAATAGCAGAATAACCCTAACAAAGACTGATGGAAAGATAACAAGAAAAACAAATATTTTTCTGAAAGTAATAAATGGTGCTGCGCTCAGTATTACATTCACCTGTCTGAGCTGATCTCCCGAGGGAAAAAATAAACACAGACCCATAACAGATGTTACATATAATTCTGTTGACACAAGCACCTTCGATATGATAATATTTAGTCAGAAATAGATGTGAATTAGAAAGATATATGGTGCAGAAAACATTCATCTGGATGCGTTTCTAACTCCATCTAAAACACGGAACGCTCAAAAGTATCGCAGAGTTTCTACTTTTCATTAGGATGACGAATCACTTTCCAAATCATTTATGTCAGTCAGCCACCATTCTACTTAATGATGCTTTGGCACGCAATCTGATTGGATTTTTTACATTAACTTAAGACTACTGTACCTGTACGGCACAAATGACAAGGGAATGGGCTGTGGAGAGTAGCTGGCTAGAACATTAATTTCTGAGAGGGACCCATCTGCTTGCAGAAAGGGACGGCCAAGTAATTAGGATCGAGAGCTGCTAGAGCTCCACACCTGTCATGATACGTTGCAGCTCTGAGTGTATGTGTGTGTGTGTGTGTGTGTGTGTGAGAGAGAGAGAGAGAGATCAGCACAGAAACATCATTATGCCAGAGGTGAATTTGTGAGGGTGAATCTGCATCATGACAACAGACTCCAATAATACCAGCGAGGCGTCCACCTACTGTTAGACAACGATTAGAGAAGTGTAATGCTCGGTTAACTTGCACACAAACACCTTAATATGTCATTTCTTAAAGCAACTGTGAACTATAAAATCAGAAATAGGAGTTTAGTGGCTTTCAGTTGCAGTATTTATTATAAATGATTTATCTGTGCACATTATTATTATTATTATTGTCAATCCATATGCCCTCAAAGTCATAATCTTCAACAGTGCTTGAAGTGGAAAAATTAAAGTACTGGTACTCACCAAAGGGGCGGGGCTTTGTCGGGGATATGTTATCAGGGGATTGTTTAGTCTATAATTCAAGGTGGTCCATATTTGAAAGCTCTTTCTAACTTTACTCAGCCTTAAAACTAGCATAAAGTTATTGTAATGGTTTAAGCATTTGTTACAATAAGGGTTTATTTACAAAGAAAGACCATTGACGGCTTCTCATTACAATGCAGGCCAATGTAAACTTTTCATTCTTTGTTTTAATCTATAGCATTTGTTATGAAAAATAGCAACACAGTTAACTATAGCTACAACATGCCATGGGTGTAATATACATCTTTAGTGAAAAATCTATTCCCTTAACAATCGGGCTTCAGTCACAGTCATACTGCACAGACTATTGAAAGAAAAAGTGCAGGTATCCTTAAGAGTAAAATGTAGAAGTGGCGGTACCACTTCAAGCACTGATCTTCAATAAAAATAACTTCCCCTCCCTCTTGCATCGACATCTCATCTCTGACAATGTGTTAACTTTCACAAGTACATCACAGCAAAAGCAAACCATAAAAATTAAATCAATTCCTGATGGACAAAATTAAGTCCCACCCTAGTTTTTTTTTCTGGTTTGAGAAGCCAATTCACTCATATATACGTAGGATTTATATAATACATATACAATAGATATACAATAGAAAAGAAAAGATTATCAATTTGTGTTTCATGCCGACTTTAAGAGATGCAGATGCCCCAAAGTATTTTAATTTAGACACATATGGATAGTTCATGATTTGTGAGTGAGGCCATCCTTAAAAATATTCTTGTTTGCTGTAACCCGACCGACCCTGTCAATTTAGGGCGACTCAATAATGCTTATTTTTTGTTGCTTTTAGTCCGACCGACTTGCCGGTTTTAATTTTTTTTTTTTTCTTGATGTCATTAAAAAATGATGCCAGGTAAGTTGGTAGGTTTATGTATATCCAGCCACCGCAATAGCCATTATTTGTAATGAAAGGAGACATAGGCGTGTTATTCAAGCATTAATTAAAATTAAAAGAGCAACATGTTTGAATTTGCATGGTGGTAACGAGTTTTTCTTTCTTTTTCCGTTATTTTGGCTTGAAAATATAAACTGAATTTAGTAATGCTTTTAAATAAAAAACGTTGCATTTAATAAACAAAATACATTTTTGAAATAAAGATGGCATTTGTACTTGGCCCTTGTTATTGTAAGTCTAGGCCTACACAAATAAAAGTATACAGTTTGTAGTTTATAATTATGTCTTGCTCTTATCTGTATGACTAAAAATGACGGAGTACTGTGATTGGTTTCCGCTGTCATTAAGGAAAATATCCATCAGAACGCGTCGCGCGCCACAGACAGAGGGTTATAGAAAACTTAGCCTATAGGCTATTGTTTCGTAGTTAGGCTATGTTTAACTATTAGCCTATAATTATTTTTAACATTTCATATGTTGATTATGAAACGTGAACACAACCTTCTACAAATCTTGGCAATAGAATCACCATTGGCTAGTAATTTTTGTTTTGTTTTGTTTAGTCGCCAGACTGATATAGGCTACTTTATATTATAGGCCTACTTTTAAACTAATATATCTAGTACAGAAACATGGAAGTGTGACAAAGGCACATAGTAGGCAATAGGCTATATAAATTCTCTAATTTTGATAAAGGCTTATTTTGTACACATCACTATACAACACGTGTCCTTATTATGAGAAAATATACAGTATGTTGTTTTAACGAATTTTTTTTTGACATTTCTAATCATAAACACAGCCATGTTGAAGCCTGCAGTAAATGTTTTGCATTGTTATGGCAGGCCACTCTGCTTATTGTTTTTCGAGAATGTTGCACTCCTGTTTGTCATTGTGCATGAAACTTCAAGCCAATAAATCATCAGAAATATTGGTCTTTACCAATATATTGAATCTTTACATTCGTCCTGCCTGTTGTCCGTGGATTTACCTATATATTTGGTGTTATTTTGCCGTATAAACGTATTTTATATTTATATATTTATAATATAATATATTTTCATATGATATACATTTTTGTTTACTTTTTCTAACATTAGATCATATTTAAAGCTACATTTGCAATGATGTGCTCGAAGGCACGGGTTGAAGACCAGTCAGTGACGTCACGATGTGCTAAATTGTTTAAATTCATACCCTACGTAATCCATCACCAAAATTGTACTTTTTTACATTGAAAAAATAAACCTACCTACCGACCCTTTTGTTTTTTTGTTTTTACTGTTACTGCAAACCAAAATATTTTTAAGGATGGCCTGATTGCAGTTTCATTCTGTTCATTTTGACACATCATCAAAGTGATCGCATAGCTTCCGAACACCACTGGAGTTTTACGCTACCTATTGATATCTGATATTGATTTACTGATTGGATGATATTTCATTTCATATCAAACCAAAACGTTTGTTAGGCTTGAAAATGTAAAACAATGAATAGTGTTAAAATTAAAAATAAATAAAAAATAGACAACAATTGTGACAATTTCTGGTTGTGAAACAAACTACAGAAATTAGATTAGTCCTTCTCAATTAAAAACTGGTCTGATTGCAGAAACTACAGAATTTGCTGGCATTTAGATTAGAGTTGCAATCCAAACACATATAATAAAAACTGCAAGTGAAATATACAGTTGTGTGCGTTTAAACTTCAAAATGTTTTAGTTGTATTTCCAGCAACATTTTAAGTTTTACTTTTTCAAATGATACCTTTCACATTTCAACTGATCCTAATAATATCTCAAATATCTGACTGCTGCTACCGGTTATTAGCGTGGCTGTGAATGACCACAAGTTTAATAAACAAAAGTTAACTTACATTTCAGAGACATAAAGCCAGTTATCTATTTTTGCAAATGTTGCTCAAATGTCTCTCTAAAACCAGTTGGGCTACTGTACTTTATAGCCCTTTAAAAGACCTGTCAGAGCCATATATTATTTGTTTCTTATGTAGATGTGGGTTAAATAATTGTGTGCATTAAGCAATTGTTAAATAATTATGAGTAAATAATAATCAAGTGTAATCTAATATTACATATTGGCGATGATGTAATTTCCAGCAAGAACCGTTCGTTTTTTTTTGGTGTGTTGCAATATTGGAGCGATACAGTTTTTAGACCGTGTTACATTTTCCTGCTAATTTTGTTAATAAACATTTTGAAAAGAAGTTACTGGACTAATTGATGTTATTCGAGTTCAAATCACACTCACTCACAACAAAGAATGAAACCAGATGAGAATTTAGACGGATTGCTATCTTTCACATACTGTCATAAGACGTTTTCACAGTTATTACTATACATCTAGCAACTATTTTTATATTGAAAACATTTAATGCATTCATAACACTATAATTTACATTTCATTACCTTGGCATTAAATTACATTAAAATAAAATTCAGAAAACAGGTTAGTGTTTCTAGTACAATGGCTGAGAGAGTGACAGCAACATTTATTTATTTATTTTGACCAGTGTAATCAATAGCTTGCTATTTTTTCCTATCTTCTGTAAAATCATAGAAATGTTATTCTGGATTTTCTCTGTTATTAATGGGGAAAATGGAAACACAAACATTATATTTGTAGTAGTTTCTGTTCACCACTGTATCCAACTTTGTCTTCTGCCTTTCATGTCACTGTTTTCACATTTCTGGGGTTCAAGTCCGTTAAAAAAACAAAAATTCCTCACAGAAATGTTATTTCCCAGAATACATGGCTACTTTTGAATGTCTGTCAGAGGAGAAAGGCATCTTTTGTGTCCAGATGGTTTAGACATGGTATCTACCAGCATGAGTGAACTGCACAATGACGTAAACGGGGCTTTTGGCTATTTATAGACGTACAAAGCCTCTGATAGGTTCCAATGCCCTGTTTCAATTGGAAACATGTCAACACAGAAAAGAAAATTACATTTGGTAAATCATTTCAAAGCTTGCTGAGGGACCCAGCATCCAAACATTGCTCCTAATCAGCGCTTAATTTGTAAATGAATGACTGCCGGATCAAAAACAGCAATTAAAATGCGCCATGACCGACACTGACCATACACCTTCAGTTTTCCCGGAACACACAATGCTATCACTAAACTGTGATGCTGGCACAACTGTAAGAGCATCGTTCACAAGTTTCTGCATGGCCCTAACCACAGCTTAGTTGTGAATTCTTTAAAGATGCAATATGTAAGATTTTTGCAGTAAAATATCCAAAAACCACTTGGCCAGTGTTATATATTGTGTTGAGTTGAGTACTTACAATACCCCAGATGTTTCCAACAATTTGTAAATTGTGAGAAAATTGGGATTTTAACCAAGGAACCGGGATGTGAGGGAGTCGTCTGTCAATAGTGTCATACATGTATATGCATTACTCACGGTTTCGCTTTTACTGCCGTAGAAACCATGGCAACAGACTTGGACAAGTGCGTAACGTCTAGTGGCACGCTGTTGTAGTTTTGTTCAAACATTTTGAACCATGGCAAGCAGACTTATAAACAAAATTAGAATTTTTTTTTTAGATGGCAAGAGCTTTGAAACAAACTTCGACTTGACAGAGATGCCATTCTTGCATGTGCATTATTAGACAGGTGAGCAAATGTACATAAAACGAATCAATGTTATGTAGCTCAACACAATGAAATATTAGAATATCATCAGTATGATGTTCTAATGTTGATGTAGCTTACTGCTAGTCTCATACAGCCAACAAACTAACACACATAATTACATAACTTTCAACACACTCAAATGCAGTTTAGATAGTGTAGTAGACCAAATGAAACAGCATTGCGTTTCCTCACTATTTTAATTAGTCAAATAAACAAACCTGTATGAGTAGTAATTCAACACTTGCAGGTAGTTCGGTAGAATGAAATTTCCTCATTTCTTTATATCCCCTGGGGCTCACGCGTGTGGCGCTGATATCTGTCTCTTATTAGTAATCGCGCCCTGCTTCAAACCACAGTCATGAATGCATTCACTCATCCAGAAACATCATGTCCACATAAACATTAGATCCATCGGTATGACAAGTTCCATGATTCCAAGTTCATTCAATGGGTCATAAATCTACACTTTTGTTTTGAAGAGGTTAGCGCCCCTTAGCTGTGAAAAAATAGTATAGCTTTAATGTATATAGCTTTGTTTGGACCAAAAATCATCCAGTTGATCAGAGATATTCTCTCTCACCGATGACGTTGTTGCCCTTTTCATTACATAGATTTCTGATTCTGATCTAACACCTGTTGCTCATGTCACCTGCTATCCTATTTAGTATATCCATCTTCAGGATTTCTTAAGAAACATCATTAGCCTTACTTGTGAATATGGAAAATGAAAATATGCTTGACTGTCTTTGACATTTTGCCGATATTAACTTATTTTTATTTGAATAATTCATCAGGGATACACTCTCTTCAAACTTTACGCTTTGCTACGCGCAAAACTATAAGCAGTAAGCACCAAGTATGATTTTAACTTAAAGCTACACTGTGTGATATTTTCCCCCATCTAGCGGTGAAAAGGTATATGACCATCCAGTGAATATTAGTTTCTGTTCCTCTCAATTCCGATTTCGCTTTTAACTCCTACGGTGGCTGATTTAGTCCAAGATTAATATGGCTTCCAGTTCGATCAAGTGATGAGGTTACTTTAGAAACCTATTATAATTTGCAGTTATTTAATTTGTCAGTTAACATGTAGGTTATGACATCTATGTAAAATGAATAATAGTTTTACCTTTTTGTTATTTTTCACATTTCATTGCTAACATCAGCGATCAGGTTCCCAGACGAATGCAAGCTAATCTTAGTAAAGTAACTTTTATCTGTGCTATCGTTATTCTGTATATTGTACGACATCACTAGCGTAAGGCAAAGTTTACATTGTAGGCTATATCAGTCTCAAGCAATCCCCCTCTTCACATTCGACACAGTGCCATCGAGTGTTAAAACGCGAAAGGCGAAGCTTGAATTTACGGGTATGTCCCTCTTTGGCTAATGTACTTTCAAGATGGAGGGCAACATGGCGACGCGCATTCGAACCCCTCACCCGTATGTATTTTCAATGGCATATTAAACACTTAAGAGAATATTTTATTACATGAAAGAATTAAATATACATTAATGAGCACATATATTTTTGAAAGAACTAAGTGTTTTTAGCTAAGAATAAACTAAAAAAGTTACACAGTGTAGCTTTAAGAAAGCTGATCAAAAATATGTGATGAGGATCAATAGCAAAACATAACCTCCAAATACATCCGCATAATCAATCAAATCAGATAAAAATTTAAGTTCTTCACAAAAATAATTCCAAAATACCCAAACTAGTAATATCCAAAACTGAAATAATGTCCTGAGGTAAACTTGGAGCAAGACTTAACAACATTTCCCTTCTCAAAAACCCTGTACAAGACATGCAAGTCACACCAAAAAGAAATGAATATTTCAAAACAGTTGTCATCACGTCTATCCCTGAAAATGTAGGATGACAGCAAGTCTTGAGGGAGAGACTGTGATAGGAAGAGCAAGAGAAAGAGTGGGAGAGAGAAGAAAAGTTTCTCTAGCTAAAAAAAAGAGCTTTGTAACTTGATATATACTCCATATCAGAGTTGTTGATGCTTCCTGTGAAATATAACACTGTGTGACAAATCTTCCAGATCATCAGCAAAGCTCTTCATGGCCTAGGTGGCTTTCTTCCAAGGTTTCCTTGAAAATAGATTCTTAGAAGGTGCTTTTCTAGAAGTCCAATGGGTCATGATCATGTGACCATTTGCCCATGAATAGTATTGTGGAGTGAACTAAACTTCCTGTGAAATTAACTTCCTGTAAGATTCATTTAAAGCAACAATTGTGACAAATGAAATAGACATAGAAATATGGTTAACACAATTCAGTAAGTGACTGCAGATGCACCAATGATGCAATGTAAAAATAAAACATTTAAAACTTATCGATAAAAAAAAACTAAAACTTAATTGCACTTCAAAATCGCTGTAAATATGCTGTGAATATTATATGTATCACCAAGCTCTACCAAGTGTACTAGCTGATATGTGGATGAAAATGAGTGGCAAGTCCAATAAAGAGTCCACTGAGAGTGCTCAAGCAAATGGCACATTGCCACCGCATTTTACTTTTAGATACAGTCTGCTTTCAGAGTCTTTGTTGAGCACAACTGTCTCTGTTAAAGTTTACTATTGCTTAGAATCTATCACAGTTGTTGAGCCATTTAGTGATACATGGCAAGGTCAATGCAATCCTAAAACCACTTTATGATAGAATGATTGCCAAAATTTCATCAAAGGTAACCAAGCAACACTGTGATAAAGAAACAAGCACTTGTACAAATTCATGTGAAGGTAAAAAGCTAAAAATTCTCTTTATATGACAAAAAGCAATCCTCAAAAAGCACCCACTGAGACGAAGACCTTAGTGCTTGTGTGCCATTCTTCAGCAAACTAAAAGTTGTATTTAAAAAGTATTCATAGAAAAATAATCATAGTTCACAGTCATGTTAACATACAAACCAGTAAAACTGATTGTGTTAACAAATAACAGATCTTTTATTTTTTCCTATTAACAATTGCAAAACATTT